>CM054057.1:13909881-14335632 GCA_028641055.1 Alopecurus myosuroides
CACCATCAACAATAGCCTTACTCGCAAGGCTGAGGTCACGAAACAACGGTGTATGGTGATCCCGGCCGAATGCAGACATAAAGGTTTTTGCTTCCTTAGGCGTCAAACCATCCTCGTCAAGTTCATCTTCCGGGCCTTCGTCAAGTCAAATGCATGTGCTCGGGAGTATGGGATCTCAGGGTCCATGTCCTCTTCAAAGCAATTCGCTTCCACATCTCCAATATTATGGTTACGAAAGGCATGTTCCCTTGGGTCGCCCTCGGTCCCTTCAAGCACGACCTCGGCACGGGTCTCGGGCTCATGACCGCCACCGTTTTCTCTCGATGGCTCATCTTCCTCCACATGCCGCTCCGGCTCATCATAGCCACCATAACCGTCATCGTAGTCATCACGATAACCGTTATTGCAAAAGGGGCTAAAGGGTTGTCTCAACGGAGGTTGGCTCATCATTGTGTCATACACTTCGGCCTCCGGGGCGACACATGCCTCGCCACATTCAACCGGGCTACTCCCTTCACTAGGAGATGCTTCGAGATTCAAACCAATGTGCACTCGAGCACCAATCATCTTTGTTGCAAACAACTTAAACGATTTGTCTTGGGAGTCCAAGACAACCGCCTTGTAAGCTTCCCAACGACTCTCCGAGTCGACGGGCATCATCTTCCGCCGAATGTAATGACCGTGGGAGACATTATATCTCCCTTGCAAGTCAACTACATCATTTTTGTCCTTCCAATTTAACTCACTCCGGACCTTGTCCACAACATCACAAAATGTTGGACTAGACTCAAAGAACATGACTACCTCGTCCGGGTCTCGATAATCAATGTCTCATTTCGAAAACCCGGCAAAGTCGACATGATGGACATTCACGATTCTCGACAACATCTAGAAAAGCAAAACCACAACATCGATTATATTGCCACAATAACTAACAAGTATGCCCTACCATTGCAATTCCTAGGTGGACATATTAGGGATAGCCCCAACCAAACATATCTAGCGTTTGCAACCAAATTGACAGGTCTAGAACATCATAACAACCACATATGCTCCATACACCAACAAAAAAGCTAACCAATTTAGGGATTATTGTGGCAAAAACCAATTTATAGGGTTTAGGAGAGCAAATTGACTAAATGGAAACATTGTGTTTAGACAAAACGAGTAAAAAGAGGGGAGATTACCTTGGAGAAGTAAGGGAACGCGAATTCCCCGGAGAAATCACCAAGATTTGGAAGGATTAGAGGGTGGGGTGAGAGAGGGGGTCGAGCTAGAATGGGGAGTGAAGAGTGGAGTGGAGTGGAGTATGCCTGCCTGGCCACTTACCTCTTCGCATAACGCCCGTATTCAAGGCGTTAAGGAGCATAACGCCCCCGTCCAGGGCGTTGAGTTGCATAACGCCTTCGTCGGGGGCGTTAAACTCCCCTGTCACGTCGGATCGCGAGTCCATGCTGGCACAGTCCATAACGCCCTGGACCTGGGGCGGTGAGCAATGGAGCATAACACTCTCGTGGCGGACGTTAAGCAGAAGGGTTGTTTTTCGAATTTTCTGGATCGGGGGTTAGAGTGTGAATTTTCTGCGCCAAAAGTTATTTATGTAAAAATTCACGAAACAGTCGGCAGTGGGCATTGATGAGTGGAGTGATCTGAAGAAATCTGTCGCTGCAATCGTGTGATTGATGAGCCTACTGGCCGTGCACAGTGCAATAGCTCAGCTTCAGCCTGCTTTTGACCGCTGGCATTGACTAGCAGGGCCCACCCTCGCGGCCACATGCGATCCGTCTGTCTCCCCCAAGGCCCCAACACGCCGCGCGCAGACCATCGAGGCAGTGCGACTCGCGAGCCACAGGGTTCCCAACGCGCACTGTGGATCCGGCCGGGAAGCAAACTGGCTCTGCCTCTCGGTCGCGTACTCGCGTTATCAACTCCGGAACACGTCCGCTGCTCAAGTCCACTCCACTCTACTCCAAGTTGATTGGTCCTCTGCACTGCACAGCTCGTCGTCTTGTGCTGCCGGGAGGAGAAGAGAAGAGAAGAGAAGATGGCGGGCGACGGCGACCGCATCGGCGTCAAGGTCAAGGGACAGGTCCGGCCGCCTCACTCCCCCTCCTCCTTCCAAGCTCAAGGTCTTTTTTAATTACTCAATTCCCTCCTCGATCTGCCCCTCCGCGCCGCGTGGCATCACTGTGCTTCAATAATCAGGACGTCCTATGATTGCTTAGTCATTTCGCTAGTGGTCTCTACAGTTACAGTAGTACGATCAGGACGACAACCCTGGCTTTGAGAATGCGGTGTGACTCTGTGTCTCTCTCTGCAGGACGGCGAGGAGGTGTTCTTCCGCGTGAAGAGGACCTCGCGGCTCAGGAAGCTGCTGGAGACCTACGCCAAGGCCAAGGCCCTCGACGCCACCGCCATTGTGTTCCTCTTCGACGGCACCAGGATCGCCGCCCACCACACCGCCAAGCAGCTCGAGATGGAGGACGGCGACCAGATCTCCGCCATGTTTCACCAGACCGGAGGAGGAGGAGGAGGGGGCCTGCTGCCGCGTCTCGCTTGACCACCCAGGCCTGCCTACCTAAATAATCTCATCTCATCTCATGTCTTGTGCCACCTTAGTTAGACTAGAGTGGATGGTGGAGCTGTGCCGTTGGACCATTTGACTTGTGTACCCGACACTAATTTCCGGGTGTATCGTCTTAATCATGACTTAACTAGAACCATTGCCTTGTTATTACCTACTCCCTCCGTCGACGATAAAGTGTTCCTTTTTCGTCGTAAACTTTGACTAACTTTCACTATGTGACGGTTGATTTTTGAAGGCACTTTCTTATAGGCATTTTTTGAAGTGCCTAGAAAAACGATTTTTTAAGGCACTTTTTAAAAAATGCCTTCAAAAACTGGTTTTTAGTGCCTTGAAAAACCTAAAAGTGCCTCTAAAATTTGATTTTTTGAGGCATAATTAACAAAGTGCCTCAAAAGATCTTTGCCTACCCTATTTGAATGGGAACTTTTTTCAAATGCCCTAAATAATTTTTTAAATCACTTTATGTATTGTTTGAGGCATTTTTTTGTGCCTCCGTATATCAACCGTGACGTAGTGTTTATTGGGAAAAGTACTACCATTTATAACATCAAATTAATATCAATAGATTTGTCTTTACATGAAGTTTTAAAATATATCATTTTGATGTCATATATATTGCTACAATTTTCTATAAATTTAGTTAAAGTTTAAAAAGTTTGACTAAGTGTAAAAATAGATGTACACTTATCCGTGGACGGAGGGAGTACACAAGTCAATATTGGTTAGATTGTTTCCTCGAGTCCGACGTACACGAAAACCAGTCCGTTGTTTTCCCAGATACTACTATACGCGAAAACCTTCCCACTGTTTCCTCGAGTATGACGCTACAGGGAAAACCAACTATACTCCAGTTGTGTGTTGCTGTTCACCCAGGGCCTGCTGGAGAACACGGAGAAGGACCGAGTCCGAAGGCTGATCAGGCTAAAGCCGCCCGTCGAGCCATGATTCGAAACTGAATATATATAATGTGTGTATTGTTGTAAGCGCATCTCCAGCCGTCCCCCCAGAGCCCCCCAGGGGGCTTTTTTCGCGGCGGAAGCGGCGAATAGCGCCGCTTCTTCACCACTCGGCCCCCCAGCGGCCCAAATAGCGTCGTTTCGGCGCTAAATAGCGCCGCGGCACCCAGGCCGAACCCAGCCCGCTGGGTTCGGCCTGGGGGGCGAAACTGCGCGGCCACGCGTGCGGGCCAACGCTGTCAGTGACGCCCCGAAAAAACGCGGAAACAGAAACCACCGCCCGTGACTTTCTTCTCGGCGCCCGCGCCGTCAAAGGCTGCCGGAGGCGGTCGGCCAGTGCATGCGCCCCAGTCAAAGTCCACCGGATTAATGGCGGGGGCGGCAGCGGCGGCACGCGCGGCGCGGCGATTGGCCGGCCAGGCTATAAAAATGGTGCCCGCCCCCTCCCCGTACGCACAGTCTCGACTCTCTCCTCGCCGTTCTTTCCCCACCCTCGAATCTCGCCGCAATGGAGAACCTCTGGGACGCGTGGCCCGAGAACGACGACGTCGAGCTGCCGCCAGCGCAGCAAGCGGCGCTGGAGCCGCAGGTGGTGGCGCCGGAGCAGCCACCCGAGCACGACGAGGCGCGAGAAGCGCGGCGAGCCGCCCGCCACTGGAGACGCGAGGTGAGGAGGCAGCCAGTGTGGCCCGAGCAGCACGCCGGGCTGCACTCGTTCGAGACCTCGCAGAACGAGGAAGCGTACCGCGAGGTGCGCGGCGTCCTCGAGCAGGCCGCGGCGGCGGCGGAGGCGGCCGCCGTTCGTGCCTCCCTGGAGACGCACCAGCGGGAGGAGGCGGCGCGAGCGGTGCGCCGCCAGATGGCCCAGCGCGCTGCCTCGGTCGAGCAGCAGGGCATCATCGCCCTCTACGAGGACCGGCGGCAGGTTGCGCTGCAGGGTGAGCGGCGGCGCAACCGCCCGCCCTCCGAGCAGGCGCAACTGCACCGGCTGCGCCTGCAGGCCCGAGCGGAGCGGGCGGAGCAACGCCGTCTCGCCGCGGCGAGCCAGGACGAAGCCGGCCCCTCCAACCAGCACCGCCACGACGACGTTGCTCCTGCTCAAGACGACGATGCGTAGGCGTAGGGGCAGTCATCGAGTAGTTTAAATCTCCTATGTTTAGTTTAAATTTATCGTACTAGCTTAAATTCGCGCCGAATATGTACGCACTTTCCGAATTTCAATAAAATTTCGCCTGTTTTCATTTTGCGTTTGTTTGGGCCGGTTCTTGGGCTCGGGACGCGACTGGGAAACGCGGCCCCCCAGGTTCCAGAATAGCGCCGTTTAGCGCCGCGGCGGCACCAAAACGGCGGCGTTTTGGGCCCTGGGGGGGCGCAACGGCTGGAGATGCCCTAATCATATTTCACTTTAGAACAAGATATTCACCTACACTTCTCATTATGTTCACGCATGTATTGTACATGATGACACTGGGTTCATATGAGGATGTGGATTGTTGTGCTTAGAAGGACATATTTTTGTCTAAAGGTCTACAAATGTGGCCTTCACCGGTTTGCATTGCTTCTGCCAAGGTAGATGACGAACACTTGTTTTTTTCGATTGAACTGAAATGATCAAGAGCCTGGCTGCTAATTCATGTGCTACTTTATTACATTCGCGTAGAAGGTAGGCTAACTCGGAAAGATCAAAATCTAAGGGCATCTCCAGTCGTTCGGCCCCCCAGGTTTCACCAGCCGTTCGGTGGCCCATAAAAGAGAACGGCGATATCATTTGAAACTTCATCTTCCCGCCCCAAAATATAGAGCCCTAGTTCGGCGATCACGGCAGCCATGGTTTTGGGCAATCATATTACAAAAAACGCCACAGGTGGGCGATCAAATAGAGTCTAGATCGAATCACACAGACGGGCGCGCGGCGTGGGCAAACGTAGGCGATCAGGCAGACGCGTCGGAGCAGGCGGCGAGCTCGGCGCAACATCCTCCAGGTCGATGACGGCGTCGGAGCAGACGGCGGGCGCAACATCCTTGTCGACGACGGGCGCGTCATTCTCCAGATCGACGACGGGCTCGGCATCCTTGTCGACGACGGTCGCGGCATCCTCCAGGTCGACGTGCGTGCTCGTCGGCGCGGTGGTGTAGCTGGTGCCACCAGACGCCGTAGTCGGGGCCGGGGGCGCGCTGATGTCGGTCAGGATGAGGTTGCACTGCGCCAGGAACCAAGCTCTCACCTCGGGGGTCATCGCGGCCGGGTCGCCGCCCGTGAGGAAGGTGAGGTCGTTGTTCCTCTTCTTCGCCGCTGTGCCAGTCCTGAGAAGGTCGATCTTGACCTGCGAGTTGGCCATGAGCGCCACCCATCGCTGTTTGGCGACCTCCTCCCTCTTGCCGGCCTGGGCCTGGGCGTCGGCGATGCAGGTCTCGATGGACGCCTGGAGCTTTGCCGCTGCCGGCGCGCCGTCCCTTGCCAACTTGGCTTTCTTGTGGCCCATCGGCGGACGCCTTCGGACGCGCCTGCAACCACCGCGTCGGGGACGTACTCCTTGCCCTTGCTGATCGACCGCCACACCTCCGCCCACTTCTCGCACTTCTCGATGACGACGAAGACGTGGAGGAACTTGAAGTCGGAGCCCTCGTCGTTCTTGTACGCCTCGAGCATCCGGACGATCTCCATCTCGCGGTTGGCGCCGCTCTGCGGCCTCATCGAGATCTCCTCCTGGATGCCGTGCCACTTGTTGCAGGACGCCTGGATGTTCACCCAATGGTTCGCCATGGCCTTCTGGCCGCGGTCGGTGATGCAATAGGCGTAGTAGGGATCGATCATCCGGCGCTCGTCGTAGGCAGTCTTCACCCGCTTCCAGTAGTTGTCGACGTGCTGGTTCGCGCCGACGATCGGGTCCATGCTGATCGTTTTCCACGCCTCGGCGAGGAGGACGTCCTCCCTGTTCAACCACTTGATGCGAGGCTCGACGGGGGGCGGGGGTACCTTGGGTTCCTTGCGGGGACGGCCAGGACCATGGCGCTTTCGGCCTTCACCAGCCGGATCTGGCCCCTCTGGCGCCACCGGCGTCTCGTCCACCTCGTCGTCGTCGCCCTGCACCTCCGTCGCCTACGTGCCCGCAGAGCACCCTTCGCCACCTCCCTACGTGAAGAACTCCCCGCTCTGCTCGAGGAAGCCAGGGCTCGCCGCCGCCGCCATCGTGCCGGCCACGATGATCTCCTCCATGTAGCTGCTGTCCTGGGGCTGAAGTCCGGCCATGATCGCACGGCGGTGGGACGGGGAAGTTGCGTAGCCCGACGACGCGCCATACATCATCGGCGGGTGGTAGGGGAAGGTGAGGTTGGGGTTGAAACCTCCCAGGGGGTCGCCTTCGACGAACCACGCAGGCGTCGGGTGCGGTGACAGGCGTGGCGACAGCGACGGCGACTGCTTCCATCCGGCGAAGACGGGGCCGAATGGGCTATTCCGCTTGGCGAGCGGCGCTGTGGCTACGACCGGAGTAGGCGGCTCGTCCGGTGCGACCTCGTCCTCCTCGTCCTCCAACTCCTTTTCCTCGGCGGCGGCCTGCTCCTCCGCCTGCAGCTGCGCCATCAGCTGCCTCTGCCGCTGCGCCGCCTCCCTCCCCCGGCGTTTGATGTTGGCCGTTTCCAGACGCGCTCTCTCGGTGATCCACTCCTTGTTGGTCATGCCAGGCGGCTTCTCCTTCGGCGCTCTCGGCTTGCATGGCTTCTTGCCAAGATCGGTGGTGGCGGGAATGGATACGGCGGTAGCGGCGGCGCGGGGTCCTGTAAATCGGGCAGGAGCCATGGCGTCTAGATCTCGGGGACGGGGGGAAATGGCGGGAATGGAGTGGGGGGAGACATACATGAGGGGGAAAGTGGAGGGAAACGCCGAAAAAAGGGAGGGAAATCGCCTTCCATCGCCGATAGTTGTGGGCCACGCGCGCATTTCGCCCCCCAAGCCGAACCCAGCGCGCTGGGTTCGGCCTGGGTTCGTCGGCGCGAAACGGCGGAAAGCGGCGCTAAACCGGATCTTGGGGGGGCGACTGGTGCGAAACGACGCGAAACGGCGCGAAAAACGCCGCTTGGGGGGCTCTGGGGGGGACGGCTGGAGATGCCCTAAGATCCTATGGTGGAAATACAATGAGTTTGAATTTCGACAATAAGTCCAGACCTTAACATCACTCGAGCTCCAAGATTAGCTGCTACTCGGGAGCAGCATGTTCGTCAGCTTCAGTCTGAGGTGATGTGCTACCGCTTGCCCTCGTGTCCCACGAAGATCAATCGACGTAGTTTGAACACATGAAGTGGCTCTAATCCCCGGTGTTAGGCTCCTCGAAGAAAGGTTCTTCGAGATTCATTTTGACATACCCCTCCCTCGGTTTCTTCCTGTTATGAATTGGGAATTCCCGGTGCCTTCTATGCCTAGACGTAAGCCATATTCCTAATAGGCAGAGAAACAAAAAATAATACACGGAATGAGATTGGATAATTCTAAGCTGGAATTAAAATGGTGAGCAAGTTGTTGATGATCTTCTTAGGGAAGCCATGCCCCTTATAAGAGGCTCAACGGTAGGAAGTAATGTTAATTCACTTGTCCTCCAGTAGGTCAATAGATCTTGCATCTGAGCTTGATCCTCATGGTAGGTTGGATACTAGAGAGCTTTAGACGAACCATCCATTTATTTTTCGAAACAGGGCAGAATTTTATTAAACTTTTGACCTTTGTGTCAAGACGATACACCTATCCATTTATTAGTACACAGTTAATGGAAAATTAAGTCCAACCTCTAAGGCCAGTGCCAATGGAGGTTTCTTAGCGTTGTATCCTAGGCAAATTGCTTATGTGTCATATGTATTAATGAAGAGAGAGAGAGAGGTTATATCTTAGAGCAAGTACAATAAGTTACAGTCAGCAGGCTGTATTGCTTAGTTGGAGGTGAGAGAATAGGAGAGAGAATGAAAGCGGACTCTCATGCAAGAGCCAGCTGCAGCGCGTGCTTCTAGGCACTATGTGAGAGTGACAGGTGGGTCATGCATCAATAAAGTAGTACATCCTTATAGCTAACTATTGTACATGTTGGCTATAAGCAGGCTACAAGATGACGTGGCATTCTCTTATAGCCAACAGCCGGCTATACTATTATACTTGAGCAAGTTCAATAGTAGAGCCAAGGGTTGGCTATAAGACATTGCCACGTCATTCATTGCCATCTCTATAGCCGACATGTACAATAGCTAGATGTAAAGATGTGTTACTTTATTTATGTATGATCCACCATTCACTCTTACAAAGTGCCTAGGAGCACGTGCTAGAGCTGACTCTTATCCTACAACCCACCTCCCTTCTCTCTCCTCTTCTCTCTCTTCCAACTCAGCATAAATATTGTATTTAAATGCTTATAACCCGCCTACGTTATCCTATTGTACTTGCTCTTAGCTAAGATACAACATTTGCACGCGGGCATAAGCAAAAATAGCTTCTAGCCCAATCATATGCATGCATGTAAGCAAAACCATTAATTTAGATACTACTCATAAGAAACAATGCATTGACATAGTTGTCTCTTAAATATTTATTATGCCTATGATAACGTGCTTAAAAACAATACATTGGCACGGGCCTAATATAGGTTCAGCCAAGTAATTTGTACAAGGGCATATATTATTTTTGTCTACTTCCTAGGTCAAAGAGTAATTTTTCTAGCACCTATTGTACAAAAGTACAAGTGCAGGTAAGGCCTATGCCAATGAAAACTTATTAGCGTTGTATCTTAGGCAAATTACTTATGTTGCATAGAAATTAATGAAGAGAGAGAGATGGAGGTTGTATCTTAGAATCTAAGATACAACCTTTGCACGCGGCCATAGGCAAAAATAGATCCAAACCCAATCATATGCATGCATATAACCAAAATCATTAATTTAAATACTACCCATAAGAAACAATGCATTAACATAGTTGTCTCTTAAATTTTTTATTGTGCATAGGGTAACATGCTTAGAAACTGTGCATTGTCACATGCCTAATAAACAACTGTCGCACACATATGTCCGTTAATATTGCGTAGCTCCAAAAACATGAATATTAAAGACACTACATCACCGCACATGTAATAATATATCGCTTCATTGAAGCAGGAGCTTCGCTCACGCTTCTGATTATGTCCATGCATGTATTTTAGTTTGTTCATCTGAGGATGTGGATTATTGTGCATATATGGAAAGATTTTCTGAACGGTGTGCAGTTAGCCTTCTAGGCTTCAACGGTTTGCATTGCTCCTACGAGGGAAGACAATGGATACTCGTATTTTATTTGAATTAGATGCATTAATTCCATTAAGTGTTATGTGGGTTACCGGTCCTGGCTGTATCACCTCCGGGTGCCCAAAGTGGTTAGGATTTAGGTTCATATTAGGATTAGGTGCAGAGTCCTCTTAAGATTCAGTTTCGGAGTTTAGATTGTATCTCGTTTGAGTTGGCTTGTGAGCCAAATTATCCCTACTATATATTGGGCTTCTCCCATGATAAATTAAGGAATGCGATCTCGATATTTACCGTCTATTAAGTATAGAGTAATTAAGTTTGTTTCATTAGTCGTGACGCAGAACGACATTGGTCAAACTTAGTAGGCCATGTCATAATCCCCCGAGTTGATGGCATGTACCAGCTTCAACAAGCTATCTTGAAGATCACTCGGGGAGCTCCTAGATTAGGCATTCCTTCAATGGAAGCAGCACACGCATTAGCTTCGTCCTAGTGCGCATTGGTGATGTGTTGTTATTTACCCGCGTGTCCTCTGATAAACTCGCCTTATTGTGCATAGGATCCCAAAGATTCGGTATTCTGCTTCTCCAGGAAAGCTTTATGGGAATTCACTTGGACACACTCCGACCTTGGTTTATCCCGGTGAACCATTAGTGATTCCTCGTACCTTCTATGCCTAAGCCTATCAAATTCAAATTCCTAGTAGGAAGGATAGAACAAATAATACACGAAATAGGATTGGATAATTCTGAGATAGAAATAAAATGGTGAGTAAGTTGTCCATGTTTTGGTTCGAGAAGCCTTGCTCTTTATAAGAGGCTCGATTGTATGAAGTGATATGAACTCACTGTCATCTGGTAGGAAAATAGATAAGAATATCTTGGCCATGAGCTTGATCCTCAGGTGGGTCAGATCCTATGACAGCTTTAAACAAACAGGTATAAATTTGCTTTTTGGAAAAGCATATTTGTGTTGATCGATTCTACACCAAGACCATGCACCTACCCATATCTATTAGTACAACAAGGTTCACGGAAAATAGTGTCCAAACACTAATGTTCTATCCACAAAGATAAAAAGGAGACCTAATTAAATGTTTCGTCGGGCATACAAAGAAAATTGAAAGAGTTTTTCTTTGGTCAGCCACTCACAAGGTCTTAGATGGTCAATGAAAAGTTAATTGAATCCGTGCATTTGAATTTGTGCTATTTAGGTGATGAGTACTGGAAACAATATATATAGAGTTAAAGGTGCCAACGCTACAGTTGTCATGTTCTATCGATGTCCATCTCAATAATAGAAAAATAGGCATGTGATTATGTTCCTACGAACACAAGGCTCGTCAAGGAGTAAAAACTATCAAATCCTATTGTCACCTAATTAATAAGATAGGTGATCTTGTTTCTATGATTAGTCAGTGTGTGATTGCGTCGGTACACGCGTATGTCAGTATCTCGGTTCATTTATGTTGTGAACTCTGCCCTACATTACTTGTAATCCTATCGAAGTAGTATGTGATGAAAAATATCTAATATGATCTCATTTAATCTCAAGCGATTACGAGCATCACCTCATTCATGCTTCATGAATTACAAATAGATTACTGGCCATCTTGATTCTTTTTTTACTTATTTGCATTGCCATGTACTGTTATGCAGCCCCGAAAATTGCAAATATTTAGGTAGCCTTTAGACATCCTTCAAAATAATTAAATAGGCTAGAGGAATCGAGATGCCAGGTAATGTATCTTGAAATCCAATCCCATGGTTGACGTGACTTCAGCCAGACAAAGGTTGTGCCCTTTAACTAGGGCTGGAAAAAAAAGCTGAAAGCTCGGTGAGTTTAATGAGCGCTCAGTTGCTCGACTCAGTTGAGCTCGGCTCTTTTTCTTAACGAACCGAGCTGAGCAGTAATTTTTTCTAACACTAACAAGTTAAACTAAACTCGTAGTTTTTCAACTAGTTGGGTCTATCCAGCCACAATATTGAAACAACGTTGTGCTCCCATTAATATTGACATATCAAATGCCCATGACTAGGAAGACGTGGTCATCTAATATTAACGAGTTTGTGTGTGAGACATGACAAAATATCATAAGGCCCCGATCGACAACTTCACCAAGCCGTTCTTCACCCCCCCCCCCCCTACTTGAGGGATTTGTGTTTAGTATTTTCTTGTGGAAAATCTAGACCTTTTTGTTACCCACTTATCTCTTGTAACAGATTCTTAGTGATTTTGGGAGCCCCAATCATTTGTGGGTGTGTGCTCCAAGCTCATTGTAAAGGCACTGGATTCGCATTGAAGGATTACAATAGTGGAAGGTGAACTAGGCATTTGTGGCGAGGTTTATCGGAGAATAGCGTGGCCTTTGTGGCGTTGAGTAGGGCTTCGTAAAGAAACTTACACCTCTTCAACGAGACGTACTCCCCTAACAAGGAGGAACTCGATAATACATTCTTGTCTCTATGTACTTTCACTTTGTTTTTTTTTTGAAACGGAAAAATCCAGCCTCTGCATCCATTGGATGCACACAGCTTACTTTATTAAACAATAGTTCAGTATCACCAAAGATTCAACCCAGTACAACTCAACGAAATTCCAGCGTCGCTACAAAAACAAGCCACAGAAAGTCACTCGAAATAAGGAGTTTACATATCTCGCAATATCCTAGTGTGTAGCCACCCACCCTGGCTGAAGATAGCCCGCACGACAGCCATCAATCGTGCACATCCTGTATCCAAATGACCTCGCAGACCTTCTGGGGAGAGGAACGACCACAGATGGATCCAGTGGGTGGCCCTGTGTACTACCTGCAAAAAATGACCAGCTTCCAACTTGTTAAAAATTACATCATTCCTGTAATTCCAAATTCCCAAAGAAAGGCACACACGCCAATACGAATAATAGTCTTAGTCATATTGTCTACTCCATTTAACCAACCCCCAAACAGGTTAGTAATCGACAATGGAGGAGAAATACTAAAAGTAAAGTGAATTAAGCGCCAAATCTTTTTTGCAAAGGTACAAGTAATAAACAGATGTTCGATAGTTTCATTCTGCTCGCAAAAAACACACTTTGGACACCCCGTCCAATGTCGTTTAATAATATTATCCTTTGTTAATAATTCCTTACGATAAAGAACCACATAAAGATTCTTATTTTCAGCGGAATTTTTAATCTCCATATATATTTGCGTAGAAATCTAGTATTTCCATTCATTAAATCTTCATAATAAGATTTAACCGAGAATGAACCAGACGTCGTGAGAGTCCATTTAAAATTATCAGACTCATTAGTCAAGGATACGGACATCAATCGTTTGACTAAATGCAGCCAATTGTCCCATTTATCACCTGTTAACACCCTCCTAAAAGCAAGGTTTGGATGGTCATCCAACAGTACTTGTGAAACAAGAACATTTTTATGTCTCACAATATTGTAAAGAGCGGGGTACTAGTTAGCTAGCGTGGTATCACCTAGCCAGATATCTTCGCAGAAACGCACAGTTTGACCATTTCCCAACGTATACTTTATACGTTTAAAAAAATCTGACTTGACCCGCATCAACCCTTTCCAAAAAGGTGAGTCCATGGGTTTAGCCTCTACCTGTGGTAATGGTATATCTCTAACATACTTATTACGTAGCAGCTCCTGCCACACACCTTGTTCAGATAGTAGTTTAAATAGCCATTTACTAAGTAAACATTTATTTTTTATCTTCAGTACCTCTATCTCCAAACCGCCCTGATCTTTCGGTCGGCAAATAATATTCCATCTAGTTAAACGATACTTGTTCTTTTTCTGGTCACTCTGCCAGAAAAATCTAGATCGAAAGAAGTCCAATTTTTTCCGTACCCCAATGAGAATCTCAAAGAAAGAAAGGAAAAACATTGGCAGGCTAGATAGAACCGAATTAATGAGAACCAACCTATCGCCGTAGGAAAGCAATTTACCAATCCAATCACTAAGCTTTTGCTCAAATCGATCTTCAATTGGTTTCCACTCTTTATTTAGGAGTTTTCTATAACGTATCGGGATACCCAAATACTTGAATGGTAGATGTACAACCTCACAACCAAATATGTGACGATATTGATCCTGCGGCTCAACTGCAGCCCCGAAATAGAAGATCTCACTCTTATGAAAGTTGATTTTCAAGCCAGATAACTGTTCGAAGATTGATAGGATGAGTTTCATGTTTACAGCCTTATCTAAATCATGTTCCATAAACAGAATAGTATCATCGGCATATTGAAGAATCGAAACCCCACCTTCAACTAGATGAGGTATCAGACCCCCAACATAATCATCCTCCTTTGCCCTGGCAATGAGGACTGCTAACATATCTGCCACTAGGTTAAAGAGAATAGGTGAAAGCGGATCTCCCTGTCTTAATCCTTTTAGCGTTTGGAAATAATGACCAATATCATCATTTACTCTAATACCAACGCTCCCCCCTTGAACAAATCTGGCTACCCACTCACACCACTGTGGTGAGAATCCTTTCATTCTAAGCGTCAGCTGCAAGAAATCCCAGTTCACCTTATCATACGCTTTCTAAAAATCAATCTTAAACAGCACCCCATCTAACTTTTTTGTTTTTAGTTCATGTATAGTCTCGTGTAGAACCACAACCCCCTCCAATATATTTCTACCAGGTAAAAATGCAGATTGGGTGGGTCTTATGATACACTACGCAATAGCAGTGACCCTGTTGGTCCCCACTTTAGTAAAGATTTTGAAAATAACATTCAATAGACAAATTGGTCTATACTTCTCAATTCTAGACTCATCTTCCTTCTTAGGCAGTAATGTAATCACCCCGAAGTTAAGCATAAACAACTGCAACTCCCCAACATGCAGTTGTGCAAACAAAGCCATCAAATCCCCTTTTATGACCTCCCAAAATCTCTTATAGAACTCAGCCGGGAAACCATCTGGACCCGGTGCTTTATTGGGTTCCATTTGAGTAATTGCCTGTAAAATCTCCTCTTCAGTAAAAGGAGCGGTTAGAAACGCATTTTCTTCCTGAGAGACTTGCGGCAGATCATCTAATCTACCTTCATCAAGTGAAATGGAAGTATTCATAGAGGGACCAAAAAGTTTCTTGTAGTATTCAGAAATAAATACCATAAGATTTTGTTGCCCAATTATAGTACCTTCATCTTGCTCTAATTGAAATATCTTTTTCTTCCTATTTTTCCCATTAGCCATTAAATGAAAATATCGTGTGTTGTCTCCCCCCTTCTCGAGCATGCCTCATTTTGGCACGTTGAGCCCACTTGGACTCTTCATCTCGTCTAAGTTTAGCCAAAAAAAAATCAGCCTCCCTTTTCATTTTTCGTTCTTCCTCCGATAGGGGTATATTTTCTGCTTTACGATCTAACTCGTCAATAAGCAGAATAAGTTTATTTCTTAAGGCTTTATACTCACCACTCATATTCTTAGCCCACCCACGTAAAAAACTATGTAAATGTCTAATCTTGTTTTGCCAATTTTCAATAGACGATGCTCCCATCTATATGGAAGTCCACTCCACCCTAACCATCTCAAAAAAAACCTCCTGACGAAGCCATGAAAGCTCAAAAGAAAAAGACGATCGATTTCCACTATGTGCTGAGCTACTAGAATCCAGAAATAATGGTACATGATCAGATCCAGTTCGAGCCAAAGCCTGAACTATGACTAATGGAAATTTCTGTTCCCATTCCACACTTGCTAGTATCTGATCTAACTTCTCAAAAGTAGTTACATCTCGTCTACTAACCCAGGTGTACTGCCTCCTGACATCTCTAATTCCTTTAGATCCAGACTCTCAATAATAGCATTAAAGATCGAAGGCCAACGTGAGTTAAAATTATCGTTACTCTTCTCATTAGGTCTCCTCATAATATTAAAATCTCCGCCTACCAAAATAGGCCTAGTCTCATTATCGCAGATACGAACTAACTCCGACAAAAACACGGGTTTCTTGTCGTCTTGAGCAGCCCCATATACCACTACCAACGCCCAAAGAAAACCATCGTTCTTCGTGCGTATATGAAATTTCACCGAAAATTCCCCTGCTATAACATTCTGAACAGTCATCAGAACATTATTAAACCCAACCAAAATACCCCCCGATCTCCCTTGAGGTGGTAAGCAAAACCAACTAAAATCACGTCCTCCTGCGAGATGAGATAATAAACGCTGCTCGAAACTAGACCTACCAGTCTCCAAAATAGCAACGAAATCTAAATCTAGCTCTCTCACGATCTCATTAACCGCCAAATGTTTAGCCGGGTCACCAAAACCATCTGTATTCCAAAAAACTCCTTTCATTTGTGTTTAATTATTTTTCACTAAAGATTTTAATCTATCACTTCTTCTCTTAGGTTTAAAAGAACCCCCTTTCTTAGTTTTACGGGATCGCGTGATCATCACGCCTTGAGGAGGATTCACCGAATCTCCCAAGCCCTCTTCCTCAATGTCTTGCGCATTTTCATCAACCAATCCATTTGATTCCTCAACATTATTATTGTTAAGCTCATTATCTAGAAACACTAGCTGCCTCGCCGTTTCTAAGCGTTTAAGAGAAGTGACAGCACCCTCAATATCAGACATATTATTACCAAAAGAAACACCTAAATGTGCAGCAAAATCAACAATATGATTACTAGACATATTAACAAAAGAGCGAGATTTCGTACCCGACAAGTCGACGTCCCGCTGAGCCGCTAGCTTCTCAGCCCTCTCGGCGATAGGAGTGTCCGCATCAGGAGGTGCACGCAGCCGTGCACTTGATCTCACCCCTGCGCTCCTTAGCTCCGCAATCCCTCCGAATGCGACGACCTCTTCCTTGGAGGGCCTTCTGCACGGAGTGACCATCACCTCAGCCTTGCTTCCAGTATCCTCTGTAGCCTCCATCGAAACCACAACAGCTTTCAACGACACATCAGTTGAACTCTCTGTTAGCGAAACCGACCTCATCTGCCTATGCCCCATCGAAGCGTGCACCAGCGGCACGTTTGTTGTGTGGATGTGAGCTCCTGGTGACCGTATGTTCCCCTCGAGACCAGCGGAAGCAGCCGTCGCCTCCTTGTGCTTCTCCACAGAAGTACTACCTCCCGCGCTCCTCGACAGCAACGGCCCAGCACACACATGAGCTGCAACGATCCCCGGCAGCGAATCAGTGGAAATTGACCTCCCGACAGGCGAAACTAGCGCAGAAACAGGCACTTTCGCTGCCGCAGGACTGGACGGCAGAGAAACTACTCGTTTCTTGTTCCCGGCAGCGGAAATACTCGCAGGAATAGCTCGCGGCAGAGCATGCACTGCCGCAGCCGACAGTGAACCTGCAGAAACTGAACACCTAGCAGTCTTCTGTTGTGCATCATCTCCCAAGTTCAAAGGTAGATGTACCTTATCATTAACTGGCTCATTCATCACTCCCTTCTCGGAATTCGCAGCAGGCCGAAACATAGCTTTTAGTTCCTCTCGTGTTCGTTCCATTGAGCTTAACACTTGAGGAGAAAAGATCACCCCTATTCTTCTAGCAACAGCCCCATTCGGACCATTAGCAAAACCATTCTGCGAATCCATCATCGGCCCATCAGCTTTGGTACTGGCATCATTAGTATTCCCAGTAGAGGCATCAAGAGAAGTATTAGCTAGGGCGTCCGTAAAATCATCGAGAATGTCATCATCATCCTCATCCTCACCGTTTGGTTCCGTCATCAGTACATCACCATGCACTGATTTGTCCTCCCCCTCCACTTCGAAGGTGAGATCATATATCCCATCCTTAATGAAGAGAGGATAGTGTTCTGGTATTTTAGTATAGTCTAAGCAGCCCACCCTAATACGTAGCACACCGTGCCTCCTTGTGAACCCCATATCAATTTTCGAAGTTTTCCCAAGTAGAAAACCAACAGACTAAAGGGCTAAGAAATCCCCCAAGCGATCCTCGGGAATGCCAGAAACCCGTACCCAAAATTCCGGTAGCGTCTTCAAAGGTTCAATCCTTTGCGTCCAAGAGTCAAATAACATCTCACATGGACTGTTAGGAACCCGATATGCTCCAATTTTTTTAAATGATCCAATTCCAACTTGGATGGGAATTGAACTTTAAAAACATTATGTCATTCCTGAGACACACGCCATATGAAATTCTCTGTTGGGACCAGCCTTTGTAACTGAGAAACTACCTGTGGAATGGACATCTCCCCTTTTGAAACTGTGATCGAAGCCATCTTGACATTAACCACCTTTGGCTTATAGTGCTCAGATAATGGCATCCCAAAGAACGTCAACTCATCGTGAGCATACCCATACATAACCAGGTGGGGTTTTGGTGCTAAGAGAAGAGGACAATTATTTGTAACATGCTCAACAGAATGACAAATCTCGCAGATAGGAGCAGGACAATCGTTCATAAGATGTCCAGCGACACCACATCTAAAACATTTCATTTTGTCTACCTTTTTCTTTTTCTGTACTGCCCCAGCTACTGCCCTTGCCACTTGATCAGCCGTCACCCTCTGTGTAGCTACTTGAGGTGCTGCCCCCGTTGGAACTACAACCCCAGCATTTGTGTTGGCATCCATTTGATGCGCATCTGCTGTCACAACCCCTTCAACTTGACCGCATTCACCTGTGGCATCACCTGCTGTTGCATATTTTGCATATTTCCTCCCCTAGCCACCGGTGCAGCATTGACAGGAACATACCGGACAGCACCCGTACCAAACCTTTGATTGCCTTTGTAGCCTTGGTAGCCATTGCGACCCCGACCTAGCGGACCACGTCCCTGGTTCTCGTAGCGCTGCCTGCCTAGAAACCCACCCTCGTGATGATTGCCTCTAACATTGTTGTGCCCACGTCCCGCATTGAACGCAAAAATTGCTTGCCCTTGATCAACTCCGGTCGCCAGTGCAGCATTGGCGGCAGCAGGTTGCCCCGGCGCCGTCCTCCATGGTCCCCCAGCCTCATACGTGCTTTGTTGGAACGCACCGCGCCCGGTTCCCTTGATCCCGCCCCCCGCTCGCCCCCTCCTCTATTCGTCATGGGAATGAGAGAAAGAGTTCCAGCGCTGGCGGCCGACCTCGCCCACGAGAACCCTAATAGTTTCCGTAATCGGTGATCGTGAGTAACTTTAGCACAGGAGCATATCCGTCCGCCCAATGCATGGCCCATACAACCATGTTTCTTTTGCGGGCCACGTATAGCGTCAGGCCCACTCGGACCCTGATCAGCACTCGGGTTCAACGTCCAAGTTTTGAAATTCGAACTCACCGCCGGCAACCGCCGCCGGCGAACTTCCACCCACGGGAAGTGATCATGCTCGAGCAAGAAGGTAGACGGAGGGAATGGAGGGAGTTTCAGTACCTTCGCGGTTGATCTTGACATCTGAGGCGACCTGGAACCAGGAGAGATCGACGATGCACATTCCATCGCGAGTTGTCTCTGGATCCGCCTCTTCTCAAGCCGCTTCTCCATCCTGCTCCTGCTAGATCCTAGCACTGCAACATCCACCGGATCCGGTGTAATACATTGGATTAGATAAGGCACACTAACCTGATCCGAATTGTCACCATCTTCCTCCTCAGAAGAGCTCTCATCCCAATCTGCCAAAGCCCAAAAACGGCCTCCGACCCGTGATCCCGCCTTAGAACGGTCCTTGGACGCTGAGAATGAAGGGGATAACACGATCTCCCCCTCCTCAAGCTCCTCGCTAGGTGTCCCGACGTCCACCGTGGTCCTTGGGGATACGTGGGAGGACCCCCCCCCACCCCGAGTCGCCTCAATGCTGCAGTGCCCTCTGCAAGGCTTATCTGTCCATTAGCTTTAATTTGTGCTAGTATCTTTCTTAGTGTGTCCCTTGTCATATAGGTAAATTCAGCCTAGTTGCATATCTAGAGAATTTACTTTGTGTCAAGACTAAATCGAAAAGGTATTAAAATTTGGAGGTAGCACCTATTCACCCCCCTCTAGGTGTCTATATGATCTGTTCAATTATTTGTGTTTTGCGGTTTTTGATTACTTTGTATGTGCAAGTTTTTAGATTGTGCATAATCGGTCTATAGCCACTGAATAATTTTTATATGTTATCATCATAAACCATCCAATGGATTGGAGCATCTCCAAGAGACCACCAAAAATCATGCGTTATATACAATATATCACGATCCCATGTAATAAAGAGGGCATGTTTTTGCCATATATCTCGTCATTGTATATTTCTCTTCTATGTGCATATAGACTCCAGGTTAAATTCATTTTCGCATCACAATAAATTAATATGTTTCCATTGCATACAAAAAATTCAAACGCATATTTTATGAAACTCAAATTCAAACAATAAAATAGTTGTCAAATGCACCAACTTAGATCGTTCAAAAAAGATATTAACCCATATAACATATCAAAATTGTTATACTATTCACTCCGGCACAGAGCATTGAGATATGCTAGTTGCTAAGTATTAGTTCATTTGAGGATATAGATTATTGTACTTACATGGAAACCAACATGATCCTCGACTTACATGGTTATTGATGCCAACACCAGTTTGATTTGTATATTGAACTTGTGCATACATAGCACAAAACTTTTTCACGGACTGTTGGATGGTGGCCCATCTATGTTGGAGAGAGAGCACGTTGTATTGATTGGATTCCGCTCCACATAGTGCTTTTGATCATGGTAAAGTTGTGTATCGTTTCCAATACTTTGAGCCTTTTCCCTCGGTTTCACAAATACGATCAATGCATGTGGTCAACCAAACTTTGCACTATAAGTTATGTTTGTGGGTTGAATAATGCACTACCTTTTGCCCTTGTTCCCTTCTTTTTTGAGTGCTGGATGATTGCACAACATTGAGGGGGTGATTTGCCAACAAGTTTGTACCAAGATGTTGTGGCCTACACTGAATCGCCTTCAAGGATTAATATTATAGATGTGGGAGGCAGTGTTGAAATATATTACGGGCCTCCCTCCGTAACTGATGGTTAGATGCAGGAAATATACTCCCTCCAATCCATAAAAAGTGCCGCTTATTTTATACTAAAGTGGTACAAACTTTGTACTAAGCGAGCGGCATTTTTTATGAATCGGAGGGAGTATTTCAAATCTCCTCTCACTCGCATCTAGTCTATTTTAGTCCCTGGAAGTAGGTTCGGTATAAGATTTAAAATATATTGCATTGACAGGATCTTGAACATGACCTGTTGACTCCGATGCCATATTAAATTTTTGCGCCAGTCAACTCAAACAAAAGGCCGAACTGACGGGGAAAGGAGGAAATATATTTCTAGAAGCAGTAGATCAAGGTAATGTGTGGCAGGTAGATGAATATCCATTCATACATAGGATAAGAAATGTATAGGAATAGGAAACTTGTAGGATTGGAATGTCATGTCTAAGTGAATCCTATGGGGAGAGCAATTCCTTTAATTGTGGTGAAGGAAATTTTCCATGAGGTTGGACCTCATGTTATTTTCCTATGGGTTTTGTACTACAAAATTCCTATGGGCCCCGTAGGAACCCAAGGATAGTCGTCTGAATTGGGCATGAATCCATTCAACAAATTTCTATGCCGTAGGATACAAACCTATGAATCAAACAACTTCTATAGGAAATTTTCCTAGAGGATCCAATCCTACAAAATTCCTATGCTATTCCTTTGAATCAAAGGGGAGTGTGAAGCAAACCTGTGTTTTGTGTTTCCTTAAAAAAAATACATGTGCTATGTGTTGTTTCTAACTGCTTTTTTTTTTGATAAAACTCGCTCTATATTAATCAAGCACAAGGTTTACAGGTACAGAAGAACTGTGAGGAGTACCTAACCACAAATGCCTACCAATTCCCAAGGAAAGTCCGAATTTAGCTAGGTTATGAGCTTCAACATTAAGCATCCTCCTCTCATGAACCACATCACAATGGTTCAGAGAACCCATCCTCCTCTGCACCTCCCTGATGATCGAGCCATTGACGCCATAACCAGTGTTATTAATAGCTTCGACAACGTTTTTGCAATCCGAAGCTAGAATAATCTGATTCAGATTAAGATCATTAGCCAGGGACATACCCTCCCGACACGCCAGTGCTTTGAACACCTCTTGATCACGCACTCCTTCCACCACAAGCAGAGAGGAGCCCAAATAAACACCATTATCATTTCTACAGATAGCAGCAACAGAGCAACGACCTCCCTCTCTACAAACAACACCATCCACATTAATTTTGGCCAAGCCTCTATGAGGAGGAACCCATCTGGTGCCATTAAGATTTTGTGATGTGGGTATAGGCAGAGCACCCTTATTTGCGTCATCATCATCTTTGATATACCTTCCAACAAAACAATGAATTGAAAAAGGGCTTTGATAAATATCCTCATGGATCACCTTCCTCCTTGCTGACCAGATTGCCCACATCTTCACAACCACCCGGGTAAACTCATTGTGCAACAGAGAGTCATTAAGAATAAAAAGCCACTTCTTAGCATTAGACTCGCCACAATTTTGGATCTTCTCGAATAAATCATCCTCCGCTAAAGCCCATACACTTCTTGACATGGGACAGTCAATAAGAGAGTGTCTCCAAGAATCAGTATCACCGCAAAGGGAACAAGCGTTAGTAGCTGCCATATTCCGATGATGTAAGACATCCGCAGAAGGTAAAGATTGCTGCGATAATCTCCAGACAAAAACTTTAATTTTCGATGGCACTCTGAGCTTCCAGAGAGAATCCCAAGATTTCTTCTCAATACACGTATTAGAGGGACCACCAATGTGATTCTGTAGATTAATCTTCTCAGTAATAAGCAACCGATAAGCAGAACGAACAGAGAACACTCCATTGTTTTCATGCATCCATCCCCAGAAATCCTCCAAAGGCCAAGTACAGATGGGTATTGATTTAATCACCGAAGCATCCATAGGAAGAAATACCTGATTAATCAATTCATTACGCCATCGTGCTTCTGTTGGATCAATAAGCTCACAGACCCGAACAGGAGGATTGGGTTTCAAAGATAATAATGGCTTCGGCATGGACACCCTGGGTAACCAATTGTCTTCCCATATTTTTGTTGAAACACCATTACCAATTCTCCTAATCAGACCTTTTTTGAGAACACTAAGTCCCTCAATCACCGCACGCCAAATCTGCGATGGATGGGTACCCAAGCTTGCATCAAGGAAATTAGAAACAGGGAAATAAACTGCCTTCAAAATCCTAGCACTCAAAGAACCAGGGTCAATAAGAATTCTCCACGCCTGACGTGCTAGAAGAGAAAGGTTGAAAAGCCCCATATCACGAAATCCGAGCCCCCCTTAATATTTAGGCCTTGTCATTGCTTCCCAAGAAACCCAATGCACCTTCCTCTTTCCTCTTGTGCTTCCCCACCAGAATTGTCTCACAGTTGAATTTAAGTGCTCACAGAAACCCTTGGGCAATTTAAAGCAAGACATAATAAACACCGGCAAAGATTGAGCAATGGATTTGATAAGAACTTCCTTCCCCCCCCCCCCGCAGACAACAATTTCTCCATCCAACCTTTCACTTTATTCCACAGCCTATCCTTCAGAAATTTAAAAGTACCATTACGAGATTGTCCCACCTCCGTTGGCATACCAAGATACCTTTCCGAAAGAGATTCATTATGAACATTGAGCACATTTTTAATCCCTGTCTTCAAGTTTTCTAGGCATTTGCTACTGAAATGAATAGAAGATTTTTCCTTATTAATTCTCTGCCCCGAGGCAACACAATAAGTCTCCAACAGATTAGATAGTTCTTCCGCCCCTTGAACGCTTGACTTAAAAAACAGCAGGCTGTCATCTGCGAATAGGAGGTGATTCACCGACGGCGCCGATGGAGCAACCTTGATCCCATCCAGAAAAGATGACGGTAATCGAAATTTTAGGAGGCACGAAAGGCCCTCTGCTGCTAATAAGAAAAGGTAGGGTGAAATAGGATCCCCCTGCCGAATACCCCTTGATGGTTTAAACTCCTCCAATTTCTTCCCATTAAAAGAGACCGAGAACGAAACCGAGCTCACCATACCCATGATTGTGGCTACCCAATTGTGATCAAAACCAAGTTTCTTCATCATAGCTTCCAGGTAACACCACTCAACTCTATCATAAGCTTTCATCATATCGAGTTTGAGGGCACATGTGCTATTTACCTTGGCTTTACTTCTCTTCATGAAATGTAGACATTCATAAGCCGCAATAATATTATCAGTTATCAATCTCCCCGGAACAAAAGCTGATTGCTCCTCAGATATTGTGACGCCCCGAGATCGGGCACTATGCAGATGTCAGCATTCCCGCCAAAATCCACATAATAACCGATTCCAGGTTGCCACTTGTGATAACATTACATCAGTTCACGAATAATCCACAACAACAACAGAAAAGAGATTTACAAGATGACTCAAACGAGTCAGGGATACAACTGATACCATACAAAGATCCAAATAACAGCGGAAGAAACAACATATCGTCCGTCTACGGACAAGATACAAATTGGACTAAGAGTCCTGAAGATAACCGAGAGCGTCCAATCCCTGCCTAGGCCAAGCCGGAGGGATTCCCAAGCTAACGTCGTCAGACTTCAAACCGGTTGACTGCAATATTGAATATGCAGCCACGAAAGAGATTCGTGGGTCAGTACGGTTAAGTACTGGCAAGTGGATAAACCATACTCACAAGATACCGGCGTAGCCAGTCATCACAAGATACAAATACTTTGGGATCAACGGAAAGGAAGGGGTTATTGCAAATAAGCGACAGCGGGCTGCACTAACCAACTACAGAGAGATACTACAACTTCCGACTAACAGAAAGAAGATAAGATCGAGTATTGTAACCAACTGAAAGATAACTTCAAACAAACCCATCCTGGATCTCGCCCCTTATCCGAAGAAGCAATCCGAGGATAACTCACACAGTTGGATTAATGATGGTTCAGATTATTGTGTCAATAAGCCTATTACTAGTCAAGTTGTTAATCATTGGGTGTAAGATCGTTAATCATTAGGTTTAAGTTGTCCTGAGTACTTGTTAGCCAATACTTTCACCAAGTAATCCATAACCGCGGAAAACACGGCTTCTCGAGAAGATTATCCCTGCAGGGTTGCACCAATTTAGCCGTACACGCAAGAATAACCCGCCAGATGGGAGATCACCCCACCAAGCGAGGTACTCTACACAACTCAACTCTTCTTCGCATCAAGCCCAAAGAACCTTGGGCGCACGGCTAATCGAGCCCCGAAGAAAAGGGACCCTCATAGCACTCTAAGACCGTGTCCCCCTATATGCCGACTACGAAAGTTCCACCCGGGTACCAAGGGCTCGCAAGATCATGCATGCAGCAAATGGAAAACCCGAACTAAATGAGGCGATTTGGACGAGATGCGAATCGAGTCAAATTGAGGGGGGCGCCCATACTCGCTTCCCACATGCGGGTAGTGCGCTCATCATGGATCAGTAGACAAGACCCTTTTCCTATTAGGGTCGACACTAGCAGGCCTCAAAACCACCAGGGGCCTCCTGCCGGTGCCTTATCATCAAATTTATTATTGATAATAACAGTAGCATGATTGATTGATTAAACATCGAGCCCCCAGAATATAATGAAGTAATAACAGAAAGTAACGGGTAACAGACTCGAGCAAAACAACCTAAGCATGCTAGTAAGACACGGGCACAAGCAATGGTTATAGGTGTGGAGGTGAGGCAATATCAGGGTTAAAGGATTCATGTGATAGGTTCGTAACAGAAACAACTACTACTAAGGCTAGCAGAAATAGACAACGGAAAGAATCGGTAACAAGTGATGAAAGGCAGCCATTTGGCAGCAAGTGAGTATACTTGCCTGAGATCCCGCAAGGTAGCAGAACTTGTCGTTGCTCACATCATCTCAACGTCCTATCCGGGAAGAAGCAATGAACCTCGAACAAACACCGGGTGCAACAATTACTACTACGGCAAAAGATCCAGCATGAGCAAGATATGGATGCATGACAAGTTTAAAGATGCATCAAGGTAAACTAGTTGACATGATAAGCAGTTTTAAATGGACCCATATGCAATTTGAGTTGCATATGAAAAGCCCATGAATTATGGTTAGATGATTTGTTTTCCAACTAATCAACAGGTGAAGGTGGATTAGCATGATGCATGGATGAGGAAAACAACAAAATAACAACAATATAACCAATTGGAAATAAGGTTTAACCATTATGAAATTCACTTATTAAGTTTTGGAATTTTTGTTACTTAAGGGTGCCACACAAGCATTTGGTTGTTCTCATCAAGTTAAATTGTTCAAAACAGATAACAAAGTTCATATTTGAAAAGAACATCAAATTTTAGTTGGATTACATGTTTCAAATATTGAAATTGGAATTAGGATAATTTAATTATGAATTAAACAATATTAAACAAGCTTTAAATGGATTTGAAACAAGTTTGAATTTAATTGAAGTTTTATTTGTTCAAAACATAATTTCAACTCACATTTGAAAAGTTCACACTTTGATGGTTTGAAAACATATTTTGCATGTTCAAAATTATTTTATTTTGAGCAAGTTATGATTTTATCAAATTTAAATGAATTAAACAAGTATTAAATTATTTAGGCAATTTAAAGTATTCAAACCATGAAACAAAATTTATATTTGAAAAGGTTATTCAAAATGGTATGGAAAACATATTTTATTTGCCTTATTTGGAATTAGTATGAATTATTTATGAATTGTTGCAAATTACAATTGAATTATTTGAATTCAAATTTAAACTGCATTTTGGAATTTCAAAACAGTGAGCAAATGGATTATTTCGAAAGATCATTTAATTTGGAACAGAAAACATATATAACTTTTATTATTTAGAGTTATAGATTAAAAGTTATTAAGGTTTAAAGTTTAGGGTTTAATTCTGCAATTAAAAGAAATAGATTTTTGGGACAGAAACGTGATAGAACTATTTGCACCGCACAGGCTCCTACCCGCTGTCACTGCAGCGTGGGCCTGGGGCTAGCGGTGCCTGCGTGGCAAGCGAGAGGCTGACAGGGGGCCCTCCCTGTCAGCGCGGGTGGAAAAAAGTGGGGGATTTTATCCCGTGCGCGAGCCAGGGATCGATCCCTGGGCTCGGGTGTGCGCGCAGCGTGGCGTTGCCACTGCGCTGTGTTCGGTTGCTTGACAGTAACAGCGACGCGAACAAGGTAAGGTTCAGTTAGGGCGTTTTCTGAACTTTTAACTGTCGACAAAAACCTTCCGCGACCTGACAGAGGATTTCGCCGGCGAACAACAGCGAGCTCGTGCTAGCGTCGCGAGGTGGTGCTGTGCTAGCCGGGGTGTGCGTGCGGTGGCCGTGACAGAGAAGTTGGGGGCGAGGGAAAGACGGTGAGGCTCACCGCGATCGCAGACGTGGCAGAGGCTCGGGGAGGTCCACGGCCGGCGGCGAGGTAGCAGATGGCGGCGGTGTTCTGCGCGTGCTCCGGGATCGCGGTGACGTCCAGGAGGTCGAGGACGAAGTGGCGCGTCGATCTCCGCGTTCAGCATGGTCGACGGTGGGCTCCTGCGACGGCGGCGAGCTCGGATTCAGATACGGCGAGGTGGAGGAAGCGGACGGTGGCGAGGACGGCGGCGTGGAAGCAGGGGATCTCCGGGGCTGCTGGGGTGTGCAAAAGATCGAGGGAGGTGAGACGAGCTCGTTCCCGCAGCCAGGTTAGTGAGTGGCGCGTCGAGGCGGCGGTGTTCGACGGAGTTCAGAGAAGTGCGCCGGTTGGGCAGTGACAGAGAAGGAGGAAAACATCGGGGAGAGAGAGAGGGAGGGACGGCGGCGCGAGGGGACAGAGCTAGGGTTAGGTCTAGGCTGCGTCAGGGGGGTCTAGGTGGTCTTATAGGGTTCAGACGTCGAGGGATGCCGTCAGTGGGCAGTGGCTGCCGCCGTGGCATGCCCCGATGCCCTGCCGTACGCGGGGCAGACGACGGGGGCGGCCACGAAGGGGTACGCGGGCCGCGGTAGGGTTAGCTGGGCTGGGCCGGGGTAGTTAGGTGCTGCACGCGTGCGTTAGTTAGTTTTCTTTTTTCTTTTTCTGTTTTATATTTTTTTTTTGCAGAAAACTAATTAGAGGAAAAGGATGGTTTGTAGGTTAGTAAAAAATATTAGAAAAATTAGTTTAAGCTTATTAGGTTAATAGCAAACAAATGCTAGCTTTTGTTTTCACAAAGTTTTCAAAAATTATTACTGTTTAGGAATTAAAGCAAAATTGAAGGAATTTTAATATTACTTAAACATTATGAAAATAAAGCATTTTAATAGGGTGACCCCTATGGTTAATTTGATTAAGAATTAGTTGATTGGCTGGTTAAAGTTTATAAATTCAAAAGTGGTTCTGTTTGATGCATTTGATTTGAAAATGAAGGTGATTTAATTAATTGATTGAAAATAATTGTTTGATTAAACCCAACAATTTAATGAGTGATTTGATTTGAATTTTTGAATTAGCCATTAGGGTTTTAATAACAGGGACAATTTTATTTAGCAGGCAATTTGCTTAAAACAACTTCAACTATTGAAAACAAAAGAGTGATTCAGTTTGCAAGTTTGAAATTGGAAATTTTTTAGCAAGGGGGTGAAAGTTTTAAATTGTTCTGAATTTTGATTTGTTTTGAAAAACAGAATGCAATGCTCATGTGATGCATATGATGCAAGCAAAAAGAAAACAAACACTCTCTATTAGGGTAACACCCCAGGTGTTACAGACGACACCACTAACAAGGGATTGCGCCCTCGCAATCCACCTGCTAACCCGGGAGGGGAAAGAAGTTCGACTATCGATTCTTCGTGCTTCCAGTTGATCTCCTCGACACCACTAACAAGGGATTCTTGCTCGGAGTGACGACGATGTTCTCCCACCAGGAACCTTCCGATGATCGAACCTATTAGGTTAAGGGCTCAGAAAACGTCCACCCACGTAGGATCCTAACACTTTGAAAGATAGACAAGGGGGAGACTCCAAACAAATAGGATGGGAGGGGAAATAGAATAGGGATAAGGAGAAAACAAGAATCCTATCGAGATGTTTTTCCAAAATAGTTTAGCAGGAATAGTTTTTGACACTCTAGAAACAACGACCGTTAGCGAGGTTAACCTACAGGCTTTGCGGACCCGTTGCTTCGATAACCATTCGTATCGAAACAATCTCGGGAATCGGAACCAAGGCTCTGATACCATTTTGTGACGCCCCGAGATCGGGCACTATGCAGATGTCAGCATTCCCGCCAAAATCCACATAATAACCGATTCCAGGTTGCCACTTGTGATAACATTGCATCAGTTCACGAATAATCCACAACAACAACAGAAAAGAGATTTACAAGATGACTCAAACGAGTCAGGGATACAACTGATACCATACAAAGATCCAAATAACAACGGAAGAAACAACATATCGTCCGTCTACGGACAAGATACAAATTGGACTAAGAGTCCTGAAGATAACCGAGAGCGTCCAATCCCTGCCCAGGCCAAGCCGGAGGGATTCCCAAGCTAACGTCGTCAGACTTCAAACCTGTTGACTGCAATATTGAATATGCAGCCACGAAAGAGATTCGTGGGTCAGTACGGTTAAGTACTGGCAAGTGGATAAACCATACTCACAAGATACCGGCGTAGCCAGTCATCACAAGATACAAATACTGATGGGGGGATGCTAACCCGGCATGTCAAGATCCGAGGAATAACCCGGCCCAGAGACAGTGAGCAGGATACGGCTAGGGGTAAAGATGTTTGTGGAGGCCCAAGCTCGTGGGCCTAGTGACCCGGATTGTGGGTGTTGTAAAGGAAAGTTAGGGTTAGCACGCCGTGTCTGGGTAGGACCC
Source organism: Alopecurus myosuroides (assembly GCA_028641055.1). Taxonomy (NCBI): domain Eukaryota; kingdom Viridiplantae; phylum Streptophyta; class Magnoliopsida; order Poales; family Poaceae; genus Alopecurus; species Alopecurus myosuroides. The sequence goes on from CM054057.1 coordinate 13,939,562, forward strand.
GGGTGTGCCTTGTAAAGTAAGTTAGGCGGTACGGGAGCTATATAAACCGACCCCCGGGTATAGATTGAGAGAGAGATCTAAGAACCCTAGCAAGATCGTGTGGTATCGAGTATCCAGTGTAAACCATAATCGAGTTATCGTATCGAGAATAGAGATCCGGCGACTTCGATTGCCGGCTGTCAGATCAAGTTATACCATGTCTTCCCTTGAGCTAAACCCTCTCCCGAACGCCTGTGTCGACTTGCCCCAAGATCAGTTACCCCTGGTAACATCTGCCGTGATTATCCCACGACAGTTGGCGCCCACCGTGGGGCCTGCGTCCAAAGGTGTTTACATCACGGGAGAAGCTCGGAAGAACATGGAGAACCTCGTCGTCGGCGAGATCTACGACGACCACGAAGGAAAGAAGATGGTGGACGATTCCGGGTGGGGGCCGGAGGCGGATCATCTCGAATCCGGATCTGCCGTGACAATCGGCCGAATCAGCATCTTCATCGGTACAGTACGTACGCCTGATTTAATGGGACAATATCATGTGCATACTACAGGAACTTCTAGCAGGAACAAGGAGACGTTAAAGCAAGCAATAAATTCGGTTTCCTCGGCCGTGCCGGGATACTTAAGATGGGCAGAACAAGAGGTAATATGGAGTAGAAGAGATCACCCGGAGAGAATAGAGCGCCCAGGAGTCTTGGCACTGGTGGTGGCGCCACAGGTCAATGGTTACGAGCTGAAAAGGGTCCTGATGGACGGAGGGAGCAGCGTCAATATCTTATATTGGGAGACATTCTTGCGCATGAACCTCAAGGAATCACAACTACAGGGAACTTCGACAGTTTTTCATGGAATCGTACCGGGTCATTCGGCGCGTCCCGAAGGAAAAATCGCATTGGAGGTTGTTTTCGGAGAATCGGTGGATAATTATCGCGTAGAGTGGCTCACGTTCGAAGTGGTCAAATTGCATAGTCCTTATCACGCGCTGTTCGGGAGGCCGGCTTACGCCAAATTCATGGCTAGGCCGTGTTACGTATATCTGCAACTTAAAATCCCGGGTCCTAAACAAACCATCACCATACTTGGAAACCGGGACATAGCGGCCGAGTGCGACGAAGGGGATTCAGTAATGGCTGAACAAGCCTGCAGAAAGGAAGAACTCAAGTACTACCGGTCTCAGGTAGATCCGGATGATGGCACGGCGCTGAGAAGGCCGGATTCTGAGGACGAAAGGGTGAAGTTCAAAGCAGCACAAGACACCAAGAAGGTAGATTTCGTGGAAGGAGACTCCACCAAGCAGTTCACTATAGGGTCCAACTTGAAAAGCGAACAAGAAAAGGCCCTTGTGGAGTTTATTCGTTCAAATGCAGATGTATTTGCTTGGACGCCCAGCGACATGCCGGGTATTCCCACTGAGTTAGCAGAGCACAGTTTGCACGTGGATCCCAAGGCTAGGCCCGTGAAGCAAGGTTTGAGAAAAATGAATGAGGAAAGGAGAAGGGCCATAGGTGAAGAAATAGCGCGGCTGTTAACTGCAGGTTTTATCATGGAAGTATTTCACCCGGACTGGTTAGCAAACCCGGTTCTGGTGATGAAAAAGACAAATGAGTGGAGGATGTGCATTGATTTCACAAGTCTCAATAAGCATTGCCCAAAGGATCCGTTCGCGTTACCAAGGATAGACCAAATCGTAGACGCGGTAGCCGATAATGATTTGCTGTGCTTCCTGGACGCCTACTCGGGGTATCACCAGATTAAACTCAAAAGGGAGGATTGGGAGAAAACGTCGTTCATAACCCCTTTTGGGGCCTTCTGCTACAAAAATATGACGTTTGGATTGAAGAACGCGGGCGCAACTTACCAACGGTGCATTCAGAAATGCTTCGAAGACCAGATTGGGCGCAATGTGCACGCTTATGTGGATGATGTGGTCGTTAAGACCCGGAAGGCAGAAACATTTATCGATGATCTAAAGGAGACGTTCAAAAACCTGAGGAGGTACCAGATGAAACTTAATCCAACAAAGTGCGTGTCGGAGTTCCGGCTGGGAAATTACTCGGCTTCATAGTTTCCGAGAGAGGAATTGAGGCAAATCCGGATAAAATCAAGGCAATCCAGAGTCTGAAAAAACCGGAAAATTTGAAGCATGTCCAAAAGCTCACGGGCTGCGTAGCAGCCTTGAGTCGGTTCATATCCAGACTTGGAGAAAAAGCAATACCCTTGTACAGGCTCTTGCGGAAATCAGATAAATTCGTGTGGAATCAAGAGGCGGATGAAGCGCTCGAGGCATTGAAGAAGCAGTTGTCTGAGGCACCAGTACTAGCGGCGCCGGGTCCTAAGGAGCCTATGTTGCTATACGTAGCGGCTGGCCCCCGAGCCGTTAGCGCAGTGGTCGTCGTGGAACGCAAAGAGGATGGAAAAGATCACCCGGTTCAGAGGCCGGTTTATTACGTCAGTGAAGTATTATCAGAAGCAAAGCAGCGCTATCCACATTGGCAAAAGTTGGTGTTCGGAGTCTTCATGGCCAGCAGGAAGTTGAAGCCGTATTTCCAAGAACATCCTATAACGGTGGTCAGCTCAATACCAATGTCGGATATTATCAGAAACTCGGACGCGACGGGAAGAATAGCCAAGTGGGCAATAGAGATGGGAGATTATCACATAAACTACGAACCCAGGTCAGCAATCAAGTCCCAAGCTTTAATTGATTTCGTTAACGACTGGACACATACAGGTATGGCTGCCACAGTTCCAAAATCCGAGTCATGGACCATGCACTTCGATGGGTCAAAGCAATATGAGGGATCAGGAGCTGGAGTAGTGTTGACATCGCCCAAGGGAGACAAATTGAGTTACGTACTGCAAATTCACTTTGATTGCTCAAATAACGTGGCCGAGTATGAGGCCCTGTTGCATGGTTTAAAGGTAGCCAAGGAAGTGAACATTAAAAGGATACGATGCTTCGGAGATTCGGATCTTGTGGTACAACAGGTATCGGGAACTTGGGACAGAAAGGATGCAACTATGGCAGCATATCGCAGGGAGGTCGACAGGGTTGCCGGGTGCTTTTCCGGGTATGAGGTGGAGCACATAGACAGAAGAAAAAACGAGGCAGCAGACGCACTCGCCAGACTCAGCTCGCGTAGAGAGCCGGTTCCACCTAATGTGTTCTTGGACGAGTTGTGGCGACCATCAGTTAAAACAGAGTCTGAGGAAGAACTGGCAAATCAAGACCCGGATTTGGAGTACGTGGCCACAGTACATGCCATCCCCGAGTGGACAGAGCCATACCTGGCCTACCTATCACGGGGCGAGTTACCAGAACAGGAGGTATTAGCAAGACAAATTCTGAGGCGAGCAAAGGGGTATTCTATCATCAATGGAGAATTATACAAGAGAAGCGCAACAGGAGTCTTCTTGCGCTGCGTAGCGCCAGAAGAAGGCCGACAGATTCTCAAGGAAATACACGAAGGCGACTGTGGGCATCATGCATCTACAAGGTCTCTGGTGGCTAAAGCTTATCGACACGGATTTTTCTGGCTTACGGCTCTAGCGGATGCAGAACGTTTGGTAGCAAGATGTGACGGATGTCAAAGGTACGCTCGCCAAACACACGTACCGGCTATGGAATTACGGACCATCCCATTAACTTGGCCGTTCGCCGTTTGGGGTATGGACATGGTTGGTCCCTTCCATATGTCACCATGCAAGAAGACACATCTTTTGGTGGCTATTGACAAGTTTACCAAGTGGGTTGAGGTTATGCCAGTTACTAATTGCGAAGCGGCTACATCAGTCAAGTTCCTGAAAAGGATTATCTACCGGTTTGGGTATCCCCACAGTATAATCACCGACAACGGAACTAACATGTCTCTTGGCGAGATGGAGAAATTCTGTGGCAACAATGGCATCCGGCTTGATGTTGCATCAGTGGCTCACCCGCAGGCCAATGGGCAAGTGGAGAGAGCAAACCAAGAATTGCTTCGTGGGTTAAAACCACGGTTGCGAGTCCCCTGTGTTAGGGCTGCTGGCGCATGGGTCGAAGAACTACCTTCTGTGGTTTAGGGTATCAACACTACACCTAACAGGTCTACCCAGATGACGCCCTTTTTCATGGTATATGGTGCGGAGGCAGTGTTACCGAGCGACATTATCCACGATTCACCACGAGTATCAGCTTACGTCGAAGTGGAGAACGAAAAAACTCGGCAGGACGCCGTCGATATGCTAGAAGAGCAAAGAGAACAAGCCTTGGAGAGGTCAGCTATATATCAGCAAGATCTACGGAGGTATCATAGCCGGCGCGTGAAAACCCGGGTATTCCAGGAAGGAGACTTGGTTCTACGCCTGGTTCAGTCAAATGAGGGAAAGCACAAACTATCACCACCATGGAAGGACCATTTATCATAAGCCGGAATCTGCACAATGGATCATATTACTTGATAGATGCAAGGGAAGAGTCGGCTACAGTCAATGACACCGCACACACCACTTCATCTATGCAAGAAAGAGATAGACCATGGAACGTGGCTCAGCTGCGTCCGTATTATACTTAGTAAAGACTATATTGGCAAGCGGAATTGCACGATGAAATAGGCAGCAGGTTTTCTGACGTACTCTTTTCCTATCCAGGGCACCTTTGGGGACTGGACGGGTTTTTAATGAGGCGGCTTGCTGACCTACATTTTTCATATCAAGTAAAGAGATGGTTATCAAGAAAAGAGATGGTTGTTATCAGTTTTTCATATCAAGTAAAGAGATGGTTATCAAGAAAAGAGATGGTTGTTATCAGTTTTTCATATCAAGTAAAGAGATGGTTATCAAGAAAAGAGATGGTTGTTATCAGGTTATGTATTCTCAGTACGATGCGTATATCTAGGTCTTGGGGGCTGATCGCTTAAATAGCACAGTTACAAACTCAAAGACCCGGCCATGATGCCTATGAGTTATAAGGGCCGATTACTCGCAAACGAGTACGGCTACAATCTTATAACCGGACAAAGAAGTCCAAATTTCTTGGCTACTCTTACTTAAGCTCGATGTGACTCGCATTAAAGTGGCATGATTTGTTCGCCTACGATGGCAGTTAGTCATGAAACCCGACGGGAATTGGCTGGCTACGTCTTCGTATTGATGCAACAACATGGTATCCACGCGAAAGCCGGCTTACAGTACAAGACAGTCAAAAGGGTCATCTAAACCACAAGTTATGCAGAGTACAAGGCTGAATAGCTGGAAACTCAATGACTATTAAGCATAACTTCAAATCCGATGTGAAACAATTCATGGATCTTTGTGAAAATAGCAATAAGCATTTTGTTGCCTTTTCAAGATCAAGTGTCCTAGGCTCGGTAATCCGGGCCCGGTAGCTTGAAATCTTGAAAAGAACTGGCTTACTTGTATAGTTGCAAAAATCCAAATATCCGAGTCTTGGGGACTTGGGGACTTCGAAGCAAAATCCGCTTGTCAATACCCATGAGACCCGGAAATGGAGTTTTCACAAAAGGAGCAATAAATAAAACCAGATATCGAGAACAGATGAGCTTAAACTTACAAAGGTCGGAACAGGCATCGAGTATATCAAGGCCTTAGTGTGCATTACAAAATACTGGTGAAAAAATATCAAAGGTGCACAGGCGCACCGCCTAAAAAATGACTGTTTCAAAAAGTATGTCGACCGACTGACGCTTAAGAAGAGGCATCGGAAACCATATATCACTCGGCGCCCATCTTGGCCTTACCCTTGCCATCATTGGTGGTAGCAGCAACACCCGGATCGGCGGCGCCAGCCCCCGCAGGGGGCGGAACGACTGATGTTGAGGCAGCAGGAGCAGAGCCGGCTTCAGCTTGTTTCTTGGCAGCCTCCGCCCTTATCGCAGCAGCTTCCTCCTTCCACCGAGCCATCATGTCATATGGTTCGGGAAGATCTGACTTAATTGCCACACCAGCAGCATCATAAGCGGGGACAAGAGTATTGACGTCCAGTTCATCAGCGATCACGCTAGCCGGGTAACGGACCTCTTTCTGCACAGCCTGAAAATCCTCCCGCGAGAATTTTGAACCATCAAGCTTGAATTCGGGGAAGCCGCCCATGAGCTTTGCCAGATCGAGCTTGGGGAAGTAAGCCTTAGCGAGTGATAGCCCCCGGGTCATTCCAACCCGGCAGGACGAGCGCTTCCAGTGCCAAATCCACTCAGGAATCGTGGAAAAGGCGTCCAGCATCCTCTTCAGGTCAACATGTCCTCTACCTGGCCACCGTAACTCTTCCAAGATCCATCTGGTTCCGGCACACAGCTGCCGGATAACATTCTTCATGGTCTTCAGCTTGGCAATATCATCCTCATCCGGCATGGCTTCATCCGGGCCTGGAGTAAAATGAATATATAAGCTAAGCATTTTTTGCTGTTGATCAAAAGGATAAACCCGGAGAAGGAAGCATACCAAGCAAAGAACAATAGGTATCAGAAATTTCGACAGAAAGGCTTGTCAGGTCGTCTTCGGCTCGGTGAGCCCTTCTTCGGTACTTCTTCATTAATTGCCTATTCCTTCTGGCTTCAGTCTCGGCCGCTTCGCGTAAAGATATCTCTTTTTCAATGAGCTTGGCGGCGTCTGCAAGTTTCTCCTCATATTGAGTCACGAAAGACTGCATGGATGTTAAAAAGTGTTAGTCGGATAGAAGAGCACGGTTATCAGTCAATGGTATAATAAAGTCCCGAGCAAGTCATGAATGAACTCACTCGGAACTTGGGGACTGGACAAAGGTACAAGCAACATTAGTTCAACTTACCTCATGTTTGGTTATTAAGGCTCCCAGGATGTTTTCCTCGTTAGCTCGTAAGGTGCGCAGGGTTTCCAGCATCTGGGCAAACGTTAACTCATCGGAATGAGTCCGGGAAGAGCCGGCAGCTTGGTCATCTGGCAGGGGGGTTTTCCTCGCAGTCGGGGTGGAGACCCGGACAGTTTGAGTATCCGGGTTGGGAGAACTCATCCTTGTATCTAGGATTTCTATCTCTTCGTCTACTGGTTCCGATAAGGAAGGAGATCCGACGGTTTGGAAAAGTGGATTGTTCAGAGGGCCTTGTTCCCGGTTAGTGGCCGCATCACCACCAGTTGCGGCGTCTGCGTTGTCAGTCGGCTTCTCCACCTGGAGGTTATCCGTTTCTGTGTTTTCCGGGTCACTGACGGTGACCTGAGCTCTGAAAGAAAGACGAAAAAAGGCAGTTATTAATGATGACGGTGACTCGGATGAAAGTTCGCTAGAGGCAAAAAGAAATAGTAAGGCAAAAACTTACCCGGCATTTACGGTGTAATCCGATGGGAGCTCGCCACTTGAAGTAGATGAGGTATTCGCAGGAACCACTAATGGAACCCGGAATTGCCCGGCCCGTGGGTGGTTAGGAGAAGGGTGGCGCTGAGGAGAGTTGGAAGAACGAGATGGAGGAGCACTGCCACGAGGGACTAAAGGGGCGGAGATGCCCGGGTTAAGGGGATCTTCACCCGGGGAGCTTCGAGTTACCCTGCGTTTGGCGGGGAATGATTCCTTCAAGCACGGCGAATTTGATAATTGATGGTTAAGTCTTCGCATGGCGTCAAAGGAGTAAGATTCAGAAGATAGTGAGGAAAAAGGAACCTTGGATACTGTCCCCCTGCTTTTCCTCTTGGCCCCGGCTGTTGCCTCTGGGTCAGACTCGGTTCTCTCCGGGTCATCCTCGTTGTTTCCACCTTCGTCCTCCAGCCCTGCGAACCAGATGTGTATTCATTGGGAAAAAGACAGACGAAAGGATAGTAATACAAGCAAAAGTATGCAGATCCTGGGTGAGTACCTTCGCTGTTGTCAGTCGTCTCGTCCTCCTCTTCCGGGTCACCGGTCACCTCCAGCTTCTCTGCCAAGAGGCTCTTGATGGTCTTGATAGTGTCACCGGTCGCAAAGCTTTTGGAGGAATAGCGAAGTGCATCTGTAGTGTGACCCGAATACTCGCACATCAATTTGGTGCGGATGGAATTAGGTTGGATTCGAAAGTCGACCCATGTCTTTATCAAATTGAGCCCTAGGAGGCCTTGGGCCGAGAGAATGGCTATTTTGGCTAGTGCAGGAAGGATTGCTTCCCTGTCCGAGTCTGGTGCGAAGGCACTGAAAGACTCGGAGGGTTTGAGGGGGGTCTCTGAGTAACCCGGCAGCTTCTTTTCGCTGTCGGAGGAGGTATCGCGGCAATAAAAAAAGGATAACTGCCAATGTTTGGCACAGGATTGCAGGTTGATGGTTGGCATTAAAGAATTCCTACGGCGTTGGATGGATACCCCGCCGCAAGTGAGAAGCGCCCCGTCGCCGCTTTCGCGGCACGGTTTGCATTGGAATAACTCAGTGAAAAGAGTCAGGTTTGGTGGCATGCACAAATACGACTCAGATAGAACTATGAAGTGGGTGATGTTCAACATAGAGTTAGGCCCTATGTCGAACACCCGGAGTCCGTAGTGATCTAAGACCTCCCTAAAGAAAGGGTGACCCGGAGGGCGAAATCCTCGGGTCACGTGCGCTACAAAGCAGATTACCTCGTCTTCTGCGGGAGTGGGATGAGTTTCGTTACCCGGCACCCTCCAGTGGATGTCTTTCTGAGAGGGGAGGGTGCCTAACTCGGTTAGTTCGTCCAACTTGGCCTTAGTGGTTGTGGAGCGCCCCCAATTGGCGGATATGGCTTGGGTGGTCCTTGCTTGAGCCGGATGTTTTCCTTGTCGCTTGGGAGCCATGGGGTCAGCCTGCGAAACACAAAAGAAAAAGATGTATGAAATAAGACCCGGGAATGTTGGAATATCCGAGTATAAGGTACCAAGGAGGTACGAAGTTGAGAGCTGTCCGGGTATTGAGCACACTTATGGAAATTGTTGCTCACTTACGTAGGAAAAGGTATTTGGGGACGACGGATGGTTGCCCATACTTATATCGCAAATGAAATAGCTGGAAAAGGAGGGTTTTTCCGGGTGTTAATGCAATAAGCGGAAAACGGCGGAGGAACGGATCTAGATGGAAAAGTTCGCGGATAATTTTTAAGCAAAATTGGTGATCAATAATGATTGGAGGATCATTTGTGACTATCGGGCAGGTGATTAAAGTGTTTGGCAAGCACCAAATCAATCTAATTCGAGGCAATCGGACAAATAGCTTGCGGGTTGACCTAGATCTGATCTTGGATGAACTGAAAATTGCGAAGCTGAATTAATTGGCTGTGAAGAGCTTACCGAGGAGATTGGGGCCAAGTGTGATGGTGACAAGCGGCGTGGCACGAATGGGAGGAATAGAGGTATAAAGGTGGCGCTTGGCGGCGGCACGAAACGATTCGAGGACGAGCGCGGCCGCTGTTGATCCTGCGTTGGTAGCAGGCGCGAGTTCCTCACGGTGGTGCTGTGAAGGTGTTAGGAGCAAGGAAGAAAAGGGGGAGTTGTGGCGTGGTGATGGGCTTAGGGTTGCCCTCTAAGCGCTATTTATAAGGCAAGGGTGAGCTTATCTCAACGGCCAGAAACCGGAAATCGCGGGGTAATGGTTATCTACAAAGATTTCGCAAGATATGTGTAGAACATTGGGCAAAGCATTGGGTTAGAAGAAGGAAGGGGTTCGCCCGTGATGACAGGACTGGTTGTCAAGTGTGAGATCTTGGCATTTCTTATTGCGGTCTGGGCCTGGGGATTTGAACTTAAGTGTTTGGAAGGAAGGTCCGGGTTATTACATGGCCTCCATGGAGTAAGGCCTAGCAGAATATCAAAGCATCTTAACTCGGTTTCCATGTGCCCGCATGATCGATATCTTCTCAGGGAATAGCAAGCGCTTCAAGGAGGTCCGTGAAGCCCAGGCTATTCTGGGGACTACTGATGGGGGGATGCTAACCCGGCATGTCAAGATCCGAGGAATAACCCGGCCCAGAGACAGTGAGCAGGATACGGCTAGGGGTAAAGATGTTTGTGGAGGCCCAAGCTCGTGGGCCTAGTGACCCGGATTGTGGGTGTTGTAAAGGAAAGTTAGGGTTAGCACGCCGTGTCTGGGTAGGACCCGGGTGTGCCTTGTAAAGTAAGTTAGGGGGTACGGGAGCTATATAAACCGACCCCCGGGTATAGATTGAGAGAGAGATCTAAGAACCCTAGCAAGATCGTGTGGTATCGAGGATCCAGTGTAAACCATAATCGAGTTATCGTATCGAGAATAGAGATCCGGCGACTTCGATTGCCGGCTGTCAGATCAAGTTATACCATGTCTTCCCTTGAGCTAAACCCTCTCCCGAACGCCTGTGTCGACTTGCCCCAAGATCAGTTACCCCTGGTAACATCTGCCGTGATTATCCCACGACAAATACTTTGGGATCAACGGAAAGGAAGGGGTTATTGCAAATAAGCGACAACGGGCTGCACTAACCAACTACAGAGAGATACTACAACTTCCGACTAACAGAAAGAAGATAAGATCGAGTATTGTAACCAACTGAAAGATAACTTCAAACAAACCCATCCTGGATCTCGCCCCTTATCCGAAGAAGCAATCCGAGGATAACTCACACAGTTGGATTAATGATGGTTCAGATTATTGTGTCAATAAGCCTATTACTAGTCAAGTTGTTAATCATTGGGTGTAAGATCGTTAATCATTAGGTTTAAGTTGTCCTGAGTACTTGTTAGCCAGTACTTTCACCAAGTAATCCATAACCGCGGAAAACACGGCTTCTCGAGAAGATTATCCCTGCAGGGTTGCACCAATTTAGCCGTACACGCAAGAATAACCCGCCAGATGGGAGATCACCCCACCAAGCGAGGTACTCTACACAACTCAACTCTTCTTCGCATCAAGCCCAAAGAACCTTGGGCGCACGGCTAATCGAGCCCCGAAGAAAAGGGACCCTCGTAGCACTCTAAGACCGTGTCCCCCTATATGCCGACTACGAAAGTTCCACCCGGGTACCAAGGGCTCGCAAGATCATGCATGCAGCAAATGGAAAACCCGAACTAAATGAGGCGATTTGGACGAGATGCGAATCGAGTCAAATTGAGGGGGGCGCCCATACTCGCTTCCCACATGCGGGTAGTGCGCTCATCATGGATCAGTAGACAAGACCCTTTTCCTATTAGGGTCGACACTAGCAGGCCTCAAAACCACCAGGGGCCTCCTGCCGGTGCCTTATCATCAAATTTATTATTGATAATAACAGTAGCATGATTGATTGATTAAACATCGAGCCCCCAGAACATAATGAAGTAATAACAGAAAGTAACGGGTAGCAGACTCGAGCAAAACAACCTAAGCATGCTAGTAAGACACGGGCACAAGCAATGGTTATAGGTGTGGAGGTGAGGCAATATCAGGGTTAAAGGATTCATGTGATAGGTTCGTAACAGAAACAACTACTACTAAGGCTAGCAGAAATAGACAACGGAAAGAATCGGTAACAAGTGATGAAAGGCAGCCATTTGGCAGAAAGTGAGTATACTTGCCTGAGATCCCGCAAGGTAGCAGAACTTGTCGTTGCTCACATCATCTCAACGTCCTATCCGGGAAGAAGCAATGAACCTCTAACAAACACCGGGTGCAACAATTACTACTACGGCAAAAGATCCAGCATGAGCAAGATATGGATGCATGACAAGTTTAAAGATGCATCAAGGTAAACTAGTTGACATGATAAGCAGTTTTAAATGGACCCATATGCAATTTGAGTTGCATATGAAAAGCCCATGAATTATGGTTAGATGATTTGTTTTCCAACTAATCAACAGGTGAAGGTGGATTAGCATGATGCATGGATGAGGAAAACAACAAAATAACAACAATAGAACCAATTGGAAATAAGGTTTAACCATTATGAAATTCACTTATTAAGTTTTGGAATTTTTGTTACTTAAGGGTGCCACACAAGCATTTGGTTGTTCTCATCAAGTTAAATTGTTCAAAACAGATAACAAAGTTCATATTTGAAAAGAACATCAAATTTTAGTTGGATTACATGTTTCAAATATTGAAATTGGAATTAGGATAATTTAATTATGAATTAAACAATATTAAACAAGCTTTAAATGGATTTGAAACAAGTTTGAATTTAATTGAAGTTTTATTTGTTCAAAACATAATTTCAACTCACATTTGAAAAGTTCACACTTTGATGGTTTGAAAACATATTTTGCATGTTCAAAATTATTTTATTTTGAGCAAGTTATGATTTTATCAAATTTAAATGAATTAAACAAGTATTAAATTATTTAGGCAATTTAAAGTATTCAAACCATGAAACAAAATTTATATTTGAAAAGGTTATTCAAAATGGTATGGAAAACATATTTTATTTGCCTTATTTGGAATTAGTATGAATTATTTATGAATTGTTGCAAATTACAATTGAATTATTTGAATTCAAATTTAAACTGCATTTTGGAATTTCAAAACAGTGAGCAAATGGATTATTTGGAAAGATCATTTAATTTGGAACAGAAAACATATATAACTTTTATTATTTAGAGTTATAGATTAAAAGTTATTAAGGTTTAAAGTTTAGGGTTTAATTCTGCAATTAAAAGAAATAGATTTTTGGGACAGAAACGTGATAGAACTATTTGCACCGCACAGGCTCCTACCCGCTGTCACTGCAGCGTGGGCCTGGGGCTAGCGGTGCCTGCGTGGCAAGCGAGAGGATGACAGGGGGCCCTCCCTGTCAGCGCGGGTGGAAAAACGTGGGGGATTTTATCCCGTGCGCGAGCCAGGGATCGATCCCTGGGCTCGGGTGTGCGCGCAGCGTGGCGTTGCCACTGCGCTGTGTTCGGTTGCTTGACAGTAACAACGACGCGAACAAGGTAAGGTTCAGTTAGGGCGTTTTCTGAACTTTTAACTGTCGACAAAAACCTTCCGCGACCTGACAGAGGATTTCGCCGGCGAACGACAGCGAGCTCGTGCTAGCGTCGCGAGGTGGTGCTGTGCTAGCCGGGGTGTGCGTGCGGTGGCCGTGACAGAGAAGTTGGGGGCGAGGGAAAGACGGTGAGGCTCACCGCGATCGCAGACGTGGCAGAGGCTCGGGGAGGTCCACGGCAGGCGGTGAGGTAGCAGATGGCGGCGGTGTTCTGCGCGTGCTCCGGGATCGCGGTGACGTCCAGGAGGTCGAGGACGAAGTGGCGCGTCGATCTCCGTGTTCAGCGTGGTCGACGGTGGGCTCCTGCGACGGCGGCGAGCTCGGATTCAGATACGGCGAGGTGGAGGAAGCGGACGGTGGCGAGGACGGCGGCGTGGAAGCAGGGGATCTCCGGGGCTGCTGGGGTGTGCAAAAGATCGAGGGAGGTGAGACGAGCTCGTTCCCGCAGCCAGGTTAGTGAGTGGCGCGTCGAGGCGGCGGTGTTCGACGGAGTTTAGAGAAGTGCGCCGGTTGGGCAGTGACAGAGAAGGAGGAAAACATCGGGGGGAGAGAGAGGGAGGGACGGCGGCGCGAGGGGATATAGCTAGGGTTAGGTCTAGGCTGCGTCAGGGGGGTCTAGGTGGTCTTATAGGGTTCAGACGTCGAGGGATGCCGTCGGTGGGCAGTGGCTGCCGCCGTGGCACGCCCCGATGCCCTGCCGTACGCGGGGCAGACGACGGGGGCGGCCACGAAGGGGTACGCGGGCCGCAGTAGGGTTAGTTGGGCTGGGCCGGGGTAGTTAGGTGCTGCACGCGTGCGTTAGTTAGTTTTCTTTTTTCTTTTTCTGTTTTATATTTTTTTTGCAGAAAACTAATTAGAGGAAAAGGATGGTTTGTAGGTTAGTAAAAAATATTAGAAAAATTAGTTTAAGCTTATTAGGTTAATAGCAAACAAATGCTAGCTTTTGTTTTCACAAAGTTTTCAAAAATTATTGCTGTTTAGGAATTAAAGCAAAATTGAAGGAATTTTAATATTACTTAAACATTATGAAAACAAAGCATTTTAATAGGGTGACCCCTATGGTTAATTTGATTAAGAATTAGTTGATTGGCTGGTTAAAGTTTATAAATTCAAAAGTGGTTCTGTTTGATGCATTTGATTTGAAAATGAAGGTGATTTAATTAATTGATTGAAAATAATTGTTTGATTAAACCCAACAATTTAATGAGTGATTTGATTTGAATTTTTGAATTAGCCATTAGGGTTTTAATAACAGGGACAATTTTATTTAGAAGGCAATTTGCTTAAAACAACTTCAACTATTGAAAACAAATGAGTGATTCAGTTTGCAAGTTTGAAATTGGAAATTTTTGAGCAAGGGGGTGAAAGTTTTAAATTGTTCTGAATTTTGATTTGTTTTGAAAAACAGAATGCAATGCTCATGTGATGCATATGATGCAAGAAAAAAGAAAACAAACACTCTCTATTAGGGTAACACCCCAGGTGTTACAGATATGATCTCCGGAAGGATTTGTTTCAGTCTGTTAGAGATAACCTTCGACGCAATTTTATACAAAACATTGCATAAGCTAATCGGTCGAAACTGAGAAAGAGAAGTTGGACCTTGTACCTTGGGAATAAGGACCAAAACAGTGTGATTTATCGCTTCCGCACTCTCTTCCCCCTTAATTATCTTCATCACAGTTCTTGTCACATCTGGACCACAAACATCCCAATGACGTTGAAAGAAATGTGCAGGGAATCCATCGGGGCCCGGGGCTTTGGTGGGAAACATTTGGAATAAGGCCTCCTTGATCTCTATGTCTCTATATTGCGCAGTCAACAAATCATTCATCCCCTGAGTCACTTTACGAGGGACATGCGATAATACTTCCTCCATCTCTACTACCCCCTCCGAAGTGAAAATATTATGGTAAAAATTAGAGGCCAATTCCTCCATCTCCACTATATCATCAGTCATCAGACCATCCTCCTTTTGCAAGGATTTAACTGTATTCTTCCTCCTGCGCATAGAGACCCGTAAATGAAAAAAATTGGTATTTTTGTCACCTGATTTAAGCCAATCAACTCTCGATCGCTGCCTCCACATAATCTCTTCCCTCTTATATAGCTCGAGTAAATTCTCGTTGACCTTGATCTCAACATGGCTCGGACCAACTCTTCCAGGAGAATTCCGAAGCGTGGCAAGTTGAGTTTTCAACCTTTTTATCTCGCGCTTCACATTGCCGAAGGTACAGCTGTTCCAAACCATCAGGTCCTCCGCGAGCCCCGTCAACTTCTGTTTGATGTCCTCCACCGAAGCACTCGGATTCCCAGTCCAAGCATTAGAGACTTTGGATTTCAAATCACTATGCTCTTCCCACATCAATTCATACCGAAAGGGTCTTCTTTGCAAAGCCCTGCTTGGTGCCTCCTCAAACTTCACTAAGATAGGACTGTGATCGGAAGAGGCTGCTGTAATATGAGTTACAGTAGACATGGGATAACAAGCACTCCACTCCGACGTCCCCATAGCTCTGTCCAATCTCACCCGAGTATAAGAACCGCCGACCACTCTGACAGGGGGATGCTAACCCGGTATGCCAAGCTCTGAGGAATAACCCGGCCCAAAGGATGGTGTGCGGGATTCGGCTAAGAATAAAGAAGCTTGTGAAGGCCCAAACCTGTGGGCTTAACGGCCCGGGTTATGGGTTATTGTAAAGGAAAGTTATGGTTAGTGCGCCGTGTCCAGGTAGGATCCGAAATATGCCTTGCCGAATAAGCTAGGGGGTACGGGTGCTTTATAAACCGACCCCCAGGTATAGTTTTAGGTAGAGATCTAAGAACCCTAGCAATATCGCGTGATATCGAGCATCCAGTGTAAACCCTAATCGAGTTATCATATCGAGAATAGAGACCCGGCGACTTCGATTGCCGGCTATCAGATCGAATTGCACCATGCCTTCCCTTGAGCTAAACCCTCTCCCAAACGCCGGTGTCGACTTGCCCCTAGATCAGTTACCCCTGGTAACATCTGCCGTGACTATCCCACGACAGTTGGCGCCCACCGTGGGGCCTGCGTCCAAAGGTGTTTACATCACGGGAGAAGCTCGGAAGGGCATGGAAAATCTTGTCATTGGCGAAATCTACATCGACCACGAAGGAGAAAGAGATGGTGGACGATTCCGGCTGGGGGCCAGAATCGGATCACCTCGAGTCCGGATCTATATTGACGATCGGCCGGATCAACATCTTCATCGGCATGGTACGAACGACTAATTTAAAAGGACAATATCATGTGCATACTACAGGAACTTCCAGCAGGAACGAGAAGACATTAAAGCAAGCGGCAAACTCGATTTCGTTGGCCGCGCCGGGACATCTCAGATGGGCGGAACAAGAGGTAACATGGAGTAGAAAAGACCATCCGGAGAAAATAGAGCGTCCAGGAGTCTTGGCATTGGTGGTTGCTCCACAGGTTAATGGTTACGAATTGAAGAAGGTCCTGATGGACGGTGGAAGCAGCATCAACATCCTTTATTGGGAAACCTTCTTACGGATGAGTCTCAAAGAGTCTCAGTTACAAAAAAGTTCGACAATCTTTCATGGGATCGTGCCAGGTCACTCGGCGAGCCCCGAGGGAAGGATCACCTTGGAAGTTGCTTTTGGAGAATCGACGGATAATTATCGAGTTGAGTGGCTCACGTTCGAGGTGGTCAAATTGCGCAGTCCTTACCACGCACTGTTTGGGAGGCCGGCTTACGCCCAATTCATGGCTAGGCCGTGCTACGTGTATTTGCAGCTGAAAATCCCGGGTCCTAAACGGACCATCACTATACATGGGAACCGGGATATAGCGGCCGAGTGCGACGAAGGAGATTCAGTTATGGCCGAGCAGGCATGCAGGAAGGAAGAGCTCGAATATTACCGGTCTCAAGTAAATCCGGACGATAGAACAGCCTTGAAAAAGCCGAATACTGAGGATGAGAGAGCAAAATTCAAGGCAGCGCAAGACACCAAGAAGATAGATTTTGTCGAAGGGGATTCTACTAAGCAGTTTACCATAGGGTCTAACCTGGGAAAAGAGCAGGAGGGAGCGCTCGTGGAGTTTATTCGCTCGAATGCAGATGTGTTTGCCTGGACACCTAGCGACATGCCGGGTATCCCTACAGAATTGGCTGAGCACAGTTTGCATGTGGATCCCAAGTCCAGGCCCGTGAAGCAAGGTTTGAGGAAAATGAATGAGGAAAGAAGGAAGGCTATAGGCGAAGAGATCGCTCGGCTATTGGCAGCCGGCTTTATCATGGAAGTATTTCACCCGGATTGGTTGGCTAACCCGGTTCTGGTGATGAAAAAGACCAACGAGTGGAGGATGTGCATTGACTTCACGAGTCTCAACAAACATTGCCCAAAGGATCCGTTCGCGCTGCCAAGGATAGATCAGATTATAGACGCAATAGCTGGAAGCGATCTGTTGTGCTTCCTGGACGCATATTCCGGGTATCATCAGATTAAGCTCAAAAGGGAGGATTGGGAGAAAACATCATTCATAACCCCTTTTGGGGCCTTTTGTTATAAAACTATGACGTTTGGGTTGAAGAACGCTGGCGCAACTTACCAACGGTGTATTCAAAAGTGCTTTGAGGACCAAATCGGACGTAACGTCCATGCCTATGTGGATGACGTGGTCATCAAGACTAGGAAGGCGGAGACATTTATCGATGATCTAAAGGAGACGTTCAAAAACTTGAGGAGGTACCAGATGAAGCTTAACCCGACAAAGTGCGTGTTTGGAGTTCCAGCTGGGAAATTACTCGGCTTCATAGTTTCCGAGAGAGGAATTGAGGCAAATCCGGATAAAATCAAGGCCATCCAGAGTCTGAAAAAACCGGAAAATTTGAAGCATGTTCAAAAGCTCACGGGCTGCGTAGCAGCCTTGAGCCGATTCATATCCAGACTCGGAGAAAAAGCAATACCATTGTACCGGCTCTTGCGGAAATCAGATAAGTTCGTGTGGGATCAAGAGGCGGACGAGGCATTTGAGGCACTAAAGAAGCAGTTATCTGAAGCACCAGTACTAGCGGCGCCGGGTCCTAAAGAACCTATGTTACTATATGTGGCAGCTGGCCCCCGAGCCGTCAGTGCAGTAGTTGTCGTGGAACGCCAAGAGGATGGGAAAGGATACCCGGTTCAGAGGCCGGTTTATTACGTCAGCGAGGTATTATCAGAAGCAAAGCAGCGCTATCCACATTGGCAAAGTTGGTGTTCGGGGTCTTTATGGCCAGCCGGAAGTTGAAGCCGTATTTCCAAGAACATCCCATAACAGTGGTTAGTTCAATACCAATGTCGGATATCATCAGAAACTCGGACGCGACGGGAAGAATAGCCAAATGGGCGATAGAGATGGGGGATTATCATATCAACTACGAACCCAGGTCAGCAATCAAATCTCAAGCTTTAATTGATTTCGTTAACGACTGGACACATACAGGCATGACTGCAACGGTTCCAAATTCCGAGTCATGGATCATGCACTTCGACGGATCAAAGCAGTACAGAGGGATCAGGAGCTGGGGTGGTGCTAACATCACCCAAAGGAGATAAATTGAGTTACGTGCTACAAATTCACTTCGACTGTTCCAACAACGTGGCCGAGTATGAGGCCCTATTGCATGGCTTAAAGGTAGCCAAAGAGATGAACATTAAGAGGATACGATGCTTCGGAGATTCGGACCTTGTGGTACAGCAGGTGTCAGGAACGTGGGATAGAAAGGACGCAACTATGGCAGCATACCGCAGGGAAGTTGATAGGGTTGCAGGATGTTTTTCCGGGTATGAGGTGGAGCATATAGACAGAAGAAAGAATGAGGCAGCCGACGCCCTCGCCAGACTCGGCTTCGCGCAGAGAGCCGGTTCCACCTAACGTTTTCCTGGACGAATTATGGCGACCATCAGTTAAAATCGAGTCAGAGGAGGAATTGGCAAATCAAGACCCGGATTCAGGACTCGTAGCCACTGTACGTACTATTCCCGAGTGGACAGAACCGTTTTTGGCCTACCTATCACGAGGCGAGTTACCACAACAGGAGGTATTAGCAAGGCAAATTTTGAGGCGAGCAAAGGGATATTCTATCATCAATGGGGAATTGTACAAGAGAAGTGCAGCAGGAGTCTTTTTGCGCTGCGTAGCGCCGGAAGAAGGTAGACAGATTCTCAAGGAAATCCATGAAGGCGACTGTGGACATCATGCGTCCACAAGGTCTCTTGTGGCTAAAGCTTATCGACACGGGTTTTTCTGGCTCACGGCCCTAGCGGATGCGGAACGATTGGTAGCAAGGTGTGACGGATGTCAAAGGTACGCGCGCCAAACCCATGTGCCGGCTATGGAATTGCGGACTATCCCGTTAACTTGGCCGTTTGCCGTCTGGGGTATGGACATGGTTGGCCCCTTTCATATGTCACCATGCAAGAAGACACATCTTTTGGTGGCTATTGATAAGTTTACCAAGTGGGTTGAGGTTATGCCAGTTACTAATTGCGAAGCAGCTACAACAGTCAAGTTCCTGAAAAGGATTATCTACCGGTTCGGGTACCCCCACAGCATAATTACCGACAATGGAACCAACATGTCCCTTGGTGAGATGGAGAAGTTTTGTGGCAACAATGGAATCCGGCTCGATGTGGCATCGGTGGCTCATCCCCAGGCCAATGGACAAGTGGAGAGGGCAAACCAAGAATTGCTTCGCGGATTAAAACCACGATTGCGAGTTCCCTGTGTCAGGGCTGCTGGTGCATGGGTCGAAGAACTTCCTTCTGTGGTTTGGGGTATCAACACTACACCTAACAGATCCACTCAGATGACACCCTTCTTCATGGTCTATGGTGCGGAAGCAGTGTTACCGAGTGACATTATTCACGATTCGCCTAGAGTATCAGCTTACGTCGAAGTAGAGAACGAAAAAACCCGGCAGGACGCCGTAGATATGTTAGAAGAGCAAAGAGAACAAGCCCTGGAAAGATCAGCCATATATCAGCAAGATCTACGGAGGTATCATAGCCGGCGTGTGAAGACCCGGGTATTCCAGGAAGGAGACTTGGTTCTGCGCCTGGTACAGTCAAACGAAGGAAAACACAAATTATCACCACCATGGGAAGGACCATTTATCATAAGCCGGAGTCTGCATAACGAATCATATTATTTGATAGATGCAAGGGAGGAGTCGGCTACAGTCAACGACACCGCACACACCACTTCATCTATGCAAGAAAGAGATAGACCATGGAACGTGGCTCAGCTACGTCCGTATTATACTTAGTAAAGACTATATTGGCAAGTGGAATTGCACGATGTAATAGGCGGCAGGTTTTCTGACGTACTCTTTTCCTATCCAGGGTACCTTTGGGGACTGGACGGGTTTTTAATGAGGCGGCTTGCTGACCTACATTTTTCATATCAAGTAAAGAGATGGTTATCAAGAAAAGAGATGGTTATCAAGAAAAGAGATGGTTATCAAGAAAAGAGATGGTTGTTATCAGGTTATGTATTCCCAGTACGATGCGTATATCTAAGTCTTGGGGGCTGGTCGCTTAAATAGCACAGTTACAAACTCAAAGACCCGGCCAGGATGCCTATGAGTTATAAGGGCCGATTACTTGCAAACGAGTACGGCTACAATCTTATAACCGGACAAAGAAGTCCAAATTTCTTGGCTATTCTTACTTAAGCTCGATGTGACTCGCATTAAAGTGGCATGATTTGTTCGCTTACGATGGCAGTTAGTCATGAAACCCGACGGGGATTGGCTGGCTACGTCTTCGTATTGATGTAACAACATGATATCCACGCGAAAGCCGGCTTACAGTACAAGACAGTCAAAAGGGTCATCTAAACCACAAGTTATGCAGAGTACAAGGCTGAATAGCTGGAAACTCAACGACTATTAAGCATAACTTCAAAACCTATGTGAAACAACTCGTGGATCTTTGTGAAAATAGCAATAAGCATTTTGTTCCCTTTTCAAGATCAAGTGTCCTAGACTCGGCAATCCGGGCCCGGTAGCTTGAAATCTTGAAAAGAGAAAAACTGGCTTACTTGTATAGTTGCAAAAATCCAAATATCCGAGTCTTGGGGACTTGGGGACTTCGAAGCAAAATCCGCTTGTCAATACCCATGAGACCCGGAAATTGAGTTTTCACAAAAGGAACAATAAATAAAACCAGATATCGAGAACAGATGAGCTTAAACTTAAAAAGGCCGGAACAGGCATCGAGTATATCAAGGCCTTAGCGTGCATTACAAAATCCTGGTGAAAAAATATCAAAGGTGCACAGGCGCACCGCCCAAAATATGACTGTTTCAAAAAGTATGTCGACCGACTGGCGCTTAAGAAGAGGCATTGGAAACCATATATCACTCGGCGTCCATCTTGGCCTTACCCTTGCCATCATTGGTGGTAGCAGCAGCACCCGGATCGGCGGTACCAGCCCCTGCAGGGGGCGGAACGACTGGTGTTGAGGCAGCAGGAGCAGAGCCGGCTTCAGCTTGCTTCTTGGCAGCCTCCGCCCTTATCGCAGCAGCTTCCTCCTTCCACCGAGCCAGCATGTCATACGGCTCAGGAAGATCCGACTTAATTACTTTATCGGCAGAATCATATGCTGGAACAAGTATGTTAACATCCAGTTCATCAGCAATTACGCTGGCCGGGTAACGGACCTCCTTCTGGACGGCCTGAAAATCCTTTACTGAAAACTTGGATCCGTCAAGCTTGAACTCTGGGAAGCCGCCCATAAGCCTCGCTAGCTCGAGCTTGGGGAGATAAGCTTTCGCAAGTGCAAGCCCCCGGGTCACTCCAACCCGGCAAGATGAGCGCTTCCAGTGCCGAATCCACTCGGGAACAGTGGATAGGGCGTCCAACAGCCTTTTCAGATCAACATGTCCTCTGCCCGGACACCGCAACTCATCAAGGATCCATCTGGTTCCGGCACATAGCTGCCGGATAACACTCTTTATGGTTTTCAGCTTGGCAATGTCATCTTCATCCGGCATGGCTTCGTCCGGGCCTGAAGTAAAATGAAGATATAAGTTGGAAAATTTTTGCTGTTTGTCAAAAGGATAAACCCGGAGAAGGAAGCGTACCAAGCAAAGAACGATAGGTATCAGATATTTCGACGGAAAGGCTTGTCAGGTCATCTTCGGCTTGGTGAGCCCTTCTTCGGTACTTCTTCATTAATTGCCTATTCCTCCTGGCTTCAGCCTCGGCTGCTTCACGTAAAGATATCTCCTTTTCAATGAGCTTGGCGGCGTCCGCAAGTTTCTCCTCGTATTGAGTCACGAAAGACTGCACGGATGTTAAAAAAGCATTAGTCAGGTAGAAGAGCACAGTTATCAGTCATTGGTATAATAAAAGTCCCGAGCAAGTCATGAATGAACTCACTCGGAACTTGGGGACTGGACAAAGGTACAAGCAATATTAATCGAATTTACCTCGTGTTTGGTTATTAAAGACCCCAAGATGTTTTCCTCGTTAGCCCTTAAGGTGCGCAGAGTTTCCAGCATCTGGGCAAAAGTTAACTCCTCGGAGCGAGTCCCGGAAGAGCCGGCAGCTTGATCATCTGGTAGGGGGGTTCTCCTCGCATTTGGAGTGGAGACTCGGACAGTCTGAGTGTCCGGGTTGGGAGAGCTCATCCTTGTATCTAGAATTTCTATCTCTTCGTCTACTGGTTCCGATAAGGAAGGAGATCCGACGGTTTGGGAAAGTGGATTGTTCAGAGGGCCTTGTTCCCGGTTAGTTGTCGCATCACCACCAGTTGCGGCGTCTGCGTCGTCAGTCGGCTTCTCCACCTGGAGGTTATCCGTTTCTGTGTTTTCCGGGTCACTGACGGTGACTTGAGCGCTGAAGGAAAGATGAGAAAAGGCAGTTATTAATGATGACGGCGGCTTGAATGAAAGTTCGTCAGATGCAAAAAGAAATAATGTAGCAAAAACTTACCCGGCATTTACAGTGTAATCCGGTGGAAGCTCGCCACTGGAAGCAGATGAGGTCTTCGCAGGAACCACTAGTGGAACCCGGAATTGCCCGGCACGTGGGTGGTTAGGAGAAGGGTGGCGCTGAGGAGAGTTGGAAGAACGAGATGGAGGAGCACTGCCACGAGGGACCGAGGGGGCGGAGATGCCCGGGTTAAGGGGATCTTCACCTGGGGAGCTCCGAGTTACTCTGCGCTTGGCTGGGAAAGAATCCTTCAAGCATGACGAATTTGATAATTGATGGTTAAGTCGTCGCATGACGTCAAAGGAGTAAGGTTCAGAGGATAATGAGGAAAAAGGAACCTTGGACACTGTCCCCCTGCCTTTCCTCTTGGCCCCGACTGTTGCCTCTGGGTCAGACTCGGTTCTCTCCGGGTCGTCTTCATTGTTTCCACCCTCGTCCTCTAGCCCTGCGAACCAGGTGTGTATTCATTGGAAAAAAGACAGACGAGAGGAAAGTAATGCAAGTAAAAATATGCAGATCCTGAATGAGTACCTTCACTATCGTCAGCCTCCTCGTCCTCCTCTTCCGGGTCTCTGGAGGGGGGGAGTGGTTCAACTCTCCAGAAAGGGTCATCAGCCTGAGGTAAAAAGATAAGATTAAGGCTTAGAAGCAGTATCGAGTTGAAATGTGGAAACAAGTTATGAGCGCCGGGTATTACCGCTGGAGCTGGATTTTCCCGGGTAAACGGGGGTAACCCGGTGATGCCCTTTATCACCTCCAGTTTCTCCGCCAAGAAGCCCTTGATAGTCTTTATAGTATCACCGGTCGCAAAGCTCTTGGTGGAGTAGCGGAGTGCGTCTGTGGTGTGCCCCGAATACTCGCACATAGATTTGGTGCGAACGGAATTAGGTTGGATTCGGAAATCGACCCAAGTTTTTATTAAATTGAGCCCTAGGAGGCCTTGGGCTGAGAGAATGGCTATCTTGGCTAGCAAAGGAAGGATTGCCTCCCTGTCTGAGTCTGATGCGAAGGCATTGAAAGACTCGGAGGGCTTGAGAGGGGTCTCTGAGTAACCCGACAGCTTCTTTTCGCTGTCGGGGGAGGTATCGTGGCAGTAAAAGAAAGATAGCTGCCAATGTTTAACGTGGGAGTGCAGGTTGAGGGTTGGCATCAAAGAATTCTTACGGCGTTGGATGGATACCCCGCCGCAAGTGAGAAGCGCTCCGTCGCCGCTTTCGCGGCACGGCTTGCACTGGAATAACTCAATGAAAAGAGTCAGATTCGGTGGCATGCACAAGTACGACTCAGATAGAACAATGAAGTGGGTAATGTTCAACATGGAGTTAGGCCCTATGTCGAACACCCGGAGTCCATAATGATCTAAGACCTCCCTAAAGAAAGGATGACCCGGAGGACGAAATCCTCGGGTCACGTGTTCAACGAAGCAGATTACCTCGTTTTCTTCGGGGGTGGGACGAGTCTCATTACCCGGTACCCTCCAGTGGATGTCTTTTTGAGAAGGGAGGGTTCCTAATTCGGCTAGCTCGTCTAATTTGGCTTTCGTGGTTGTGGAACGCCCCCAGTTGGCGGATATGGTTTGGGTGGTCCTCGCTGGAGCCGGTTGTTTTCCTTGTCGCTTGGGAGCCATGGGGCCAGCCTGCAAAACACAAAGAGAAGAGGCGTGTGAAATAAGACCCGGGAATGCTGAAATATCCGAGTATAAAGGTATCAAGAAGGTACGAAGCTGAGAACTGTCCGGGTATTGAGCACACTTGTGGAAATTGTTGGTCACTTACGTAGGGAAAGGTATTTGGGGATGACGGATGGTTGCCCATATTTATACCGCAAATGGAATAGCTGGAAAAGGAGGGTTTTTCCGGGTGTTAATGCAATAAGCGGAAAATCGAGGAGGAACGGATCTAGATGGAAACGTTTGCGGATGATTTTTAAGTAAAATTGGTAATCAATGATGGTTGGAGGATCATTTGTGACTATAGGGCAGATGATTGAAGGAGTTGGCAAGCGTCGAATCGATCTAATTTGGTGCAATCGGACAAATGACTTGCGGGTTGACCTAGATCCGATCTTGGATAAATTGAAAGTTGTGAGGTTGAATTAACTGGTTGCGAGAAGCTTACCGGGGAGATTGGAGTCTAATACGATGGCGACGAGCGGCGTGGCTCGAATAAGAGAAATGGAGGAGCAACGGTGACACTTGACGGAGGCGCAAGGCGACTCGAGGGCGGGCGCGGCTGCTGGCGATCTTGCGTTGGTAGCAGGTACGAGCTCCTCACGGTGGTGCTGCGAGGGTGTTAGGAGCAAGGAAGAAGAGGGGAAGTTGTGCCGTGGTGAGGGGCTTAGGGTTACCCATTAAGTGCTATTTATAAGGCAAGGGTGAGCCTATCCTAACGGCCAGAAGCCGGAAGCCGCGGGGTAATGGTTATCAGCGAAGATTTCGCGAGATATGCGTCAAGTATTGGGCAAGGCATTGGGATAGAAGAAGGAAGGGATTTGCTCCGTAATGACGGGACTGATTATCGAGCATGAGATCTTAGCATTTTTATTGTAGTCTGGACCTGGGAATTTGAACCTAAGTGTTTGGAGGACAAATCCGGGTTATTACATGGCCACCATGGAGTGAGGCCTAGCAGAATATCAAAACATCTTAACTCGGCTTCCATATGCCCGTATGTTCGACATCTTTGCGGGGAATAGCAAGCGCTTCAAGGAGGATCCATGAAGCCCAGGCTATTCTCGGGACTACTGACAGGGGGATGCTAACCCGGTATGCCAAGCTCTGAGGAATAACCCGGCCCAAAGGATGGTGTGCGGGATTCGGCTAAGAATAAAGAAGCTTGTGAAGGCCCAAACCTGTGGGCTTAACGGCCCGGGTTATGGGTTATTGTAAAGGAAAGTTATGGTTAGTGCGCCGTGTCCAGGTAGGATCCGAAATATGCCTTGCCGAATAAGCTAGGGGGTACGGGTGCTTTATAAACCGACCCCCAGGTATAGTTTTAGGTAGAGATCTAAGAACCCTAGCAATATCGCGTGATATCGAGCATCCAGTGTAAACCCTAATCGAGTTATCATATCGAGAATAGAGACCCGGCGACTTCGATTGCCGGCTATCAGATCGAATTGCACCATGCCTTCCCTTGAGCTAAACCCTCTCCCAAACGCCGGTGTCGACTTGCCCCTAGATCAGTTACCCCTGGTAACATCTGCCGTGACTATCCCACGACACACTCGCTTCTCAAACGTCCAAAAAGGTCCAATAAACCCCAAATCCATCAGTCCACATATATCCACAGCATCTCTAAACCCCTGTATCTGGGTATTAGAACGCTGCCCAATTCCCTCGTGCTCTGAGTGGTTCAGAACCTCGTTGAAATCGCCAACGCAAAGCCACGGCAAATTACACAAGGTATTAATATTTTTCAACACATCCCAAGTCTTGTGTCTCTCATTGGTTTGGGCCTCTCCATACACGCATGTCAACCTCCAAGGCATTGAGTCTACCTCAACAATTCTCATATCAATATGATAACATGAATAGCCAATAACATCCACTTTTATTCCATCATTCCAGAAAATACCAATACCTCCACTTCTACCAATACTATCAATAGCAAAACTGAAATCATAACCAAATCTCCTTGCTAGACTCTCTGTTCTAATCTTACTAATCTGAGTTTCTAAGACACACAAAAACTTTGGGGCAAAACTAATTGCGAGATCCCGGATCTCATTAACTGTCGTGTCGTTGCCCGCTCCACGACAGTTAAAACTGATTAGACTCATTGCTCCCGGCGGTACCCCCCTTGGAGGTCCGCCGATCTCTTCTCATTGATTTCATTATTACCTTCATTTTCTCCCATCTTCACCCTCTTCGGATCTCTCTTGGGAGGGGGGCTCGGAGGCACGGGGCCCTTGTTGGAAACCTCGAATAGAGAGAGGACATTGCCCACTTGGCTTGCAGCTGGAGACCCAAGAGGCAATGCCACCCTTTTCCGGTTTCCCTCGTCATCAAAATCCTCATCTCGAGGAACCATGTCTTGATCACACCCTTCCTCTCCCTCAACATCAGAATCATTCCTTCTCCCCCCAAAACCTCCACGGCCACGGCCTCTTCCTCGTTGATTCCCTCTAGAACCCGAAGATCTACCTGTATCTCTAATACTCCAAGAGGCTCGGAGGTCTTTGAAAACCAGAGCCGACGGTGGGTGGAGTCCATCACCGTGCTCCTTGAACACGTGCCCCATCATACCACACACAGCACACCAGTCCGGTAGTTTTTCAAACTTAACCATGAAAATCTCACGCTTCCCCGCCCTACTGATCGAGACATGGTTGCGTAGTGGTTTGCGGACGTCCAGCTTCACCTTGACCCGAACAAAGTTGCCCGCAAAATCCATAGAGGCAGGTTCTGTAGCTATGAATTCTCCAACCTTGGAAGCAAGTGCCTTTACCATGGGGAGATACCCATCCGGTAGATCATGGATTTGGACCCATATGTTGATAGAATTCAACTCAATCTTCGATGGCTTAGTAAAACCATCGTAAGGTGCCAGCACAACAGGGTTTCCCCTAAAATTCCACGGTCCTCCATCCATAACTTTTTCCCAGTCTCCCAAACACTTAAACTGAATTGTGTATAGGTTCCCCTCCAGGGTGCGGATGCGGGCTTGCTGTGCCAAATCCCAAGCCGTGATCATATTCGTTTTGAACCAAAACTCGCTGTACTCCTTCTCAGTATACAACCATGCGATCGCCAGCCACCTTACTGCTTCATCAGGTCGATCGACCACCTCCTCGAAGACAACATCATCGAGGTCTGCCTCCTTGATTCCCAACTGTTCCATCATCACTTCTAGATCACTGCCTCCCCCGGACCGAGACGAACCTGCCGCCATGCACACCGATCGCCTCTGAAAACCCCGAACCCTAACAGAGAAAACCAAACAGCGAGAGATCCCAAGGCCGGGTAGCGAGACTCGCTCGCCCCTTAATCAGCCCGAAGATCCTCGTCGCGGTCTCGTCAGAATCGGGGAAGGAAACGCTCAACAGCGAGTTCGAGTCGCCCTCGAATCGCCCTGAGAAGAGGAAACCCTAACCGTGAAGGAAACGCTCAACAGCGAGTTCGAGTCTAACTGCTGTCTGAACCAAAAGAAAATATGGGCCTGCATCTGCAGGCTAGCCCCATCTCGCAGCTGTGTTAGGGCATCTCCAGCCGTCCCCCCCAGAGCCCCCCCAGGGGGCTTTTTTCGCGGCGGAAGCGGCGAATAGCGCCGCTTCTTCACCACTCGCCCCCCCCAGAGGCCCAAATAGCGCCGTTTCGGCGCTATTTGGCGCCGCGGCACCCAGGCCGAACCCAGCCCGCTGGGTTCGGCCTGGGGGGGCAAAACTGCGAGGCCGCGCGGGCGGGCCAACGCTGTCAGTGACGCGCCGGGAAAAAGCGCGGGAACGGAAACCCCCGCCCGTGACTTCCTTCTCGGCGCCCGCGCCGTCAAAGGCTGCCGGAGGCGGCGGCCAGTGCATGCAGCGGCGACACGCGTGGCCAGTCAAAGTCCACCGGATTAATGGCGGTGCGGCAGCGGCGACACGCGCGGCGCGGCGACTGGCCCAGCCAGGCTATAAAACGGTGGCCGCGCCCTCCCCGTACGCACATTCTCGACCCCTCCTCGCCGTTCTTTTCTCCACCTTCGAACCCCGCCGCAATGGACAACCACTGGGAGGCGTGGCCCAACAGCGACGACGAGCTACAGCCAGCGCAGCAAGCTGCACCGGAGCCGCAGGTGGTGGCGCCGGAGCAGCCTCCCGAGCACGACGAGGCGCGCGAAGCACGGCGGGCTGCCCGCCACTGGAGGCGCGAGGTGAGGAGGCAGCCGGTGTGGCCCGAGCAGCACGCCGGGCTGCACTCCTTCGAGACCTCGCAGAACGAGGACGCGTACCGCAAGGTGCGCGGCGTCCTCGAGCAGGCTGCGGCGGCGGCGGAGGCAGCCGCCGTTCGAGCCTCCCTGGAGACGCACCAGCGGGAGGAGGCGGCGCGAGAGGTGCGCCGCCAGATGGCCCGGCGGGCTGCCTCCGTCGAGCAGGAGGGCGTCATCGCCCTCTACGAGGCGCAGCGTGAGCTAGCGCTGCAGGGTGAGCGGCGGCGCAACCGCCCGCCCTCTGAGCAGGCGCAGCTGCACCGGCTGCGCCTGCAGGCCCGAGCGGAGCGGGCGGAGCAGCGCCGTCTCGCCGCGGCGAGCCAGGACGGCGCTGGACCCTCCAACCAGCACCGCCACGACGAAGACGACGAAGCGTAGACGTAGGCGTAGTCATCGCGTAGTATCCGCTGTTTTTAGTTTAAATTTATCGTTTTAGCTTTCAAATCGCGCCGAATATGTACGCAGTTTCAAATTTCAATAAAATTTCGACTAGTTTTCAACTGCGTTTGTTTGGGCCGATTTGTTGGGCTCGGGACGCGACTGGGAAACGAGCCCCCCCAGGTTCCAGAATAGCGCCGTTTAGCGCCGCGGCGGCACCAAAACGGCGGCGTTTTGGGCCCTGGGGGGGCGCAACGGCTGGAGATGCCCTTAGGCCCAATACACCCCGACGAGTCGTCAGTCTAAGGGCATCTCCAGCCGTTGCGCCCCCCCAGGGCCCAAAACGCCGCTGTTTTGGGGCCGCCGCGGCGCTATTCTGGAACCTGGGGGGGCGCGTTTCCTAGTCGCGTCCCGAGCCCAACAATCGGCCCAAACAAACGCAATTTCAAAAGAGACGAAATTTTATAGATTTTGTTGAAACTGCGTACATATTCGGCGCGAATTTAAAAATTTAAACTAAAAATCTAAACTACTGCAGCCCGAGGCTGGCGGCGATCGCCTGGCTGTAGTCGCCGCCGTCGTCGTCGTCGTCGTCGCTGGGGGGGTCGCCGGGGCGCCTGCTTCCACCCTGTCCCTCGTCGCCGCCGCCGCAGTCCCACCTGCTCGCCTCGAGGGCTTGCTGCATCGCCTTCTCGTCGTCGGAGTCCTCGTCGAGAATGATGTAGACATTCTCCTTCGTCGGCGGTGGGGGAGGGACGCGGAGGAGAGCCGCGGCGGCGGCGGCCTCACGCTCGCGCGCCGCCTTGCGCTGCTCGGCTTCAGCCAGCAAGCGGCGCTGAAGGGTGAGCTCAGCCTCCGTGCTGTCGCGCAGGCTCCACCGGGCGGCGGACTCGACGTCGAGCGGCTGCAGCGTGTCAAGAGACAGCTGCTCCGCGGCCCTTTGGTCGGGCCATTCGTCGTCGCCTTCGTCGCCGGTGTCCTCCGTCTTCGGCCGAACCACGCGTTGTGGCTCGCCGATGCGGAGCGCGCCGCCGCTGCGCCTGCGGGAGGGCGCTCCGGTGTTCAGAAATGGGGGGGAGGTGGAGAGGGAATGGCCGGCGGAGGAGCTCGACGTCGCAGACGAGGAGGACGCGCCGGAACGCCGCGCCACCCACGGCTGGGTGGCCTCCGGCGGCGGCATCTGGAGACGCGGCTGGTTGCCGTGGTGGATGTGCTGCAGGACCTCGTCGAGGGTCCTGCCGGGGGCGCTCCACCATTGGCGGCGCCCGTGCGAGTTGAAACGGCCCTCGACAGGGCCGTTGTCGTTCAGGGACGCCAGCTCCCGGTTGCGGCGCGCCGTCAGTCGATCCCACCAGAACTGATCCACTCCGGTGAGCGGATAGTTCGCGGGGTTCGTCATTCCGGCGCGCATCTCGTGGATGGCGCGACGGAATTCTTGGTCGGAGTTGGGGAGGGGAGGAACGGGCACACCGCCGGCGCTGAGCGCCCAGCGGCTCGCCCCCGCGGCGGAGCTAGGGAGGCGCATGTCCGGCGGGCAAGGGTAGCCCGCGCGGTACAGCGCCATCGCCTGGCCCCGGCGCAGGTTGTGGCGTGGGAACCCGTTCGCTGCCGCTCCGTCGGACATTGTCGTGGAAGAAGGGGGAAGAAGGGGAGGGGAGAGAGCTCGCCGGTGTGAAGAATGGGGGGGCGAGGCACGCGGCGGGGGGGTTTTATAGCGCGGCGAGGAGCCGGGCATTTACTGCGCGCGCCCGTCCCCTCGCTGCCGCCCGCCACGCCATTACGCCGGCAGCCTTTGGGCGGGCGCATGCACTGGGCGGCCGCCACGCCATAAACGCCGGCAGCCTTTGACCGCGCGGTAGCCGAGAAGACGATCACGGGCGGGGGTTTCTGTTCCCGCGTTTTTCCGGCGCGTCACTGACAATGCTGGCCCGCACGCGCAGCCGCGCAGTTAAGCCCCCCCAGGCCGAACCCAGCGGGCTGGGTTTGGCCTGGGTGCCGCGGCGCTATTTAGCGCCGAAACGGCGCTATTTGGGCCTCTGGGGGGTCGAGTGGTGAAGAAGCGGCGCTTTTCGTCGCTTCCGCCGCGAAAAAAACCCCCTGGGGGGCTCGGGGGGACGGCTGGAGATGCCCTAAGTAGACAGAGGCCTCCTCTTCTTCTTCGCTGTTCGATTCCACGCAGAAAGCAAAAGGGGGGATCGCCGGGATCGGAGAGGGGGAAGATGATCCTCGCCGTGCTCTTCGCCAACTCCGAGGGAAACATCCTCATCGAGAGGTAAGTCCCCGCCTCTCCCACCTGCATCAGCCGACCCCGAGATCTCCCCCCTCGCTCTTGAGATCTACCGGTTCATCGCTGACGAATCTCGATTTGTGAAACTGACTGACCGTGTGGTGGTGCTGCGTGCTGTAGGTTCCATGGGGTGCCCCCGGAGGAGAGGCTGCACTGGCGCTCCTTCCTCGTCAAGCTCGGCGCCGACAACCTCAGGGGCGCCAAGAACGAGGAGCTCCTCGTCGCCTCCCACAAGTAAGTACTGTGCAAAGCTACTTACTTTCCGTCTGCTCTTTCAGGAACCCAACTGACACTGTCACATGTCCCCCAAATGGCAAATGTTCTTTCATGTAATTTATTTAGGTGCTGAGTAGTGTAACAGTAATGCTCCCCTGTTGTCTCAAGGTCTATCTCCAGAAGAGGGGAAAATACCATCATATGCTTTTTTTTTTCCTGCGAACAAAAGGATCGCCGACGATTAATGAATATGTGCAGGTCTATTATCACTCGATGAACAACAGTGTGTGGATGTTGATTGTGCGGTCCATTTTCCAGGATTAGTTTGTAGCTTCCGTCGGTGTATGTTGGTGTCAGTAGTTGGTTCATTTCTCTTGTCGGTTCTACTCAATGGCGGACGTGTGTCTACATTGCATTACTCGTAATCTTGTTGAAGTGTACGATGTGAAAACCAAGACATTCACTAATCATTTTGCTCTCTGCTATGCCAAAGCCATCATCATGACCATCACCCCATACACGTGTTTCCAGAAGTCCAGATAGGTCACTGACCTTCTTGAATCATTATTTGCATTACTGTGTACTGATATGGAGCCCAGCAAATTGCAAGGAATCTTAATGGCAGGCATGCATTTGTATAATACACCTGTAAGACGTGCGCCGATCGTGTGGTGTATTTGTGCTGTCAAATCTGCTTAATGGCAGAGGTGCATCTACATTCTATTCAAGTATGTGGGATGAAAACTAAAGCCATTCATTATTCAGTTTGCTCTCTACTATGCCAAACCCATCGTTATGAATATGTTTCCAGAATTCCAAATGGACCACTGACATTCTTCATTTGCCATTTCTTCATTGCTAGTTACTGATATGGTGCCGGGTAAATTGCAACAACTTTTAATACTAGCCTTCAGGCATCCTTACAAATAACCATATGCTAGAGGAATTTAGCTGCGGTGTCTGCATTAAGTTGAATTTCTGTCCCATGGTTGCCATGACTTCAATCTGAACCAACATCATGTTCTATAACTCCTTGCCATCCAAACATCTGATTGTTGCCACCTTCCCAGGTCTGTCTCCATTGTTTACACCATGATTGGGGACGTCTGCTTGTACATTGTTGGCAAGGATGAATATGATGAGCTTGCTCGTGAGTATTATTGAGTTTCTAAAGCTTCTCCTGTTTCAAACCTTTATTGTTTCACCTTGCTTCCAACTTACACTCTGCACTAACTGATGCTTTGTAGTGTCTGAGGTGATTTTCGCTGTTACATCGGCAGTGAAGGATGTCTGTGCGAAACCACCCACCGAGCGCCTCTTCCTTGACAAGTATGGGAGGATCTGCTTGTGCCTTGATGAGATCGTTTGGAAGGTAAAGCTCCGACTTAATGTTCTTGTCACGTAAACTGCCGCATGTCTTCACCCTGGACCGACTTATCTGGTACTCCCGATAATAGATTATAAAAAATTTACCACATCGCTGTCTGTCAAGGTGATAAAGCAATGCCTGTTTGCTGGCTAGCAGTTCTGAATTTTCATAGAGGCTTCCTGTCTAGGCATCAGCTGTTCTGAGTGGCTGTGTGTTATTGTTCACGCAGGGCCTGCTGGAGAACACGGAGAAAGACCGAGTTCGGAGGCTGATCAGGCTAAAGCCGCCCGTCGAACCATGATCAGGAATTGAATATATGATGTGTGTATTGCTGTAATCATATTTCACTTTATTAGACAAGATATTCACCTGCAGTTCTCATTCTGTTCACGCATGTTTTGTACATGATGATGGCTCGGTTCATCTGAGGATGAGGATTATTGTGCTTATATGGACAGATTTTTTCTGAAGGTTTAGATGTAGCCTTTCATCTGTCGGCATTGCTCTGGCCATGGCAGATGGCAAACACTTTTTCTTTTCTTCCTAGAAGGCATTTTCATTAATCTGAGACACAGAACGACGCTGGCGACCAACTCTGAAACAAATATCATAGCGGCTAATTGGCCAGACTTGAAGTCTGAAGACCATTCCCAGGGCACCAAGATTAGCCGCTTCTCCTATGGCAACAGCGCCTGCACTTACTTGGGTCCATTGGTGTTGTGCTTCTGCTTGTCCGCATGTCGCGTGATGATCGACCAGCACTAGAACTAGTTCCAGGTTGACTTGTTCAGCTCCGCAAAGAAAGCTTTGTCAGAACTCACTTCGACATACCCCTCCCTTGGTTTCTTCATGTTATCCATTTGTGATTCCCGGTGCCTTCTATGCCTATACTTATCAACTTCAAATTCTTTGTACCCAAAGACATAGCAGAAAAGCCACGATATAGGATTGGATAATTCTGAGATGTAAATTAAATAGTGAGCAAGTTGTTCATGTTCTTCTTAGGAAAGCCCTGCTCCTTATAAGAGACTCAATGGTAGGTGGTGATGTCCTCCAGTAGGTCAATAGCTCTTGCTCCTGAGCTTGATCCTCAGGTAGGTCAAATACTACGACAGCTTTAAATAAACTAACCATTTATTTAGTTTTTGGAAAGCCAGAATTTTATTGGTCTTTCTACCTTTGTGTCAAGTCGATGCACCTATCCATTTATTAGTACAAGGTCCATGAAAAATAAAGTCCCACCGCCAATGTACTTTCTCATAGAAAAAAAGCGAGCTAAGTTATATGTACAAGATTGTATATATTATTGTTCTCTACTAGGTCTAGCATTTATTGGTAGACCAGCACAAGTGAAGATAACAAACAATAGCGCACATATATGCCAGTTAATATTAGCTAGTTCAAACAACATGAATGTTACTTTATATTGGTAATTTGTGGTTTCCATTATTATGTACTTTGTGTCCATGCAAGTTTTCAGATTGCGCATAACCGAGTCTATAGCCAGAGAATAAACTGTAGATGTTATCATCATAAACCCACTAGGAGCCTCTCCACGAGTAAACGAGAAAAACTCGCCTGCTATGTGCAATAGAGAGTTTTTGGCCTTATATCTCATATATTGTCCTTTTCCTGTTCTATGTGCAAACACATCAATGTCAATTTCATCTTCACATTATAATAATTCAACATGTTTCCACCATACGATCATTTCAAATCATACTACTGCACTTATGTGGAAATATTTTTTGAAGGATCACTTGATGACCCACAGGAGTTTTGCTTCGCAAACTAGGAACAAGGTAATCAATCTTTTTTTATAAAGGAAATATATTGATATCGCAAAGATACCAATTATATCCAGCCTATGAACCAAAGAAATTTCCTAAAGATGCACACAGCCGAACAACAAAAATAAGAAGAGGAAAAACCGAAAGATCCCACCGCGGTGATCAAAACATCGTAGCTGCAACACAAACCACTACCAGGACAGCACCCGGAGTCCAAATTCTCCAAAAGCGACGAATCCAAGAAGGAAACAATGCATAACCGACGTCACCACCCGATTATAGATCTTAGGTTATCACCCAGGAGAAAGCTCGTACTCTCAAATCAATGCCTTCAGCAAGGGCATTGCCAGACACAACTAATTAAGGTCAGACCTTTGAATTTCAACCTGAAATATAAGACTATGTACTCCTTCTGTGCCGTCGCCCCTGCTTCCCAGTGATGCTCCTACAAGCCAAGAAGCAACAAGTAAAGTCCGCATCGCCCTTAAAACTCAATCCGCCATTACTAGACCTCACACCTAAGCCGCCATGACATTTTTTGCCACTGTTTTCACCATGGAAATCGAAAACCGACGGTGTCCATGATGTCAAGAAACAACGAAGCTTCGCGTCACTCCCTCCCGAAGCCGTACGAGCAGAAATAAAGGGTGTGGACGACCGAATCCCATCTGATCCAGCAATCTACATGCATCAAGCGCCCAGTGGTGATTGCCAGCGGAGCCTTCCAAAACTCTTCACCGGTAAGATCAATGAGGGTAGACATCAATCAGAACACCGTCTTGGCGCGAGAAGAACCCTAGGACCGCCTCTTTTACTAGGAAGATCGGCATGCCCCCACGTCGTCGCCCACCGGCTCCCAACAATAGGTCGGAGATCTCATCAGGCACTGTCACCACCACCCGAACCATGTAGATATGAGCGGCTAAGCTGCACCGAGTCGCTCGAACCAGATGCCATGCCGCCTTCGCGGCACAACTGTCGCCAAGGTCGTAGAAGAGAACTGGGGACGCCACCCCGGCGTATCCCCACGGATGAGACATGCCATCTAGGGCCGCCACGAAATTCTTTTCGGAGATCCCTCCCACAGAAGGAAGAGTCCACCATCGCTGCCGGTCACTCTTGGGGATGAGAGCCCACCACCGTCAGCCATGCGGCCTTCGAATGGCGGCATCCTTCGGCGGCGGCAGGGAGAGCAGATGCTGAGGAGAGGGAGGCGGTAGCTCTAGGATTCCGCCCGAGCAGTCCCTCCTGGGAGCAACGTAGGGATAAGGTAATACATCTTAATATAATCAAGTGATATCCTCGAACTAGGCATCGATCCAAACAAATAAAACATAGAGCGCCCCCCACTCCCAGTTCACCCATCCTTGATCTCAAGATCTGCCCACATACAGCATTTATATATGCTAGTTGTGATCATCGATTCATTTGAGAATTCAAATTATTGCACGTGCCGGGAAAGAATTTCTAAACAGTCTAATCATGGACTTCAGTAAATCTCTTTGCTCCCACCAAAGTTGAAGACTCGTAATGAGCAGGAACAAGATTACCGATTGTCGTGTTAGTTATCCAGGATACCCATGTTATAATTCCTATTTTTGATTGATAATTCCTGGTGCCTTCTATGCCTATGCTGAGACACAAAAAATAATCCACAAAATGGAATTGGATAATTTGAGAATAAAATAAAGTGGCGACTAAGTTGTTCATGTTCTTCCTAGCCAGGGAAGTCTTGCTCCTTATAAGAGACCTCTATGGAGGGTAGTGATATGAGAATCCCTTGGTTATGAGCTAGATCGTCGGGTAGGTCGGAGGCGAGAGATTTGGGCAAGCGATGCATTTACTTCCTCTTTCTTAAGAAGGCTGGCTCTTATTTCTCTTTCGACATATGTATATCAAGACGATACACCTGACCAACACATAAGATTAATAGAAAAATGTTCACAAAAAATATATTCACCCCACTAGCATCTTGTCCATAGAGAGAAGCTAAGTAAACCCAACGCCACTATGTATAGGTCATTTTATTTACTTCCTCAAGCAGTCATAATTTTTCTACCACTTATTGTACAAGTGCACATAAGTAATCAACATTATGCATGCATGATCCAGCTATAACCATGTTTCCAAAATATGAATTTCAAAAACAGATTAGTCAATTGTGTTCCACAAAATAATTGATTTCCAGGTGAAAGTTTTTAGTATGTGCATAACATAATCTATATCCATGGAAAAAGTTTTAGATGTGATCATCATAACCTGCTAATGGATTAGATGATCTCCATGAGACTACCAAAAAACTCACCCTCTATATGCAACTAGTAAACTGCATGTGCTTTGCACGTCAATACATCATCTTTTTTTCACACAATGATATCTTGCATTATTAAGACATAATAATAACAAAACACATAATTTAGAAGTTGGGTACAACACCTAGTCAACTTATAAATAGATATTTCTCAGGTATTTAAAAGTATCAATGACTATGGATAAATCTATTTTCACATAATTTAGAACTTTTTGTTTGAACTATTCACATTTGTTACCAAGCACAATGTGCATATGCCTCTCAATGAACATCGAATTTGAGCATCCATTTGTCGCTACGTGTAAGTTTCATCCATTCTTTCCGCTACTTCCCAAAAGTTATGTTAAGCATCACTCAGAAAAAAAGTTACGTTTAGCAACCATAATATACATATCCAATGGTGCATGAAACAACCTTGAAAGAGTTATGACATTTTTTTATGTCTAATAATCTATGCGTCACATTTAATAGTTAACTTTTTTACCATCGCGCAAAATATTGCATGGCATAAAAAATGTTTTCACCTGTCGGGGAAAACAATGTATCCATTGGCAAAATTTTATGCCACAAGAAATGGTTTCCTTTGCAATAACGTTATGCAACGACCTGATATCTTATCCTCATTGATAGTCTAATCTTTAATGAGAACTTTCATGCAATGAATATGTAAATTTGCAATGGTTAGGTGCAATTTTTTTAGAGGCATGTGATAAAATTAATCTTGTAGAATTGCGGTGTTCTGATGACAAATAATAAAATATCTAAACCTAATTTTTTCTCTAAGTGTAAAATCTAAAATTCTCTTTAAGTCATAAACCTAATTTTTTTTTCTCTAAGTCCAAAACCAAAAAAAATTCTAAGTTCAAAATCTAATTTTTTCCCTCGAAACCCTCCGGCTATTTTTTTTTTCTCTCTAAGTGATGTAAAACTAATTTTTTTTCTAAGTCCAAAACCTAAACTATAACTAATTTTCTCGAAGTGATCTAATACCTAAACAATAACTAATTTTTTCCTAAACAGATCTAAACCTATAGCTAATAAACCTATAACTAATAAACCTATAGCTAATTCGGGTATAGAAATACAAAAAAAGTAGCTAAGCTACCTTCTGCTTGGGTAGGAGCGCCGGACGTGGAGGAGTGCGCGTTGAGGAGCGAGGGCGCGGTGGAGGGAGAGCGCCGGAGGGAGGGCATCATGGAGGGAGGGCACCGGAGGAGGGAGGGAACCGTGGAGGGAGGGCGCCGGAGGAGGAAGGCCGCCATGGAGGAGCGCAGGTGGTGGCGTCTGCGCGCGGAGGAGGAGCGTCGGGGGAGGTCTCGATCGTCGAACGAATCGCCGCCTGCGCTCTCTATATGTGTGCTCGATCGGAGGAGGGAGACAAATGAGGGCGCCGGTTAAGTCCTGGTATTTATAGCCCTACCCATAGTCCCGATTCGAAACAGGAACCGTCACTAAAGGTCCCCTTTTGTTCCGGTTATAATTACCAACCGGAACTAAAGATCAACCTTTAGTACCGGTTGATAATTACAACCGGGACAAAAGGTCGATTTAGACCGCCAATATACCGCGTGCGTGCATAGACCTCTAGTGCCTGTTGTTAATAACAACCGGTACTAAACCTCTCTTTGAATTTTGGGACAGTTTGTTTGACAGATTCAGTTTTACACATTTAAACAAAATATTGTAAAATGTATAACAATTTGAAAACTAAACCAAATGAGTTGATTCAAATTTCTGTGGATTCGTCTTGAAGATTTATATTAACTAGTATAATTTATAAAGCAAGTTGCATAACAAATTTTGAAATTATTAATTAAATCCATCAATTGCATAAAATATTGTAAAATTCAGAAATACATATCTTGAGTTCTCTTAAGAAAAATGGAGCAAACATGATGTCAATTTTTTTTCTTAACATAACCTACACAATAATATTTTATTTGGACATATTGGCATTGGTTAACTCCTACATATAATTAAAATACTAAAAGGAATGTGTTGACCGGAGCCCAGAAGGGGTAACAATGTGGAACTAATTGCTTGGTTGTATTAGGGTGGACCCTAGAAATCCCCAAAACAATGGTAGGGCCCACCTACAGAAGATTCCTCCCCGATAGTCCATTTTCGGGGGGTTTTAGGCTCGTAGCACATAAACTCTCAGAGAGAGAAATCGATACCGGTGAAGCCCCAACACAGAGATTGATGGGATATTTTCCATCTACAACCCTGGTAACACTAGTGCACACATGGTCTGTCAGCCAATACCTTATGGTGCCACTCTCCACTCTCGAGCCCCTCTGCGGCGAAACCTTAGCCCCGCTGGAGCCCCTCAGCTAGAAACATGTCAAATTTGAACTACAGGTGCCTCGTAGTTTTCTCATGATTATTGGCAAAAATCATTTATAGGTACACAACTACCTATTTCATCAGAGATACACCAGGAGTTTCTCAATATTAAACCATTAGCTATGAACGGTCATGCCCGTCGTATTGACTTTTTCTTGAAACCGGCTTAGAAAATTCCCAAAAAAAAAACCAAAATGACGCGAGACCTTCACGTGGTGTCATTATATATGTCCTAGTATCCACCAAAAATAATAAACTTGGAATTCGACATTTGTGTTGAAACTGTGTTCACAAAACTGAGCTGTCTCTTTCGAATATTCTAGGGTTTCGGTCCAAACGACGGGTGTAATGGACAAATCGATGGCATAGTTTGTTTTAATGTGCTCATATTCCACACAAACATGTATCTTGGAAGCACGTACAATGTTGACGAAGGAAATTTTCCTTTTTATTAAATAAAAAACCATTTTCCATTTTTCGAATGTCAAATATGGTTTTTTTTTGTGAAGGACCTACCACAAATATGTTGCAAATCTAGGTATCTGCATTTTTTGAATATACTAGACCATGATATATGCACAAATAACCAATTTTTTTTCCTAAGAAAAGGTTCCCATCCACCTCTTTCGAAAAACACAAGTTTTTGCCGATTCAGTTGGCAACGCGTCAAATTTAAACTCTAGGTGCCTCGTAGTTTGCTCGTGATTTTTGGCAAAAAATCATTTTTAGCTACACAACTACCTATTTCATCAGAGATACACCTAGAGTTTCTCAATATTCAACCCCTAGCTATGAACGGTCATGCCCGCCGTCTTGACTTTTTCCTGAAACCGGCTTAGAAAAATCTAGAAAATTCAAGAAAAAACAAAATGACGCGAGACCTTCACATGGTGACATTATATAGTTCCTAGAATTCACCAAAAATAATAAACTTGGAATACGACAGTTGTGTTGAAAATATGTTCACAAAAGTGAGCTATCTCTTTCGAATATTCTAGGGTTTCAGTCCAAATGACGGGTGTTATGGCCAAATCCATGACATAGTTTTTTTTTAATGTGCCCATATTCCACACAAACATGCATCTTGGAAGTATGGACAATTTTGACGGAGAAGTTTTCCTTTGTATTGAATAAAAAAACATTTTCCACTTTCGAAGTGTCAAAAATGTGTTTTTTTTTCTGACGGACCTACCACAAATATGTTGGAAAACTTGGGATCTGCATTTTTTTGAATATACTAGACCATGTTATATGCACAAATAACTAATTTGTTTCTTAAGAGAAGGTTTTCATCCACCTCTTTTGAAAAACAAAAATTTCTGCCGATTCGGCTGGAAACGGGTCCAATTTAAACTACATGTGCCTCGTAGTTTGCTCATGATTTTTGGAAAAATCATTTTTAGGTACACAACTACCTATTTCATCAGAGATACACCAAGATTTCCTCAATATTCAACCCCTAGCTACGAACGAACATGCCCGCTGTCTTGACTTTTTCCTCAAACCGGCTTAGAAAATTCCAAAAAATTCAAAAAAAAAAATGACGCGAGACCTTCGCGTGGTGTCATTATATATGTCCTAGTATCCACCAATAATAATAAACTTGGAATACGACAGTTTTGTTAAAAATGTGTTCACAAAAATGAACTATCTCCTTCAAACATTCTAGGGTTTCGGTCCAACCGGGACTAAAAGGGCTTATTTCCTCCCACCAATAAGGAAGTAGCTCACGGATCGTGTGTTTCTTCAAACTCTTGTGAGCCGTTGGATCAACAGTGTGTTTCTTTCGAGCCCTTGGATCAAAACTAACACAATCACTTTCTGCGCCGCACGACCCTATATATAGCCCACCTCTCGGATTCCCTACACATACAACATCAGTTCATTGACCCAACACAGATCATTCAGACTCACCATCATATGTCCGACGGTGCATTTGATATACAGCCACTCACGAGCCACCGTCGGGCTGTATGATGGCGAAACCTATTGTTTTGTTCTATCTAGAAAATCCTTCGGTTGAAGATCATTCGGATTTGCCGTCACGAGCCACCGTTGGGTTGTATGACGGCAAAACCGATTGTTTTGTTCTATCTACAAAATCATTCAGTTCATCGAGTGTTTTGCATACATCCAATGTTTTGTTCCAATTTCTTCTGAGTTTTCAAAACGTAGTTACATAATTAGAAGGTTTAATACATTATTACACATCACCGACAACATCCCTATCTAGTGTTGTGGTATACACTTTTTCTTCGCGTGTTTCGCTTTCTTCTGATTGCGACGTAACCATGCACAATCTTCATCATTTAACACAATGCTTGGGTCAGTCTTCACTTTGAAGGGCGGAATTTCATCAAACTTGTTATAATCTTCTGACATGTCTATCTTGTCCTCCACTCCCACTATGTTTTTTCTCTGAAAGAACTATGTGGCGCTTTGGCTCATCGTATGATGTATTCGTTTCCTTATCTTTTCTTTTCTTCGGTTTCGTAGACATGTCCCTCATATAGAAAACCTGAGATACATCATTGGATAGGACGAATGGTTCGTATGTGTACCCAAGATTGTTGAGATCCACTAGTGTCATTCCGTACTACTGGTCTACCGTTACGCCGCCTTATGTTAGCTTGACCCACTTGCACCGAAACAAAGGGACCTTAAAAGTAGGTCCATAGTCAAGTTCCCATATCTCCTCTGTGTAACCATAATATATGTCCTTCTTACCATTGTTTTTTGATGCATCAAAGATGACACCACTGTTTTGATTTGTTCTCTTGGGCATTCGTGTAAAATGTATTCCCATTTATTTCATACCCTTGGAAAGTGAATATAGTCGAAGATGGTGATTTGGCCAAAAAGAACAGCTGATCTTCAACAGTGGTGCTATTCATGAGATGTGTTTGCAACCAACCACCAAAAGTCACCATGTGTTCATGTTTAGATTGCCCAGGGGTTTCGGAGCATAGAATTGCCTTGTGTTCCTCGATATACGGAGCCACAAAGGTGGAATTGTGTAGAACTGTGTACCCGTCCAAATTTATTGTTGATTTCCTTCCTAGCGTGCCCCTCATGTCGCTATTCAGGAACACCAATCGACTTAAGGTCAGGAATAAAGTCAACACAAAACTCAATGACCTCCTCTGTTCCACAACCCTTGGAGATGCTTCCTTCTGGCCTAGCACGGTTATGAACATATTTCTTCAAGACACCCATGAACCTCTTAAAGTGAAACATATTTTGTAGAAATACAAGACCGATAATGGAAATCTCTTTGACTAAGTGAACTAGGAGGCGTGTCATAATATTTAAGAAGGATGGTGGAAACACCAACTCGAAACTGATAAGACATTGGACCACATCATTCTGTAGACTATGTAGACTTTCTGGATCGATTACTTTACGAGAAATTGCATTAAGGAATGCACATAGCTTCACAATGGGTACTCGAATATTTTCCGGTAGAAGCCCCATCAATGCAACCAGAAGCAATTGCGTCATGAGCACGTGGAAGACATGAGACTTTAGGTTTTGGAATTTTTTCTGCCATATTTATTATTCCCTTTATATTTGACGAGAATCCAGACGTGACGTTGATACTGCTTAGGCATTTAAAAAAGATTACCTTCTCTTCTTTGCTAAGAGCGTAGCTGGTAGGACCTTTAAAATTCTCCTGATGTAGGTCGTCTCGTTCTTTCATACGTTGCTGGTCCTCCCGTGCTTCTGGTGTATCTTCTTTCTTTCCATACACGCCCAAAAAGCTAAGCAGGTTGACGCAAATATTCTTCTTCACATGCATCACGTCGATTGCAGAGCGGACCTCTAGGACTTTCCAATAGGGTAGAACCCAAAATATAGATTTCTTCTTACACATGAGTGTGTCTCTATCAGCGTCATTCGGAACAGTTTGTTTGTCAGGACCCTTTCCAAAGATTACTTCTAAATCCTTGACCACAACATATATATCATCACCAGTATGGTGTCTAGGCTTCTTCCGGTGATCTGCCTCACCTTTGCAATGCTTGCCTTTCCTTCTTAAGGGATACTTGACTGGAAGAAATCGATGATGCCCTAGGTACACATTATTCTTACATTTATCCAAAAATATACTTCCAGTCTCATCTAAACAGTGCATGCATGCATTATATCCCTTGTTTGACTGTCCTGAAAGGTTAGCAAGAGCAGGCCAATCATTGATGGTTACGAACAACAACGCGTATAGGTCAAATTTATCCTCTTTGTGCTCATCCCACACACGTACACCTTTTTCATCCCACAATTGTTAAAGTTCTTCAACTAATGTCCTTAGGTACACATCAATGTCGTTACCGGGTTGCTTTGGTCCTTGGATGAGCACTGACATCATAATGAACTTCCACTTCATGCATAACCAAGGAGGAAGGTTATAGATACATAAAGTAACATGCGATGTGCTATGGCTACAGCTCTGCTCACCAAATGGATTTAAGACATTTTTTACTTAGACCAAATCTTAAGTTCCTTGTGTCAGCTGTAAACGTTGGGAACTCTTTCTCGATTTTTCTCCACTACAACCCATCAGCGGGTGTCTCAACATCGCGTTGCTCTTACGGTCTTCTTTGTGCCATCACAACAGCTTGGCATGCTCTTTGTTTCTGAACAAACGTTTCAACTGTGGTATTATAGGAGCATACCGCATAACCTTGGCAGGAACCCTCTTCCTTGGGCGCTCGCCCTCAACATCACCAGGGTCATCTCGTCTGATCTTATAACGCAATGCACCACCTTTTTTTACTGCATTCAAATTCCCGTACTTCTCACTGCGATAGAAGATGTAGTCATTAATGCATGCATGTATCTTCTGCACATCTAATCCTAGAGGGCAGAGAACCTTATTTGCTTCGTGTATACTCTCAGGCAATTTGTTATCCTTTGGAAGCTTTTTCTTTATTATTTTCAGTAACTTCTCAAATC
Organism: Alopecurus myosuroides; assembly: GCA_028641055.1. Lineage (NCBI taxonomy): Eukaryota > Viridiplantae > Streptophyta > Magnoliopsida > Poales > Poaceae > Alopecurus > Alopecurus myosuroides. The sequence goes on from CM054057.1 coordinate 13,983,955, forward strand.
CCTTGTCAGATAAACCATTCTCCGCCTTCTATTGTAGCAATTCCAGTGTGGTACCGAGCATTGTGTTGCCATCTTCACAAGTTGGGTACAATTTTTTCTTCTGGTCCTCTAACATGTACTCCAACTTCAACTTCTCATTTGTACTTTCTGCTTCTCTCTGTGCATCAATGATGGCCCGACGAAGATCATCAACGAGCTCTTCTGGTGCCTCTTCTTCAGCTTCTTCCTCCATTGCAGTAGTATCACTGTATTCATGGAACCCTGCAGGATAGTTGTCATCATCCTCTTCTTCGTCATCGTCATCCATTATAACCCCTTTTTCTCCGTGCTTCGTCCAATAATTATAGCCGGACATGAAACCGGACATAAGCAGGTGTGTGTGAATCGTTTTTGAGGAAGAGTAGATCCTCATATTCTTATAGACACCACATGGACAACACATAAAATCATTCTGCTTGGTTGCCTCAGCCACGCCCAGAAAATAATGCAGGCCAGTAATGAAATCGGGAGAGCGTCGGTTACCGTACATCCATTGCCGGTTCATCTTCATCATATATATCATGAATAGAGAAGTGAACAAATTAATACAAATTCATCACATTATTTTGAGCTAAAATTGAATATGAATCAAATAAACTCCCACATAATTAGTCCAAAACTATCTCATAAAGTTCATACATACTTCTCATAAAACAACAGAAAACTATCCAGAGTATTTAAATGCAACAACAAATGCGACTAAAATCGCAACTAAGGTAAAAATTGATCCAACAACGTAATGACACCAAGCTTTTTTATTAATGGCATAATTTCTAATATGTCAAATCTTCAAGCGCATTGCATCCATCTCGATCTTGTGTTGATCGATGACATCGGAAACATCCAACTCCAATTTCATCTTCTCTTCTTCAATTCTTTTCAAAAAAAATTCAAATAATTATTTTCTTCTTCAACTAAATTTAACCTCACAACAATAGGGTCGGTTAGAATTTCCGGTTCACATACCTCCTAGATAAAAATATCTATGTCAAGTTGGCCGGCATAATTGTCATAAAGTCCAAATGAAACAAATAGTTATGAAAGATAATATACCACATCCGAATCATAGACCGGACGAGGGCCGACGGGGGCGGATATCAAAACCATGGCACTATATATAAAAAACAATCAAATAAGAATTAATATTACACAAGTAACTATTTTAAATCATACAACTAATAATTTAACAAGTTAACACACTAAAATAATAAACTAAACCTAGCTACCACTAAACTAACACTAAAACCTATCTAAGACACGCCCGAGCTAACCCTAGCACAAACACTAGCTAATTAATTAATACTAAGACAAACCATACCACACACACTAGCTAGCTAACACACTAATTAACACTACCACTAAGCTAATAAACAATACCACACCTACACATATCTAAGTAAGGAGTTAATTTGAGCTCAAATTGCAAATAAATCAAATAAAATATAACATTTCTACATAAACTAAAATCCACTAATTACACTACTCTAGAGCATGAAATGAGACAAAATTAGAATGAGAGAAGAGAGGATGAAATTGCTAACCGTTTAGAGCAATTGAATATTTGCTTCACCACAAAATCTTGTCAAATTTTGGAGCAATTGAGGGATGAAATTGAGCTTGGAGTGAGGAGGCAGTGAGCCAAATGGTAGATGGAGGTTTGGGGATGAAGGGATAAATCCTGGAAATATCTATTACCGGTTGGTATCAGAAACCGGTACAAAAGGCCACCCTGTAGTACCGATTTGAGACGCCAACTCGGACTAGAGGTCCTGCGTCAGGTTTTAGCCTGACACTACACCCCTTTAGCCCCAGTTGGTGGCTCAAACCGGGGCTAAAGGTTTGAAACCAACCGGGACTGGTTCTCGACGGGCCGAGTTCACCCCCCTCCCTGTTGGAACCAGGACTAGATCCCAATTAGTCCCGGCCCAATACGCAACCGGGACTAGATGGGGCAGACCAAAGGCCTGTTTTCCACCAGTGGTGGGTGGGCAACGAACAAGCTCATGGATATGGGCATGTGTAATGATATGATGTCTCTTACACTTATGGGATGAATGAGAGGGGTATATAAAGGAGGTACAAGGGGGAGAGAGACTTGGACTACAAGTTTCTAGGAGTCCTAGTCTATTCCTACTCATATCCGTATATGTATCTAACATCCCCCTCAGTCGTAGCGGGAGTGAAGCGAACGCTTGCGACTGGATTTGATCTTGCGCTTTCGTCGCTCTTCCTCTCCGTTATCATCATCTCTCCTCTCTTCCCTCCCGCAGTCACAGCGGGAGTGGCGTGGACGCAAGTGACGACGCGGACGCTGCTGACTGGAGTTGTTGCCGATGTGTTGTTGTAGACGTAGCCGTGATGTCGATGTCGAGGTAGCTGATGGTGATGTAGCCGTAGTCGATGTAGTAGTGGTCGATGTAGTACTCGTTGTAGCCGCAATGCCGGAGGCGCAAATAAATTTGCACGATGTGTATGACGGCGCTGCAGTTGTGTTTTTTTTACGACGTTTCGCACCTTGAGAGGTACCGTCGCGGGGGTCAAAGGACGCGGTCGTAGGTCATAAGTGAGTCCACCAGTTTTGCCCGGACTGGGAGAAACTCACCAAACACACATGGTTTTGCCAGAACCGTGTGCGCGATTGTAGGGGCTTTCACCGTAGTGATGCCGTGTTGTCGATGCAGTCTTAGCCGTCGGACGCGGTCAATACCGTCGTCGATGTTGTGGCGTCTTGCAGTTTGTACTGTCAGAGGACGCGTGTCCAGCCTTGTGGACGTTGTAGTTGTAGCGGCAGCGGCGTGTGTTGACGAGGTTGTCGATGAAGACCACGTTAATGTAGACCTTGGCAATGTGGTGTCAGCGATGAGGTAGTAGGCGTGAGGCGATACGTCGCTTGAAGGCGTCCCTCGCGGCGACAATGATGTAGATGTCATGCATAGTGTCGGAGAAGTCGACGAAGTTCCACACCGGCCTGGCGTGTGGTGGATGTCGCTTTTTATGGATGGGCTCGATGAAGATCTTGAGTCATATCTCGGCGTAGTCGTATAACTTGACGAAGTGGTTCGGGTCGGTGTTGTCCGGGTTGAAGCAGTGGAGATCATGGACATGTAGTCGTGCAGTTTGATGATGTTCAGTTCGGTGCAGTCTGGCTTGACGAAGTTTGGCATGGAGCAGTCCGGACAGGTTGTCGCTGTAGAGTCCATAGGCGTGACGTCGTGAGATTGTTATCCCGTGACCAGTGCATGCTGAGATGCATGTAGGGCCTTTTGGGCACGCATACTGCATAGGGACCTGCGACATGTACATGTCGACTTGGCCTGAGTCGCGCTTCCGGAGGACGAACTCTCCACGCGCGACGTGCGGCGATAGTGTTTTTTCCCCACCCCTCTGCTTTGAGAGTCGAAGAGCGGCGCACGCGTCGCCCGGGCCGCTCCCGGAGCTTCTTCGCCGGCGGGGCTGGTCGAAGATGTGAAGGAGGCTGTGCTCGTGGCTTTGTACAGGGTAGCAGTAGTCTAGGTTTTCTTGTTGTCGGTTTTTTACCGGTTTCCGGCCTGGTGCCGAGGGGTGGTTGGTCGCCGGTGCTTCCGAGCGGTGCTGGTGCCTCTCTCGATGGAATCCTTGGAGCAAGATGGATCTCCCATCTTCTGCTGCTGGGATTTCTTTGGGCTCCCCTTTTAATAAGCTCGAGGAGGAGGATATGGTGGATCTACGCCGGCAGGATCTGCCTCTGCTTGATGTTGCGGCTGGGTGTGGAGCTCCAGTGGATGGAGACGAAGGCACCTTGGCGGGGGATATCAAGCTTCTCCTTGCATAAAGCCGAAGTTTGGATTCGTGGTCGCCCCTGTATCTTCTTTCCGCCTCCTCTGATGATCCGTGGCAGGCATCGGAGTTCTGATGGTGGGCGTGCTTCTGCGAGGGGGTGGCGACGAGCTGTTCGACGTCTTGCTGGGGACTCGAAGCTTTGCATCTCTTCTGTTGCCGTGGTGGTCGAAGGGAAATGCGCTGCTGAGGATTCTGGCGAGCTCATCGGGCAGCCATGGAGTGTTGAAGCCTGCTTCTGCTCGAGCAATCAAGCGGCCATGCGTGGCCATGAAAATCGGCTGGTGAGCTCCAGCCATCCTTCAACCTCCATTGAGAGGCCCTTTCTGGATTCCGCGGTTGCTGAGGCGCGCGCCGCCATTGTTGCAAGTGGTTGCGTCCCCGTGATGATGGTAGGCGACGGCAGGCGGATCCCATCCTTTCGGCTCGTCGGAGGGGAAAGAGGAGGACTCGATTGCATTTTTGTATTTTCCATTTCAGTCCTTCTTCCTTCTTCTGGGGACCTATGTATGATTCTGTATTTCATGGGGTCCCTTGTAATTTGCTTGTACACCCTTCGGATATTAACATGTGGCTTCTAGCCCCCTCGGGGGCGCTCCTGGTTCAAAAAAACTCTCCACGCGCGTGGACGCATCTGCGAGGGCAGGGCTGCTGCGCTGGCGGGCGCGTGGACGCGTCTGTGAAGCTGGTGTGCTGCCGATCATGCATACGCCGTCTTGACGCGCCTGTGAAGCTGATGTGCTGCCGATCATGCATACGCCGTCTTGACGCTGCCGAATCCAGGAAGAGAGGGTGACCTGCTGGATGGTATGGTGGTGGCGCCGCCGGATGGATCTAGTACTGCTTTTCAACAGGACGAGGGTGTCTCCAAGATTTAGAGATTTATTGGCTAAACTGGATCTAATCTAATCTATAGACTGGAAATTGAATCTAAGGAACCGATCAGATCATTGATCTAGACCGGGTGCCGCGCCCCCGAGGAGAAATCTCCCCGGGGGCGGCGCGCTGCGGAAGTGGTGGAGAAAGTTAGGATCGGCGCCGTGAAGCAAACCGCTCTGATACCATGTGGAAAGTTGTGAAACCCTAAATTTCGTTGTATTGATTTGGCCCTCATATGGGGGTATATAAAGGAGGTACAAGGGGGAGCGAGACTTGGACTACAAGTTTCTAGGAGTCCTAGTCTATTCCTACTCATATCCGTATATATATGTATCTAACAGCTTGTACCTAAGCACCTGAAAGTGAAAGGTCTACCCTGAAGCTTAAGAGCAAGTCTAGCTTGATGATCAGCTCTAAAATTGAGCCTCCTAGATATATGAAGGACCTTGGAATCAACAAAGGAAGAGCATGCTATTATATCAGCAAGTTGAGGTCTTATTGTCCAGTGTCCTGGAGTGTGGAGAAGATCACGAGCAGCTGCTGCAGTTGCTAATATGGCATTGTCCGTCATAAAGGTTGCCTGATTGATATGTAGCATTTCCGCGAGCTTGGCGGCAAGCAGCAGCCCAAACGCTTCAGCTTGGAGTGCCGAGGAAGCTGGCGGCGAGAGGGCCGAGACGCTAATCTGGGAGCAAGGCCTGTCAGGATGAATTTGCATATAAATACCTATGCCAGCTGGCATTGGCTGGCCATTACATCCTGGAGACCATGCAGCATCAGAGTAGATGACTGTGCCTGACAAGTTGGAGATATCCTTAACTGTCTCTCTAGCTCCTGGAAAGGAAACCATCTGTTCACAAGGAATAGTCTGCGAATGCACAACGGCGTCTATTGTATCCTCTAATTTTTCCCCCGGAGTTGGTTTGTGATCTTCAGAGGAACCTGTAGCTTCTAGTTCGGTGGCTTGAATTATTGCGTTTGCTGCCGCGAACACCTGACTAGGCCTACAAAGTTTCCTGCAAAAAAGTGCATCGTTCCGAGCTTTCCAAAGACACCACAAAAAGGTGTACAAAGAGATAAGATTAATCTGCGGGTGTCCTAAATTAAGCAGCGCTTGAATCATGTCTGGTATAAAGCGATGATTCACAGCTAAGAATTCAGTTTTAATAAACCAAGGTGAATAAAACCAAGCAGCTTTAGAAAAAGGACAAAGAAAGAGCATATGCATTTCATCATCAGTATTGCCACACCGAGAACAATTTTCTTTAATATGCTTAGAGAACTTACTCTCCCTCTTACCGGTAGGAAGAGCTTTCCTAAGAAGCCTCCACGAAAGGTTTGGACTCTTGGTGCCATCTGTTTATCTCTCCAAACCTGATTTAGGAGAGCAATGATTTGCTGAGGTACTATCTTCGAACGCTGCCTCTGAGGGGTTTGTAAGTTGTTGAAGCAATGCTTGTAAGCGCTTTTTGGGGAGAAATTTCCTGTAGGGGTTAGCGTCCAAACCAAATTGTCCTGTCCTGTTGAGTTAGTTATTGGGGTTTGAAGAATTTCGTTAGCAGCTTCTGGACTAAAGAAAGAATTTATTAAGTCAACATTCCAGCTTTTTTGACCTGGAATCCAAAGGTCCTTAACGATGACAGGATAGGAAAAGGGTTGATCTTGGACAATAAGATGATCATAAATTAAACTACTCCTAGCAACAAAAGTACCCGTATTCATGTGCCTCACCTTAGGTATATAGAGCTCCGCCCCTGACCGAGATCCTTGACAGCAAACTCCTGCCGAAGTCCTATGATAAGATGATCAATAGCAGCATCCGAGAAACTGAGAACAACAATATCATCAACATAGACCAGTAAATAAACAGTCAACTGAGGTCGCTGGAGGATGAACAATGAGGTATCAGCAGTGGAGGCCACAAAACCATGCTGACTAAGAACAAAAGCAAGCCGAGAATGCCAAGCATGAGGAGCCTGTTTGAGACCATAAAGAGCCTTTCTAAGATGATACAAGTGAGTAGGACGAGCAGGATCCTCAAAACCAGGGGGTTGACACATGAACACTTCTTCCTGCAGAACTCCATTCAGAAATGCATTCTGAATATCAAGTTGTCGCAGAAACCAACCACGAGTGACAGCCAAGGAGAGCAATAAATGAATTGTGGTTGGCTTTACGACAGGACTGAAGGTATCCCCATAGTCCAATCCATGTCGTTGTTTGAACACTTTTGCAACCAGCCGAGCCTTATAGCACTCAATAGTGCCATTAGCATGACGCTTGACACGAAAAACCCACTTGCAGTCAATAATATTAACACCGGGACGAGAAGGAACCAACTGCCAGGTGTTATTCTTGACCAGTGTGTTAAACTCCAATTCCATGGCGGCACGCCAATGGGGAATCCCAAGAGCAGCACGAAAATGATGAGGTTCAGCATGAGGATCACCAGCAGAGCGAGCCATACACGCAGCAGACCACGCAACAGTACCATCCTTGCGTTTGAGTGGCCGATGAATGCCACGCATTGCACATGTGAATGGGCACAGAAGATCCTCAACAGGAGCCAGTGACGACGGCTCAGACGGAGCTGAGCCAGAAGTGGCAATTGGCGATGATGAGCCTGAAGCCGAAGCAGGCGAGTCGGGGCTAGAGGCCGCGCCAGGGCTCGACACAGAGCCGGCCGACCCAGGCGCTGGTCCACCATCGTGGTGAGCGGGAGAGGTGCGCGCAGGGGACCGAAAGTCGTCAGGGGGCGGCACATATGGACCGGGTGTACGCACACCCGGCGAGGCATGCGGTTGCATGCATGGCGACGGCTCGACCTGAGCAGCAGAATCGCGCGGCTGATCGACGTGATCAGCGTTACACGGCAATGAACCTGCATCCGGAAGAACCTCGAGACGTGCACCTCGACATGTACCTGTTCCATGGTTAGGAAGCAAAGAAGGTGCATGTGTACAATCATCAAATTGGTCAAGGTGATGACGTGTGGATTGTGAGGATGGTGGAGACCCAGATGATGGAAGATTGGAGAAGGAAACACAATCAAAAATTACATCACGACTAATATAGACTCAGTTGGTTGGTACATGAAGACATTTGTAACCTCTATGGATTGGACCGTATCCTAGGAACACACATTTTTTTGAACGAAACTGAAGTTTATGATTGTTATAGGGGCGAAGGTCTGGCCAAAAGGCACAACCAAAAATCTTAAAGAAGATGTAGTCAGGAAGTTGGTGGAGAAGACGCTCTAGAGGTGTTTGCATGTTGATAACACCAGTGGGCATACGATTAATTAGAAAGCATGCAATGGTAAAGGCATCACTCCAAAAACGAAAAGGAACAGAGGCATGAGCGAGAAGAGCAAGACCAGTCTCGACAACATGATGATGTTTACGCTCATCACTACCATTTTGTTGAGAAGTGTGTGGAAAAGAAACACAATGAGATACACCTAGTTTCTGAAATAAGACATTAAGTTTGATATATTCACCACCCTAGTCAGATTGCACAGCAATAATCTTATGATTTAAGAGACGTTCAACATGAGCTTGAAACTGAACAAAGACATACAAAACATCACTTTTGTGCTTAATCAAATAAAGCCATGTAAAACGACTATAAGCATCCACAAAACTCACATAATAATTGTGACAGCTAACTGATGTTTGGGCAGGACCCCACACATCTGAATAAATGAGTTCTAAAGGAGCAGTTGCCACGTGATGAGAAAGGGAAAATGGTAATTGATGACTTTTGCCCTGTTGACAGGCATCACAAACACTAACACTACAATTTTTATTGGACTCGGTGGGAAGCTCATGACGACGACGAATATGTTGGACAATCTGGGACGACGGGTGACCTAGGTGTGCATGCCACTCTGTGGAGGAGGCCTTAAGAGCACTGAAGACATGTTTTCCATGAGGAGCAGCAGCAGCAAGTGCACAGAGACCACCCTGAAGCTGACCTCTAAGAATAATGGCCCCTGTAAGCAGATCCTTTACAAAGAAACGGTTAGGATGAAACTCAACGGAAACATTATTGTCATAAGTAAATCTAGGAACGAATAGTATATTTTTGGTGACAGATGGAACATGAAGAATATTGCTAAGATAGAGTGATTTGGAAGATGGCGTAGGCAAGATGGCTTGACCAATATGATGTATACGCATACCTTGACCATTGGCGGCATGGACTTGCTCCTTCCCAAGATAGGGTTCCTTGAAATTCATCTTGCTCAGCTGCCCGGTGAGGTGATCAGCCGCACCGGTGTCCATATACCACATCGTATCAACGGGGAGCGTGGAAGTTTCACCTATGGGCTCATGTGTAACATGATGCGCCATGGCTTTGTTATGCTAGGCCACGGCCAATTGATCTTCCAAGAACTGGCCATCATTGCCAACACCAAGGAACGTGGTGTCGAAGCGTTTGAAGCAGCGAGAGGCGAGATGTCCAGAAGTGTCGCAGAGTTGGCAGTGGTGTTGAGCACCGGTGCCCCCGGAGCCGCCAGTCGATGTAGAACCAGGAGCGCCCGAGGAGGGTTGCTTGAATGGCGCGGAGGGGTGAGGCCCGTTGTAGCCCCCAGGTGGACGGAACGGTGACGATGGGCCCACCGGACACGCGCTTGCCAGAGAACTTGGCAGCATTGGCGGCATGAATTTGCACTACTTGATGACGGAGAGCTTCGACACGCCGCTCAGTAAATTGCAGTCGCGAGTAAAGATCGTGGGAGGAGATTGGAGTATCCAACCCGATCACGTGCTCAGCCAAGTTGTCATAGTCAGAATCTAGACACTTGATGACGAAGGAAACAAACTCTTCATGCTTCAGGGGCTGACCAATCGAAGTCAAGACATCCGAGAGCCCCTTCATCTTGTTGAAGTAGGCAGCAGCTGACAGATCAAGTTTCTTGAGCTCGGACATCTGATCGCGGATCTGCATCGAGCGCGAGGTGGAGATATTGGCGAAACTGCGCTCAATGGTAGTCCACGCCTCCCGAGAGGTATTAGCATACCGATCATGCTAGCAATCTCTATTGAAGAGGAGGTGAGGAACGCTGACAGGATGGCCTGATCCTGCTGAATCCATACGACATACAATGGGTTGGGCACCGAGGAGGTGTCGCCAGCAGTTGCAGAGGGGATCGTGGCAGAGGGACAAGGGAAGGTCCCCTCAACGCATCCATGGAGAAGATTGCTCCTGAGGAGGGAGACAACCTTAGATCGCCAGAACAGATGAGTCTCGGCGGAAAGCTTGACGGTGATGCTTGAGCAGAAGTTGATCGGAGTCGAGGAAGATGATCCAGCGGACACCGACGGGGTTAAAGATTGGAGAGCTGCCAGGGCGAGAGCATCGCTGGTGGCGGCGGCGGAAGTCATTGGGCTCAGATCGTGAGCTCTGATACCATGTAACAAACCCTAAACCGAACAGGTGTATGGGGGAATACTCGATGCCAACATTGGCTCGGTATCGATCAATATATATGAGGGGTTAGAGTTACAGTGGGCCCCGATTGGGGTAAGTACAAATACAACTATACACGATTCTAACATGCTATGGTGGCCATGTCATGATTTTGAATTCTGGCAGTATGCGAGCAGACTGAAGACCACACGCAGGGCACCAAGATTAGCCGCTTCTCCTATGGAAGCAGGGCCTGCATTTGCTTGGGTGCATTGGTGTTGTGCTACTGCGCGTCCGCGCGTCCCGCGACGAACTCGCCCTTGTACAAGCATTAGAACTAGCTCCAGGTTGACTCGTTCTGCTCTGTAAAGAAAGCTGTGTCATAATTCACCTAGACATGCCCCTCCCTTGGTTTGTTCATATTATCATTTGGTGATTCCCGGTGCCTTTTATGTCTATACTTATGAACTCCAAATTCTTGGTACCCGGAGACACAGCAGAAAATCCACGATGTAGGATTGGATAATTCCGAGATGTAAATAAAATGGTGAGCCAGTTGTTTGGGAATCCCTGCTCCTTATAAGAGACTCTGCGATATGTGGTGATGTTAACTCACTTGTCCTCCAGTAGGTCAATAGCTCTTGGTCCTGAGCTTGATCCTCGGGTAGGTCAAATACTACGAGAACTTTAAATAAACTATCCATTTATTTAATTTTTGGAAAGGTGGAATTTTATTGGTCTTTTGACCTTTGTGTCAAGACGATGCATCTATCCATTTATCAGTACAAGGTCCATAAAAAATAAAGTCGAACCGCCAATATACTTTCTCATAGAAAAAAGGCGAGCTAAGTTATCAGTACAAGATTGTATATATTAGGTCTGTCCCAACGGGGGTTTCTTAGCGTTGTATCCTAGGCAAAATACTTATGTGGTATATATAGGAATTAATGAAGAAAGAGAGGGAGGTTGTATCTTAGCTAAGATACAACCCTTGCACGCGGACATAGGTAAAAAGTGTTGCTAGTCCATGCATGCATAAGCTTGAAATCATTAATTTAGATACAACTAATAAGAAACAATGCATTGGAGCAGTTGTCTCTTAGATTTTTAAAACTCCTATGATTACGTGCTAAGAGACAATGTATTGGGACATGCCTTATTGTTTTCTACTTTTCAGGTCAAAGGGTAATTTCTCTAGCATATATTGGTAGATCAGCACAATTGGAAGATAACAAACAATAGTGCGCACACATATGCCGGTTAATATTAGCTAGTTCCAACAACATAAACGTTACATTATATTGGTAATTTGTGGTTTCCATTATTATGTACTTTGTGTCCATGCAAGTTTTCAGATTGCGCATAACCGAGTCTATAGCTAGAGAATAAAAATGTACATGTTATCATCATAAACCTGCTAGGAGCTTCTCCAATAATCAATGAGAAAAACTCGCCTGCTATGTGCAATAGGGAGTTTTTGGCCTTATATCTCATTTATTATCTTTTTTTTGTCTTATGTGCATACACATCAATGTTAATTTCATCTTCACATCATAATGATTCAATATGTTTCCACCATACGATCATTTCAAATCATACTACTGCACTATCGTGCTTGGGGCTGAGATCCCTCCCACGAGAAGGAAGAGACCACCACCGCTGCCTATCGTGCTTGGGGCTGAGAGACCGCCCCCACCGTCATCCATACAACCTTTGAATGACGTCATCCTTCCACGGTGGCGGCACGCGGAGGAGAGAGAGGCGGTGGCTCTAGGATTCCGCCCGAGCCGCCCTCCAAGGAGCAATGCAGGGACAAGGTAATCAATCTTAATATAATCAAGTGAGATCCTTGAACTAGTCAACGTTTCTGTTAGAAAACATAGGGGTTCGTGGATGGGGAGCGATTTAAGGCGAGTTCGTGAAGTGTGGTGGCATTGTTTGTGTAATTAGTGGGAAGTGTGACATCGGGCAATCACCATGGATTCAGACCTAATAGTAAATATATCATATTGATCCAAACAAAATCAAACATAGAGCACCCCGTACTCTCGGTTCACCCATCCTTGATCTCAAGATCTTCCCACATATAGCATTTATATATGCTAGTTGTGATTATCGATTCATCTGAGGATGCACATTCTTGCACGTGCCGGGAAAGAAATTCTAAACGGTCTATTCAGGACCTTCTGGTAAATTTCTTTGCTCCTACCAAAGTAGATGAGTCGTAATGAGCAAGGAACAAGATTACGATTGTCGTGTTAGTTATTCAGGATGCCCATGTTATAATTCCTATTTTGGATTGATAATTCATGGTGCCTTCTATGCCTATGCTAGGACACAAAACATAATCCACAAAATGGAATTGGATAATTTTGAGAAAAAAATAAAGTGGCGACTAAGTTGTTCATGGTCTTCCTATCTAGGGATGCCTTGCTCCTTATAAGAGACCTCTATGGAGAGTAGTGATATGAGAATCCCTTGGTTATGGGCTAGATCGTCGGGTAGGTCGGAGGCTATGGGAGCTTTAGGCAAGCGATGCATTTACTACCTCTTTCTTAAGAGGTATGGCTCTTATTTCTCTTTCAACACAGATTTATTAGTAAAAGGTTCACACAAAACAAATTCACCCCACTAGCATATTGTTCGTGGAGAGAAGATAAGCAAACCACTAACATATTTTCCTAAAAAAATAAACTAAATAAACCCAATGCCACTTTCCATAGATCATTTTATCTACTTCCTCGACCATTCATACTTTTTCTAGCGCTTATTGTACAAGTGAAAATAGGTAATCAGCATTATGCATGCATCATCCAGCTATAACCATGTTTCATAAAATATGAATGTTAAAAACATATTAGTCAATTGTGTTTCACAAAATAAGTGATTTCCAGTTGAAAGTTTTTAGTATGTGTATAACTTAGTCTATATCCATGGAAAAAGTTTTAGATGTGATCGTCATAACATTCTAATGGATTAGAAAATCTCCATGAGACTACAAAAAAACTCACCCTCTATATGCAATATAGGTTGCGCCCAGAAGGACACAATTTGGTCTCCTACTTTAGTAGACTACCAATAATCCCGCCGCATATAACTTATTTCTCTTCTATATGCATATACACTCTAATTTAAGTTCACCTCCACAACATAATAATTCAAACCTTTATGTTTCTACCATGTTATAGTTCAACATAAATTTAAATCCTTTAAAACAAAACTTCAAACAAAACATAGTTCCTAAATTTCCCAGCATACATAATCTTGAAATCACCACAATAATTCAACAACACTTTCAATCCATCATTTTTTTAAATTCAAGTTCAAACATATAATAGGTTAGATCATTCATAAACCATATTCATATTTCTCATATATATAACACCGGAGAGGAGTAGGGAGAGGTGCGCGGTGGCCTGTACATTCTAGGTGTTACTTTGTAGGTTGTTCCTTCGTGGTGAGGTGGAGTAGTTCCCTGGGCCGTCGCGGCCATGGCCAGGGTTCCTCGAAGCTTTGCTTCGTTGCTGCGGCGTCGAGGTGGCATACGACGGCGCAAGTGGTGGACAAGGCGGCGAGCATCTCCTTCAATAAGGTGCGCAAAGGCAGTGATGCTAGCGATTTTGCGGGCGCTTCCCCGGATTGGTCGAGCTCTGTCTCTCTCTCTGCTCGTCGGTAGAGAAGGGGGAAGATGGGGATTGGCCGCTGCCTCAATAAGCCTGACTCTGTGGTATGCTTTCGTCGCGACCTTCTTCGCTTGCCTCCCCTGGTCCGTGGCAGGTACCTAGGGTTCGATGGCGAGCCGGTTTCTTCGATGCGATGTGGGTATGCTCTTGCCTCCCCGATGTGCTTGAAGGCCGTTTCTATTGTTTCCTCTTGGGGCGCCATGGTGGTGTTGCAGGAGCACGATGAGTGGTCTAGGAGTTCTAGAACCAGATATTGGAGCATCTCATCGGTGAACCCCATTGGTCGTCCGATACTCATGGCCAGGAGTTGGCCTTTCAAGCCCAAGAATGGCGTTTTAACCTCCTTCGTGAGGCCCTTCCAGAGTTCGATCGCTGAGGATGTTGCCGGGATAGAGACAAGTGGTATCGTCCCCGTTGAAATCCATGGCTGCAGCGGCCTGACTCTGCGCTCCGCGGTGGAGAAGAAGATGGACCTGATTGCGTTTTCAATTTCTCCAGCAAGGTCTTTCTTACATATGCTGAGGACCTATGTGTATTTCCAATATTTTATGAGGTCCTTTGTAATCTCATGTACATCCACCGTTGTTTCTATATGACGGTTCTGCCCCTCGGGGCGCTCCACTGTTCTAAAAAAAAGAGTAAAAGGTAGGCTCCTATGGATTTTTCAGCAGCGGGCCCGATGGTGGCCAGGTCGTAATCTTGTGGCTTGAAGTGTTGTACCAGCGACAGCGTGCTGGATGGGAAGATCACTTGGCTAGCTCCCAGTTTGGCCGCTCCTTCGGTGGCAGCCAAACATGCATTACTTCAGCCTGGAGTGCACTGGTGATGTGCTGCCGCTTGCCCACACGTCCTGCAACCAATTCTCCCTAGTCTGAATTCACCAAGGAGTCCATATCTCTAGTGTTCTGCTCCTCAAATAAACCTTTGTCGAAATTCACTTTGATGTACCCCTCCCTTTGTTTCATCCGGCTATCCATTGGTAATTCCCGGTACCGTCTATGCCTTGTCCGATCCAAGTTTCTAGTATGCTGAGACACAACAAACTATGGATGGATGATTTTGAGATGGAAATACAATGGCGAGTAAGATGTTCATGTCTTGCTTAGGGGATCCTTGCTCCTTATAAGAGACTCGATGGTAGGTAGTGACATGAACTCGTTAGTACTATGGTAGGTCGACAGCTGAGAGTCTCTTGGTAACGAGCTTGATCCTTGGGTAGGTTGAAGACACACGAGAGCTTTACACATGTGATGCATTTATTTTTATTTTTGGAAGGCAGAATTTTATTGGTTTTTAACCTCTGCATCAATACAATGTACCTAATCAACGCAGACTACAAGAAATATGTTGATACATGACCCTCAATTTTTGTCACTGAAAGGTCACATGCTTTCATTCATGACCCCTTTTTGACCAAAAATTGAAAGTCACATACCGAGCGTCTTATTCGATCGTCAATGACCCTTTTAATGGAATGGTCATATAGTCTTGTATGACCAACCTATTATTTTGGTCATGTGATATCCTGCCATAGCCACGTCAGATCCTACGTGGCCAATCCTACGTGGCAAAATTATGACCAAATAAGAAGGTCGAGGATAAGATTCGGCCCAGTCCATGGTGCTCCTCTTATATGGGCCAGCCCATCATTTTGGTCCATTTCATTTTGAATAATTGAGCCATTTTACTTTCTAGGCCATAGCATTTTTATGGTCCTTTATTCCCTGGGCCTTGCCTTTTGGTTGAATTTGTTCCCTGGTTGTGGCCCACTTCGATCCATTTATTATCGTATTTTTTTAGTACAGAATAGTGTCCAATGCTAGTTGGGCCAAATCCACGGTGACCATCTAAATGGGCCGAACATATAAATTTAGGACATTACTAATATAATAAAAAATATACCAAACAGTGAGGACGAAAACCACAAGAAATCTTTTTTTTCAAATAGCAACTATTATTACAATATACCAGAAATTCTATTGTTGTTCACGTCACACAATATTACATTATATACCACTCTTACAAGTACAGTGCCAACTACTCTTTGATAATCTACAAAGTAAACTTCAAGATTCTTCAAATTTCTTCAGCCTGTAGCTCCTGAAACAAAACAATTAAAAGGGACAATTAGAAAACATTAATAAATAAATGATTTGAATTGTCTGCAGGTATAAGTACATGGAACAATATTGAGATTTCGGTATTGGTTCAGCTGGAAGGGCAACAAGATGATAAGCAAGCACAGCTCAATCATGTACATTCAGTTCATAATATAACAACCACATATATCCGTATATTGTACATGTGGAATCTACAGAAAAAGATGCAACTAATAGCTACAGATGAATCATCTTGTAACTATGTTCAAACATTGATTCCGTTGGGTTGTTTACAATCATATATCACCAGCAGGAAGTCATTAACAGCGGAAGTCATACGCAACCCTTAGCTATACCTGTATGAAGCTCATACTTGTAGCATCTTTCTCTTGAAGACAGCCCCCTTGAACTTCAAAAGCCAACACAACATGTGACATCTGTAGAAAATAAATGAGCAAAATTTCAAAGGAACCTCAGAACTCCTGCAAGAACCTTAAACATGAGACATCTTCTTACATAATAGAACTGTATGGAAAAGGCAGCTCATGAGATCCAGATATTTCACGGGTTTTCTGCCCAACCATTCTGGTACATAACCACTGTGCATGAAGTCTAAAGGATTACAATAGTTTTCAAGATCAATGGAGAAGAAACTCTAGTGTACACCTATAATTGTGTGTATACCAGATGAAAACGGAATATCCAAATCTAGATTGTTTTATCCAGTTGATTGAAGCAAACCAAAAGTTGATTAAGTTAATGGTGATTTCACATCACATGTTCATGAGAAGAAAATCTTCAGTAAATTGTCTTGAATAAGACCATACTTACAATTATTGGGGTCTCCCGGAAAGGCTCATAAGGGCCAGTGAAAGTTTCACCTGTTATGAATGGATGATATGAAGCCTGAAATAGGTTTTCAACAGTGTGAGAACTTCCATTTATTCTTTAGGAAGATAAAATAGTGCTCAAAGAAATCAGACTACACATTTCCTAGGGATCCCAACAAATTTTAGATGGACAATTAATGTAAATTCCAAGCTAAAAAACAACGAATATCTAAGGTTACCATTAGCCAATACCTGCAACGGTGACCACCACTAGCTTATTAGGATCAAACTCAACAAGTCCTCTCAAGAAATCAACCAATGCTAAGCAATATGTCTTTTCAGCCTCTGTGTCAAAATTAATATAAGGTCGAATTAGCAGCTTGACCGTGATATTATCATTCAAGAAACAACCGTTCCTTATGCAATAAATACCCATTCCGCGTCACTAAAGCAGTGTACATTCTGTAAGGTTCATGTACAGGCCAGACTTATTTGTATATAATCCAAATGTCCACATATGACGATATATGAACTGAAACATTAAATATGAATAACAGTCAAGGGAACCATGCTCTTTTCCCCCAAAAATTTAGTAGACTCAAAATTACAAACATTGGATCCAATGGTTAAAATAATACATCTAGGTTTGTTTATCCAATCCAAGTAAGTGTGTGCTTCGATGATACCAGCTTCAGGAGAGGAGGATAATTCCTATATTGACCGAATTCCAAGCCAGCCTTACAAACATAGTAAGAAACGAAGATTTTGATGCTATGACAACCACTTTATGTTCAAACAACACTACAGACTACAGAGACAACAAATATAGCAACAATAGATAGAAGGGGGTCACTGAAAGCATATACAATTGTCATCATCTCAGTATGTCTATCTATCGCTGGCATCAGGCAGCTAAGTATCTCTATCTATCACTGGTTTGTGTGCCGAAGTAGCTTACTTGGCAGCAGGAAGCTAATCTAGAAAACTGGTTGTTTGTACCATTGCTAGGGGCAGTCTCGTATATGCATAATGCATACATAGAGTTTGCATGCCAATGTCAGAAAATCCTGTTATCTGATATCGGATTAGCCTGTTAGTTAGCACTAAAAGAGGCTAGCTACCAAAAGGAGGATAGTATACATGTGCTCTCATATTGCACTGCATGGTTCAATGACAGGGGGACACTAGTGGCAACCCAAATCTGAAACATTCGGTGCCTACATAGAGGCAGAGCCAATGCACAGTTGAAGAACGGAGCAGAGCAGCCGGGCATAGAGGGTGTGGTTACCGTGGAAGGCGGACAGCTTGGCGGTGTTGGATGCGATGAGGCGGGAGGCTTCTCCTGGGCAGCGTCCGTGAGGAAGACCTAGACGGAGAGGATCCTCTTGAGGAGACGCTCTTGACCTCCGCCAACGCCGCCATGACAACCGCAGCTTCTCCTTGCCCGTCATAAAATTCTCTGCAACAAGAACACATCCAGTGAATACAAGATTGCAGATCTGGGAGGGATGCGGAGAGGCGCTCACCTAGCTTTCCATTGGGAAGGTCGAGGCTGGAACTCGTTCCCGTCGACGCCGTCGTCGTTCTCGTGGGTAGATCGGCGCGCCTGCGAGATAGGGGAGGAGGAGGCGCCATCGATGGTCTGGTGCAGGCGGTCGAGGGGTTCAGTGGTGCAGAAGAGGGGATCTGGGGCGCGCCTGCGAGATACGGGAGGTCGTGCTCGTGGGGATCTGGGGCGCGCACGAGGGTCGCTTGAAGTCGAAAGGGGGCAGGGGAACGTCGTAGGCGAAAGGGTTTCCCCGGGGGATCTGGCTCGAGACGGCCAGAGCAGCAGGAGGTTTGGTTCTGGGGCGGCCGGAGCAGGAGGGAGATGCTCGCTCGTGGCCGGAGCAGGAGGGAGGTGCACTGAGGAGGTGAAAGGGGAATGAGATTGGATCTGAGGGGATTGGGTCGTCTTCCTTCGGTAGGATTGGGTGTGTCGTGTGTGGTAGGTCCAAAGTTGGCAGAGGGGGATTTTAGGCGCGCTTGTTCCCGCCGGAGTGTCCCAAATTTTAGGAGGTAATTTTGGTGTAAAAGAGAGGGGGGTTTGGTAGTAAAATTTTCAGATGTTGTTGTAAAAACATAATTAATAAAAAGAAATGGAGAAATAGGTACACATAGTTTAAGAAATGTGACAAATATGGTAGATTCATATGAAAAAATATAAGAATTTTCCTCTTATTTCACTTCACCGGGAAACATGACAAACCTAATTAATAGCTCTTAAGAGCTTTCTCTCCACCTCTTTTGAAAAGAGTAGAATACATGGAATATCACCAAACTAGAAGCCATTAATCGACATGGTCCCCATGCATCGTCATATTCAACATATATTTCATCATAGATACACCAAGAGTTCCACGATATTCAACACCTAGATACGAACAGTCACATCCCCCGTTTTGACGTACTCCGAAATCGGCATAAAAGGTCCAAATGACGGATGTTTTGGGCACATCCATGGCATAGTTTGTTTAAATGTGACCATATTACACACAAAGATGCATATTGGTACAACTAACAGTGTTCACGAAGAAAGTTTTATTTTTCGTCGAATAAAAATACCATTTTTCATTCCCGGAGTGTCAAAACTGGGTTTTTTTGTGAAGCACATACAAAAAATATGTTGCAAAAATGTACAAAGTAAAATTCTAAATATATTATGTCATGTTTTATTTACAAATAACAAACTTACTACCTCTCAATAGCTCAAAATACACCTTTTTTGAAAAAGACAAATTTCTGCCGATTCCGCTGAAACCGGGCCAAATTTGAACTACAGGTGCCTCGTAGTTTTCTCTTATTTTTTGCAAAAATCATTTTTAGGTACCAAAGTACATATTTCAACATAGCTCCACCAAGAGTTCATCAAGATTCAACCCCTAGGTATGAACGGTCATGTCCCCCGTTTTGACGGTTTTCCGAAACCGGCTTTAGAAAATTCCAGAAATTCAAAAAAACTCGAAACGATGCAAGATCTTCGCGTGGTGTTATTATATATGTCCTAGTATCCACCAAAAATAATAAACTTGGAATACGACAATTTGGTGGAAAATGTGTTCACAGAAATGAGCTATCTCGTACGAAGATTCATGGCTTTCGGGCCAAATGACGGATGTTTTGGCCACATCCATGGCATAGTTTGTTTAAATGTGACCATATTCCACACAAAGATGCATATTGGTACAACTAACAATGTTCACGAAGAAATTTTTATTTTTCGTCGAATAAAAATACCATTTTCCCTTTCCGGAGTGTCAAAACTTGGTTTTTTTTTGAGGCACGTACACAAAATATGTTGCAAAAATATACAAAGTAAAATTCTAAATATATTATGTCATGTTTGCTTTACAAATAACAAACTTACTACCTCTCAATAGCTCAAAATACACCTCATTTGAAAAAGACAAATTTCTGCTGATTCAGCTGAAACCGGGCCAAATTTGAACTACAGGTGCCTCACAGTTTGCTCATGATTTTTTGTAAAAATCATTTTTAGGTACCCAAGTACATATTTCAACATAGATCCACCAAGAGTTCATCAAGATTCAGCACCTAGGTATGAACTGTCATGTCCCCCGTTTTGACGGTTTTCCGAAACCGGCTTAGAAAATTCCAGAAAATTCAAAAAAAACTCGAAACGATGCAAGAAATTCGCGTGGTGTTGTTATATATATCCTAGTATCCACCAAAAATAATAAACTTGGAATACGACAATTTGATGGAAAATGTGTTCACGGAAATGAGCTATCTCGTACGAAGATTCATGGCTTTCGGGCCAAATGACGGATGTTTTGGCCACATCCATGGCCTAGTTTGTTTAAATGTGACAATATTCCACACAAAGATGCATATTGGTACAACTAACAGTGTTCACGAAGAAAGTTTTATTTTTCGTCGAATAAAAATACCATTTTCTCTTTCCGGAGTGTCAAAACTGGGTTTTTTTGTGAAGCACGTACAAAAAATATGTTGCAAAAATGTACAAAGTAAAATTCTAAATATATTATGTCATGTTTTATTTACAAATAACAAACTTACTACCTCTCAATAGCTCAAAATACACCTCATTTGAAAAACACAAATTTCTGCCGATTCAGCTGAAACCGGGCCAAATTTGAACTACAGGTGCCTCATAGTTTTCTCATGATTTTTTGTAAAAATCATTTTTAGGTACCCAAGTACCTATTTCAACAGAGATACACCAAGAGTTCATCAAGATTCAGCACCTAGGTATGAACGGTCATGTCCCCCGTTTTGACCGTTCTCCGAAACCGGCTTTGAAAATTACAGAAAATTCAAAAAAAAACTCGAAACGATGCAAGATCTTCGCGTGGTGTTGTTATATATGTCCTAGTATCCACCAAAAATAATAAACTTGGAATACGACAATTTGGTGGAAAATGTGTTCACAGAAATGAGCTATCTCGTACGAAGATTCATGGCTTTCGGTCGAAATGACGGATGTTTTGGCCACATCCATGGCATAGTTTGTTTAAATGTGTCCTTATTCCACACAAAGGTGCATATTGGAACAACTAACAATGTTCACGAAGAAAGTTTTATTTTTCGTTGAATAAAAATACCATTTTCCCTTTCCGGAGTGTCAAAACTGGCTATTTTTGTGAAGCACATACACAAAATATGTTGCAAAAATGTACAAAGTAAAATTCTAAATATATTATGTCATGTTTGATCTACAAATAACAAACTTACTACCTCTCAATAGCTCAAAATACACCTCCTTTGAAAAAGACAAATTTCTGTCGATTCAGCTGAAACCTGGCCAAATTTGAACTACAGGTGCCTCGTAGTTTGCTCGTGATTTTTTGAAAAAATCATTTTTAGGTAGCCAAGTACCTATTTCAACATAGATACACCAAGAGTTCATCAAGATTCAACACCTAGGTACGAACGGTCATGTCCCCGTTTTGACCGTTTTCTGAAACCGGCTTAGAAAATTACAGAAAATTTAAAAAAAAACTCGAAACGATGCAAGACCTTCGCGTGGTGTTGTTATATATGTCCTAGTATCCACCAAAAATAATAAACTTGGAATACGGCAATTTGGTGGAAAATATGTTCACAGAAATGAGCTATCTCGTACGAAGATTCATGGCTTTCGGGCCAAATGACGGATGTTTTGGCCACATCCATGGCATATTTTATTTAAATGTGCCCATATTCCACACAAAGGTGCTTATTGGAACAACTAACAATGTTCACGAAGAAAGTTTTATTTTTCGTTGAATAAAAATACCATTTTCCCTTTCCGGAGTGTCAAAACTGGCTATTTTTGTGAAGCACATACACAAAATATGTTGCAAAAATGTACAAATTAAAATTCTAAATATATTATGTCATGTTTGATCTACAAATAACAAACTTACTACCTCTCAATAGCTCAAAATACACCTCCTTTGAAAAAGACAAATTTCTGCCGATTCCGCTGAAACCGGGCCAAATTTGAACTACAGGTGCCTCGTAGTTTGCTCGTGATTTTTTGCAAAAATAATTTTTAGTTACCCAAGTAGCTATTTCAACATAGATACACCAATAGTTCATCAAGATTCAACACCTAGGTACGATCGGTCATGTCCCCCGTTTTGACCGTTTTCTGAAACCGGCTTGGAAAATTCCAAAAAATTCAAAAAAGCTCGAAAGGATGCAAGATCTTCGCGTGATGTTGTTATATATGTCCTAGTATCCACCAAAAATAATAAAATTGGAATACGACAATTTTGTGGAAAATATGTTCACAGAAATGAGCTATGTCGTACGAAGATTCATGGCTTTCGGGCCAAATGACGGATGTTTTGGCCACATCCATGGCATAGTTTATTTAAATGTGCCCATATTCCACACAAAGGTGTATATTGGAACAACTAACAATGTTCACGAAGAAAGTTTTATTTTTCGTTGAATAAAAATACCATTTTCCCTTTCCGGAGTGTCAAAACTGGCTATTTTTGTGAAGCACATACACAAAATATGTTGCAAAAATGTACAAAGTAAAATTCTAAATATATTATGTCATGTTTGATCTACAAATAAAAAACTTACTACCTCTCAATAGCTCAAAATACACCTCTTTTGAAAAAGACAAATTTCTGCCGATTCCGGTGAAACCGGGCCAAATTTGAACTACAGGTGCCTCGTAGTTTTCTCTTTATTTTTTGAAAAAATCATTTGTAGGTACCCAAGTAGCTATTTCAACATAGATACACCAAGAGTTCATCAAGATTCAAAACCTAGGTACGATCGGTCATGTCCCCCGTTTTGACCGTTTTCCGAAACCGACATAAAAGGTTCAAAACATGTTTAAAAAAAATGGATAACTTTCGCAATGTGTCATCATATGTGACCTAGTAACCATAAAATATAATAAAATTGGAATAATATTAAAACCTTGCATTTTGTATTTTGCATTTGAATTTAAAAGAGTAATCCAAAATTTAATTAAGAATCTTCACAACCCTATATGAAGCCAATATATAAAGCTTAGGGGTATTTTTATTTTTATTTTGACTTAAAATGTTCCTTACTAGTCTATAATAACATAAGAAATATTTTTTTTAAAAATAAAACTTATTTGGTTGAAATTGGAGTTCAAAACCAAAAGTTATAAAAGAAAACAAAAACAAAATGCTAATAGAGAAAACTAAAAAGCCTGCCAAGACAGATGGCCCAGCCAGTAGCCTGGCCAATCCCTACCCGCCCGCCCGGCCCAGCCAAGCAGTGCCGCAGATTTCTCCCAGCGCGTCCGGCCCAGCCCAACAACCTAGGACAAATTTTAACGGATAAAAGGCTTAAATGTCTGTTTCATTCGTGAAGCTTTCGGTGCTGTAGTGGTTGGTGCGCTAGGGCGCAGGGGCGAGGTCGTGGGATCGAATCCGCCCGTCGCCCTATTTTGGTTTGGAGTTTCGGTGGGTTAGTTTCGGTGGTTGTGGGCTTCACCTGTCAGTTCGCTGGTGGTGGGCTCCAACCTGTCCCACCTGTCAGCAGTTCGGTGGAGGAGGAGGGCTCCCACCTGTCAGCAGTTCAGTTCGGTGGAGGAGGAGGGCTCCCACCTGTCAGCAGTTCGGTGGAGGAGGGCTCCCACCTGTCCCACCTGTCAGTTCGGTGGAGGAGGGCTCCCACCTGTGTTGAAACATTTCAAACGAGACCTGCCCGCGAATTGAGTCAAAAAAATGACACATAAGCAAAAATGACGAGGTGGCGGAAGCAAAATTAGACAACTAGGACGACACATAAGCAAAAATGATGAGGTGGTAGAATTCATCAAAATGTTGTCAGTTTATGACCAATTCGTCCAAGGAAATGATGACTTTTCTCATCAAATAGTCGTTAAGTTTCCAGATTTGGACCCTTCCAAACAGCTAACGACCAATTGATTTTAAATGGTCATAGAAACATGACCAATTCATCCATGGTCGTTATAAAATGGTCATGTATCAACATATTTCTTGTAGTGGCACAAATTTGTTGATGCATCCTCGTGCAAACTACTCATGAAACATTCCTAGCAATTTAGTGTTCTACTCCTCGAATAAACCTTTGTCGCAATTCACTTAGATGTACCCCTCCCTTTGTTTCATCCGGCTATCCATTGGTAATTCCCGGTACCGTCTATGCATATATACTTGTCCGATCCAAGTTTCTAGTATGCTGAGACACAACAAACTATGGATGGATGATTTTGAGATGGAAATACAATGGCGAGTAAGATGTCATGTCTTGCTTAGGGGATCCTTGCTCCTTATAAGGCACTCGATAGGTAGGGAGTGACATGAACTCGTTAGTACTATGGTAGGTCGATAGCCGAGAGTCTCTTGGTAACGAGCTTGATCCTTGGGTAGGTTGAAGACAGAGAGCTTTAAACTGGGTGATGCATTTATTCTTATTTTTCGAAGGCATATTTGTATTGATTTTTTTACCTCTGCATCAATACAATGTACCTAACCAACACACAAATTTGTTGATGCATCTGCGTGCAAACTACTTGTGAAACATTTTTAAGGTTTGGCCGATCAAGAGGCAACCGTTCTTCCATAGAGCCACCGCGGGTTCCCCGCCCTCCGCCGGGTGCTATGGCGGTGGGAGGGAAGAACCCTTGATCTGCGTATCCGCTATGTAGGATTTTTTTCCCGTAGAGGCTTCCTGTCTATGGGATTATGACGTTCTACACATTTTGATTTTGTTTTGACGAAGGAAATGTATTAATACCGCGAAGATATCAATTACACACAGCCTATGCACCAGCAAGACATCCAAAGACATCAGGGATGCACACAACTAAGAATAAAATAAAGAAGAGAAAAAAAAACGAAGACCCCATCACGGTGTACAACAACATGCAAGCTCTCTAACCGCCACTAAATACAGCACCCGTACTACAATCTAGTCTCTCCAAGAGCAACACCTCCAAGAAGGGAACAATGCACAAGCGTTGTCATCACCCGATCAAAGATCTTGGGTTTTTCACCCCGGAGAAAGACTGGGTTTCCAAAACAATGCCTTCAGCAAGGCTATTGCCAGGTGCAACCAATAAAGGCCTGACCTGGGTACTCGACAAGCATCACCAAATATGTAGTCCACTAGTGTTACCATCCTCGGTTGCCAAGTTTGCTGTTATGTGTTACCGAGCACCCGACACATAGGGAGAACCTGTGTCGGCATTGTCTTCCACACAACCAACCAACCTCCGATTGCAGCCACCATGAATTTCTCCATCTCCGCCAGATCTATGGAAATCTATACGAAGACATGTCCCATAGAAGACGAAGCTTCGCTTCGCAACCCGGAAGGGTGCGCACGACTGCATTGATTTTTCTATAGATCTCTAGTAGCATCATGTGCCAGACTGCGGCAGATCCCCGAGAAGAAGACTAGAACTCGTCGGCAGCCAGATCAGAGGGCAGGGCCAGACCCCCTTTATTCACCACCATGACGTTCGATACATGATCATGGTTCAGTTCATTTGTGGATTAGAATTCTTGTGCTTACATAGCATATTCTGAAGGTTTATGGGTGTGGACTTTACTTTCTTGCATTTCTCCGGCCATAGCCGAACGCGAACACTTTTCTTCTTATTTTTAATAAGAAAGACATTTTTATTAACCGTGATGCAAAATGGTGCTGGCGGCCAAATCTGAAACAAATACGATAGTTACTCTATTTCATTCATGCCGACAGTGAAGAAGACTTGAGTGATCAAAATCTAGGATGCTATGGTGTACATGTCATTATCTTGAATTCCAGCAGTCAGTGAGCCAGGCTTGCAGACCACTTTCACAGCTGCAAGATTACCCACTTCTCATATGGAAGAAGCACCTGCATTAGCTTGGGTGCATTGGTGATGTTCCTATGCTTGCCCGCGTGTCCTATGATAAAATAGCCCTTGTACAAGCTCTATGCTCCATTATTATTCTCCTCAAAGAAAGCTTTGTCAAAATTAACTTACACATCCCTTGGTTTCTTCCTGCTACCCCTCGCTGATTCCTGGTGCCTTTTATGCCTATATGTATCAACTGAAAACTCCTGATATGCAGAGACACGACAATCCACGACATAAGATTGGATAAATTTGAAATGTATATAAAATGGCGAGAAACCTATTCATGCTCTTTATAGGGAAGCCCTACTCCTTATAAGAGGATCGACGGTAGGCGGTGATTTCAATTCGCTAGTCCTCCGGTATGTCAACAACTCTTGGTTTTGAGAAAGATCCTCGGGTAGGTTAGATACTATAAGATCTTTAAACAAACTATATATTTATATTTTGAAACATGCAACATTTATGTATCTTTGGACCTTTGTGTCAAGATGATGCACCTATTCATTTATTAGAACAAATTTCATGGAAAATAAATTCCAACCACTAATGAACATTACTCGTACCCCTGTTTGGATGTCGGAAAAACATCTCGGAATTGCCTATTTGGAATTGCTAAGTCAAATTCCACAGTTTGGGATGGTCAATGAATTAGGGGCTGGCATCTCGGACCAATTCCACGCGAGCACCCCCTCTCCCCCCACGCGTGCCCCGTTCTCACTAATTCGGAGCCGAGGCCCTCAGAATCGCTAGGAAAAATTCTCCTGCAGCCGGTACCTGTTCGCTCGCGCAGAAATAGAAGGAGGCGGCGCCTCGGTCGGTAGCTCGACCTCCAACGAGAGGAACCACGCGACGGCAACGAAGGTAAGCAATAACTCCCCTATCGCCGTCCTCCTTCCCGCATCTCCTTCTTCTGCCCTTCTTCTAACCCCTCTTACCACTCTTCGTTTCTCCCCTTACCAGTCCGAACCCTAGATCTCCGGCGGCGGGAGGGGAATTGGTGGCGGCAGGGGACATGGCGGCAGGGACATGGCGGCGGCTGGGGCATGGAGGCCCCCACGCATTGATATACTCGGGGTCAAGCATCGGCATCTTGGTCGGCGTCCGCGGGGGAACCACCGCGTGTCTTGCCGACAGGCAGAAGGGTGTCGTCGGCCTTGTCTTTTGCTCTCCTGAGCAAAACAGACACACCTGTCTTGAAGAACTGAGTTGGATTTTTCTTGTTGAACTATGTATAAAAATCAGAGAGTTTGACTATTTACTTGATCTTGCAATTATATAGTAACCATTTGATAGCACTATGCTCCTTAAGAAAGAGAGAGAGATATCTTTTTTCACCTTGCAAATGAAATTATGCAGAATAGTAAGAAGGATGGCATGAGATTTATATATACATGTTTTCCATAATTAGAGCAATTTGTGTTGTTGTTGTGAACCTATTTAGAATATTTTAATGTTATTATGTATGCAAAATAATATATTGTCCAAACTCAACAAAACATCAAATTCCATGGTTTGTACATCCAAACGGGAATTGGAATTGGGTGCTGCCCTTTTATTCCATCTATAAATTCCATGCGCAACAAAACGACAGAATTCAAATTGGATTCCATTTGCTTTCCGTCTTGGATTCCAAGAAGTTTCCCGACATCCAAATAGGGAGGTAGAGAAAATAAATTCCGAAATACTTGACTTTCAAGTGAGTGTATATAGGTAAAAGAAACTTGTCTAGATACACTCATTTGGAAGTCAAGTATATTAAAACGAAGGGATCGGTATTCATAAAGGCAGGCCCACCCTGCTTTCAAGTCTGCTCCAGCCGACAAAGCCGGAGGAAGGGAAGGGGGAAATGGTTAGAGAGTCAACTCTCAAAGAGACTTAGGAAGAGAGAAACGGAAGGTGGAATGAGTTGTGTGTAGAGAGCTACAATTAGATGGTATGTTTATGAACAAATCAGTTAAAATAATGAGAATCGGCACTTCAGCAAACATCATACCTAGTGAAGCAATGTAAACTCGAGCTTGTGCTCAATCGACTAGTGTTGTTCTCATCCTGCAAGTTCTAATGTTATCAGGGTGGAATCGTAGCACTAGTGTTGAGTGCCTATTGCAATTCTAGTTTTTTATTGGTAATTTTAGTTTATAGTGTGCCCATGTAATAGGGAGGAAACATCTCATGTGCATATACACACTATGTTAAATCCATTTTGACTCAGAATCATACAAACATTTCAAATCTATATTTTATGAAACTCGAATTCAAACATAACAGAGTTTCCAAATCACCCACTCCCACTCCCGCTTCGCCCATAAACCCGTCCAACCTTAATGCTAAGATCTTACCACATGTAATATTTACATATGCTAGTTGCAAATATTCAATTCATTTGAGGGTGTTGATTATTGAATATCTAGACATATTTTTCACAAGGGTCTGTAGATGGCCTTCAATAGTATTCTCTACTGCGTTTAGACTTTGTTTTCATGCATCTAATATTCAGAGCTGTTAGTTTTATTAGTGTTATGTGAGTACTCTCATGTTTGCTTGTTGTATCATAAAGAGTATTTTTGTTAAAACATATCTTGTAAGGTGCTTGTTGGGAGAAGAAAACTGCTGCTTCAAGTAGAATTTATAACAGTGCGAGTAGAAGCTTGTATAGACTGTTGCTAGAACTTTTTCATGCCATGCTAAATGATATTTTAGTTTTAAAGCCTTGTGGATTTTGAGTAGCATGAATAGCCTCAAATAGCTGAGATTGTTTAATATGCCTTTGAAAGATTCATGCGTTGTTCTTGTCATAAGGAAGCATAAATTTATGGTATTCTCTTTCGAATGTTTTATTTGGTTGACTTGGCGCATGCTCACACCATGTTTATGACTATGAACCAGTCATAAATAGCCTCCATGACCACTTAGTTTTTGAACTTGTGATACCGCTTATGCTTTAATTAATGATGTTTGTGTCGCTATGCATGATTATGGCTTTTATGCTCTCTTGATTTGTCACTCCCAGTCTTTTGCTAGCCTCCACATGTACTGAGTATGAGCTTTACTCTGTGCATCGAACTCCCTAAAACCAAGGTTTGCCATTGTGTCCGCCATACCTAACTACATGTGGTATTTAACTACCACTCCAAGTAAATTGCTCATGTGTTACCTTTAAAACCTTCAAAATAACTCCTGCTTTGTGTTCCTGTTTTTGCTCATGAGGACGTAAATAGAGAATCTTTATCTCACTTGTTGATTGGATTTCACACCCTGGACTAGTGGCTTCATCCGCTTATCCAGATGATAGAAGAGCTGGCAGCGGGGTGCCCAGCCCCAAATTAATATACATAAAATCTCTTCACTATTTTTGCCCCTGATTTATCAGTCAAAGCATAATTATGTACATAAAAGAGAAAGAGGGATGACCTTCTACCCAGATGCTTCCTTCATATGGGAGCTGCTCTTGTGAATCTAGTTGGCTTGTGACGTACTGTATTTTCTGTTTACCATTCGTTGACATTATCATACATCTCCCAAAATATAGACACTCCTCCACGGTATGTGATTGTTGGCAGGCACCCGAGGATTCGGTTAGCCATGGTTTGTGAAAGATGGATGGGAGGAGTTTCAAACTTTTAATACCTCTGTTTAATAAAATAAAAAGCTCTAGCACATGAATTGATCCCTGCTTCCCTCTGTGAAGGGCCTTTCTTTTACTTTTATGTTGAGTCTTCATCTTCTAACTTTATGCACAGTTGAGAGAGCATTTTTGCCATTCTGAGTTCTATGTGCATTTGTCCCATAAACATCAATAATTGCTTCATGATGTGATATTGTTTGTTCTTAAATTATTTGCTCTAGTCTTCCTCATGAACTTGGAAGGTGTCCTGGCATTTATGTTTTGCCCCACTCTTAAGGACTAGCGAAATATCACTTTGCCATGCTTTCTCTGTACCTGAAACAAACATTAATCTTTCTTTGCATTATTATTCATGATCCTTTATTTGAAATAATCTTCATGATGAAAAGTGATTGTTATGCTTTATTATTAAAGTTCTATTTATCATGTTTGTGTTTGAAGTTCTATTATCTCAGCGTACATATGCCTTTACATTTTTATGGTCAAGATTATGTTAGTAGCATGTCACCTCAGAAATTATTGTTTATCGTTTACCTACTTGAGGACGAGTAGGAACTAAGCTTGGGGATGCTTGATATGTCTCCAACGTATCTATAATTTCTGATGCTCCATGATAATATTATGCCAATTGCTACATGTTTTGTCCCTTCTTTATGTCATTTTTACACGCTTTCCGGGACTAACCTATTAACAAGATGCCAAGTGCCAGTTCCCTGTTTTCTTCTGTTTTTTATTTCAGAAAAGTTGTTCCGTAAATATTCTCGGAATTGGACCCCACAAAGCCCGAAGTGCCTATTTCCCCGAAAGCAACCAGAAGACCGAAGAGGAGTCGAAGAGGGGCACCAGGGGGCCCACCCCATGGGGTGGCGTCCTCCCCCACTTGGCAGCGCCAGGGGGTGGTGTGGGGCCCCTAGGGCTCCACCGCCTCTGCCCTTTCGTCTATTTATTCCCCCCGGATGGAAAACCCTAGATACCTGATCAAAAATCCTCGAAAAGTACCGCAGTCCGCCGTCATCGTCAACCCTAGATCAGGGGGGTTCTGAAGCTGTCTCCAGCACTCTGCCGGAGAGGAAATCATCACCGGAGGCCTCTACATCACCATGTCTGCCTCCGGAGTGATGCGTGAGTAGTTCATCCTTGGACTACGGGTCCATAGCAGTAGCTAGATGGTTGTCTCCTCCTCATATGCCTCCATGTTTAGATATCGTGAGCTGCCTAACATGATTGATATTGTTCTTATGTAATTCTATGTGTTGTGTTTTCTAGGATCCGATGAATATTGAACTTATGCCAAGTTGATTATAGTCTTTTATTGCATATGCTATTTGTGATCTTGCATGTTTTCCGTTGCTAGTGGTTGCTCTGGCCAAGTAGCTGCTAGTGACTCCAAGACGGAGTATTTATGCTCGATAGTGGGTTCATGCCTCCTTTTCGCTTGTGCTCGAGTGACAGAAATGTGACGGGGGAGAATGTGTTGTTGCCACTAGGGAGAAAACAGCGGTGTGAGTCAGATGATAACCTGATTGTGGATTATTAGTCATAGAAGCAGTTGGATTACGGTCTATGTATATTTTTGTAATGCCCACACTAAATATCATAGTAGTCATCATGTCATGAATGTGCACTATGGTGCAACCTTTATTTGTCAATTGCACAACTGTAATTTGTTCACCCAACATGCTATCTTTTATGGAGAGACACCACTAGTGAACCTATGAACCCCGGTCCATTTTCTTACACTGTTAAACAAACCACTACAATTTCCTGCTTTCTTTACTTACTGCAAGCATACATCATTTTCCACACGATACGTATAATCTTTGTTTTCAGCAAGACCGGTGAGATTGACAACCTCACTGTACCGTTGGGACAAAGTATTTTGGTTGTGTTGTGTGCAGGTCCCGCGTTGTTGCTGACACCAGGTGAGGCGTCATCACCACCGTCAGTGGCATCAGCCTTCCAAAGATCCTCTTCCTCCTACTGGATTGATAACCTTGGTTCTTAACTGGGGGAAATTCCTACCGCTACACTCATCACACCCTCCTCTTGGGGTTCCCAACATGTAGCATCAAGCTACATCAGCCAATGAAGAACATGTCCTTTAACGTGGCAGCCGGCACTGCGTTGCCTTGTCTACCTGGAGCTCTCCATCATGGGAATCCGATTCCACCTGGCTATGCTCGTGTCACGCTGGATCACCTAGTGGAGTGGTATGAGGATCTAGATATTGACATCCCTACAGCTGAAGGAGGTACGAAACTACGAGATGTCAAGCGCCAAATCATTCTATGGCAAAAGACTCCAAGGCTCGACTCCAAGGCCACTGACTCCGAGGCTCGACTCCAAGGCCACCGACTCCAAGGCCACCGACTCCGAGGCTCAACTCCAAGGCCACCGACTCCGAGGAATCAAAGTCCACCCACCACCCCCCCCCATACCCCCCGATGGTCAACCTCCAAGTCCATCTCGATCTTTGGCGCGTCGGCCTACTCCTCCAACTATTTCAACTCGGCGCCTCAGTCGACGCCTCCCCCTATTCCACCTCCAGCGCGTCATCCAACACCTCCTCCAATTCCACCTCCGGTTCCTTTTCCGACGCCTCCCCTTATTCCACCTCCGGGGATAAAGCGGAAGAGCATGGCCACCCCTGCGACGTCTAGTACTACTAAGAGAAAGTCTACTCCAAAGAAGATGAGGATACCCAAAGAGCCAAAGCCTCTTTCTATAAGACCTTATGACAAAACTGATGAGGAAACCGCAGCGGAGGTGGCTATCCACTTGAAGGCCCATTTTGCACCGAAGAAGACCGCGCCAAAACAGATATTTGATGAGAAAACCATAGCATGGGCTAAGGGATTTCTTGAGCAACCACCCAACTATAAGATGAATCTGAGATCGGACTATGACCGCGATACTCTGAGAACTCCAAAGAAAATAAAATGGAAAACAAATTCCCTAGCTCGAAGAGCAGAAACAACAATCGGTCCCCCAGCTCGTAGTGAGTTGCGAAATCGACAAGGAATTGATAGCCAAAATGGATAAGGACTTCTAATTATTATACCCCAAAGTGACAAGTACATGTAAAGAGATGGGCATTACTGTATCGCATGCCAAAGAATAAGATGAAGCAATGTGTATGTCTATTGGTGCCATGTTAGGCTATGGAGATGTGCCACTGTCTGAGATAGCACGGCAATATGTCAAAGGGGAGCCTCTGGTGAGTCCTGAGGAGTAAAGGTAGCTATCAACACATATGCGAAATCTGCACACTTGGTACATGATGCAAACAAAGAATAGGAAATCGAAATAATGGTTTGCGGAATACGTTAGGGAGGAGCATCACTACAAAGCTTACTCGATATACATTGAAATGCATCAATTGTTTTAGTTATACAATAAGCGCGCCCTCGAGAAATATATCGTCAGTTGCTATTGTCTGTAAGTTATTTATTTCTGTAATTAAGTCTCTATAGCTCAGCTCGTTAATTGCATGTAATATATTATCCTGACGATGTTCTTTTGTATGCTATTATGCAGACTGAATGCAAAAGAAATATAATCTATGAAGTTGGGTTCATTGACCCATATATCGTCGATGAACATGTATTAAAGTATCACGCAGCGGACGTGGAGAATGACATGTACAACCTTTTAGTTGAGCAACATTTCGTTAACGAAATACTATTTTCTTACCACTTCAAGTGAGTGTTTTTGTTTTTGTACACGTTCTTTTTTGCTTAATCGATGTTGTGTGTAATTGATGAGTTATGCATGTCTGCTTATGTAAATGTCCGCAGATTCCACTAGATTCTGCTAAACATTCAACTTGACAATTCTAAAGTTGAAGTCATGGACTTATTAAATGGGGACCACGAGCATTGGAAAGACATGAAAGCAATGCTCCGGAAGTAATTTCAATCATTATCACATTATATGGGCCTATTTCGTTCATTTCATGATATCAAGTAATTAATAACTCCTTCATTCATTTTCTTTGCCGAGCACGTGTTGGAAACGGTTCAAAACGAAAGTACAAGGTCCATTCAAACATGAGCTAACTTTTAAATCGGTGAAGGGTTTGATGCAGCCACCGGGGACTAATTTATGTGGATTCTACATCTGCGAGTGCATTCGGTCATTGACCACTGAGCGGAAAATTGATTCGAACACACTTCAAGTACGTAAAAACATTCATAGTTTTATTTTACTATCATATCAACTGTGTTCAGTTTCATTCAACTTATATATATACATACATATATATGTACATATATATATATATATATATCCATATTTATCTCCTTCTTAAAGATCATCGATATATGGGAGAACCTCCTACCAGACGAGCGCATGCGAGCAATTCAAGAGGAATTGGTGGGATTTCTGTTGATGGAGGTCATTCATGAAAAAGGAGAACATTATATGTAGGAGGATGAACTCGATTTAGGTGGAGGACGATGAATTATGTTTGAAATTGTATATATGTATGCTCGCAAGAGATCGAATATTATATATATGCATCTACGTGTACTGTGTGTATGTAATAGCGTAGAATATGTGTATTGAAAAATGTTTGAAATTACAAATTGAATACAGTTTGAAACAGAAATTAAATGGAACACAAAACAAAGAAAAAACACAAATCCTGCCGCGGCAGAGAAACAGCTGAAAACTCTACCGCGGCAGGAAACCTTTTATTCCCGGTTTGTGTTACAGACCGGTACTAAAGGTCCTCCATCAAGCAGCACTGGGCGCGGACACGTGGATGGCCTTTTGTTCTGGCTCGAGGCCACCCGGGACTAGGGGGTTCTAGTCCCGATTGGCCGGGACTAAAGCCAGTTACCATCAGGGACTATAGGCCCTTTTTGTACTAGTGATTCATGGCCTACAGTAAATTTCTTTTCTCCTACCAAAGTAGAAGACTCGTAATGAGCAGGAACAAGATTACAGAATTTCGTGTTTGTTATTCAGGATGCCCATGCTATAATTCCTATTTTTGATCGATAATTCCTGGTGCCTTCTATGCCTATATGTTGAGACACAAAATACTCCACAAAATGGAATTGGATAATTTTGAGTAAGAAATAAAGTGGCGACTAAGTTGTTCATGTTTTTCCTAGCTAGGGAAGCCTTGCTCCTTATAGGAGACCTCAATGGAGGGTAGTGGTATGAAAATCCCTTGGTTATGAGCTAGATCATCGGGTAGGTCGAAAGCTATGAGAGATTTAGGCTATCAATGCATTTAGTTCCTCTTTATTAAGAAGTCTGGTTGTTATTTCTCTTTCAACGTATGTATATTAAGACGATACACCTAACGAACAAACAAACTTATTAGTAAAAGGTTCACAAAAAAATAGATTTCACCCCACTAATATCTTGTCCGTGGAGAGAAGCTAATCAAACCACTAACATCTTGTCCGTGGAAAGAAGCTAAGCAGACCACTAACATCTTGTTCGTGGAGAGAAACTAAAAAAACCACTAACATCTTGTCCTAAAAAATAAACTAAGTAAACCCAACGGCACTTTGTATCAACCAGTCATATTTTTTCTAGCGCTTATTATACAAGTGAAAATAATTAATCAACATTATGCATGCATGATCCAGCTATAACCATGCTTCCAAAAATATGAATTTTAAAAAAATATTAGTCAATTCTATTTAACAAAATAATTGATTTTCAGGTGAAAGTTTTTAGTATGTGTATAACTTAGTCTATATCCATGGAAAAAGTTTTAGATGTGATCATCATAACCCGCTAATGAATTAGAGAATTTCCATGAGACTACTAAAAAACTCACCCTCTATATGCAATATAAGTTTGGCTGAGGAGGACACAATTTGGTCTCCTACGTTAGTAGACTACCAATAATGTCGCCGCATATATCTCATTTCTGATCTATATGCATATACACTCTAATTTAAGTCCACTTCCACAACATAATAATTCAAACCTTTATGTTTCGACCACACTATAGTTCAACATCAATTTAAATCCTTTAAAAAAATCAACTTCAAACAAAACATAGTTTCTAAATTTCCCAACATAATAATCTTAAAATCACCACAATAATTCAACACCACTTTAAATCCATCATTTTTTAAATTCAAGTTTGTCGCACCCGGACTTCTAGGGGATACTCACAGTCCGTTAAACAGTAGATAAATGGCTTACGGGGCATACCGGCACCCGCATCTCAATGTGAGCAGGCCAACACGTGAACGTGTGACAACCATTCTCTACTATTCATCGTCTGCGCAAACCATCCCGTAGAAATCCAGATACTTCCATTGACGTACTTCAAAATATACACACATGGTACGTCAACGGCATTGGAACAAGTGATATCACAACAGATCTCTACGACACAAAAGATGGAAATAAGTTGCAAATTGCTCTCATTAGAGCAGAGATAGCAAATACAATCATTCAGAGAACACATGTCCCAACATATCATCATTACAACACAGCGGAAGCATTCAATATGTCTGAGTACAGACAAGATCCAAATAGGCCTAAGAGGCCAGAAACGAAAAGACGGAGCCCATCCACGAAGTCTCGGATCCTGCCCGGGTCCGCTATCTACTCGTCAGCAGTCTCGTCATACTCCACGTAGTAGCCACCATGGGAATCCTCGGAAACGTCGTCTGCGGAAACCACAGCCCCAAAGGGGTCAGTACATAAACGTACTGGCAAGCAAGACTCACAATTCACCAAAATATAACCCGTCAACACCAAGCACAGATGCTTTGGGTTCAACGGAAGAAAGGGGATATAAAAGATGCTGCAACTGGCTGCGCTAACCAACTACAGATACATGCTACCACTTCCGGCTAACAGAAAGGAGATGAGATAGCGTATCGGAACCAACTACAACTAACCACCAAGCAAACCCATCCTGGATCTCACCCCTTATCCAAAGAAGCAATCCGAGGATAAACTCACACAGTTGGATTAATGATAGATCAAGTTATTGTGGCAATAAGACTATTACTAGTCAAGTTATCATTAGTTAGGTGTAAGTTGTTCTGAGTACTTGTTAGCCAGTACTTTCACCAAGTAATCCATAACCGCGGAAAACACGGCTTCTCGAGAAGATTTATCCCTGCAGGGGTGCACCAATTTGGCCGTACACGTAAGAATAACCCGCCAGATGGGAAGGCCTTTCCCACCAAGCGGGGCACTCAACACAACTCAACTCTTCTTCGCATCAAGCCCAAAGAACCCCGTGCAGTGAGCGCACGGCTAATCAAGCCCCACGAAGAAAAGGGGACCCTCATAGTTCTCTAAGAACGTGTCTCCCTAAATGCCGACTACAAAAGTTCCACCCTGGCGCCAAGGGTTCGCACCAGCAATATGCATGCGGCAAATGGAAAACCCGAACTAAATGAGGCGATTTGGACAGATGCGAATCGAATCAAATTGAGGGGGGCGCCCATACACGCTTCCCACATGCGGTTAGTGCGCTCATCATGGATCAGTAGACAAGACCCTTTTCCTAATTAGGGTCGACACTAGCAGGCCTCAAAACCACGCCGGGCCTCCTGCCGGTGCCTTATCATCAAATTATTATTACCTCAAACATTAACAGGTTGATTGTTTAACATCGAGCCCCAGAACATAATAGAAATATGGTAACAGAAAGTAACGGGCAGCAGACTCGAGCAAAAACAACCCTAAGCATGCTAGTAAGACACGGGCACAAGCAAAGGGGTTATAGGAGTGGAGGTGAGGCAATATCAGAGTTCAGGATATCATGGGATAGGTTCGTAACAGAAGCAACTATTCATAGGGCTAGCAGAATAGACAACGGAAAGTATCGGTATCCAATGTTGAAAGGAACACAATGGTTCATGTGAGTGAATACTTGCCTGCAAACTCAGCAGCCTGGCACTGAGCTAGATCCTTAGAAGGGATGTCGTAAGTATCGTCGGTCTCAACGTCGTCGTGTATCCGAGAAGAAGCAAACAAACAACGCAGAGAGATAAACAATCAATATCATGGCATAGTGCACAAACATGGGATGATGCATGACCATTTAACTGATGCATCAAAAATAAACTAGTTGACAAGATAACATGTTTAAATGGACCCATATGCAATTGGATTGCATATGGAAAGCCCATGAATTATGGTTGAATTAATTGTTTTACAACTAAACAACAGG
Source organism: Alopecurus myosuroides (assembly GCA_028641055.1). NCBI lineage: Eukaryota > Viridiplantae > Streptophyta > Magnoliopsida > Poales > Poaceae > Alopecurus > Alopecurus myosuroides. The sequence goes on from CM054057.1 coordinate 14,021,884, forward strand.
TGAAGGTGGATTAGCATGATGCATGGATGAGGAAAACAGAAAAATAACAACAATAGAACAATTTTGAAATAAGGTTTACCACGTTTGGAATTTTATTTATTAAGTTATGGAATTTTGGTTCCTTAAAGGTTTCACACAAGCATTTGTTGTTTTCACCAAGTTAAATTGTTCAAAACAGATAACAAAGTTCATATTTGATAAGAACATAAGATTTTAGGTGGATTACATGTTGCACTTGTTGAAAAAGGATTTAGAATAATTTACTTATGAATTAAACAAGTTTAAGCAAGATTTAAATGAATTTAATTCAAACATGAACTTATTTGAATTTTTATTTGTTCAAAACATTAAGTGAGATTCATATTTGAAAAGTTTATACTTTTATGGTTTGAAAACATATTTTATATGTCCCAAAAGAATTTAATTTGATCAAGTTATGAATTTAACAATATTAAATGATTTAAACAAGGTTTAAATCATTTAACCCATTTTAATTAATCAAAACATGAAACAAAGTTTATATTTGGAAAGGTGGTTTAATTTTTCATGGAAAACATATTTCATTTGTTGAAATTGGATTTAAAATGAGCAAGTTATTAATTTGGCAATTTTAAATGCAATAATTAAGAAACAGTTGTTTTCAGCAATTTAAATTATTCAAAACAGCAAACAAAGTTGATATTTGGAAAGTACATGAAAAGTTGAATGGAAAACATATTTAGTTTGTTGAATTTGGAATTTTTATGCCCAAGTTATGAATTTTGCAAAATTAAGTGAATTAAACAAGAATTCAAATATTGCACCAATTTAAAATATTCAAAACAGTAAACAATTTTTATATTTGGATAGAGCATTCAATTTGGTACAGAAAACATATTTAAAATGTTGGATTTGGAGTTAATATGATTTATTTATGCAATTTACAAGAATTGGTATTATTCTGCCATTTTTATTACAGCTAGGGACCTAGAAAAATAAATTACAGGGCCTAGGAAGAAATTACAGGGACCTGGGTGTGATTTCTGTGACTTCTCTGTACCAAAACAAATGGAAATAAAAAGTTGGTTTTATTTGAGGGAGGGGGGACTCGAACCCGGGACCTCCCGCTGCGCGCACAGGGAACAGAACCACTGCGGTGGTGATCGGTTTGGTGATAGGAAGGGGGCCTCGGGGTGGATAAGGTGTGGCGCGCGGGAGTTTTTTAACTGAAATGAAAACTGATCGTGCGCTTTTGTAACTCGACAGAGAAAAGAGGCAACCGCCGGCGGCTGCTGCTCGCCGCGGTGGCGCTGGGGGTGGCCGTGGGTGCTGGTGCTGTGGGGAAGGGAGAAGGGAGAAGGGACGAGGGGAGACGGAGGGGAGGATGCTCACCTCGAGCGGGGACAGAGGAGGCGTCGGGCGGAGCAGGGAGCAGCTTCAGCGGTCGACGGCGAGGACCTCGATGGTGGAGGCGCCTCGGGGCCTCCCGGTGCCCACCGAGTGGTGGAGGAGGGAGAGGGCACCGGGGAGGTTCCATTCCCGCCCTCGCATGGCCGGAGGAGGGCCTCCCGGCGGCGATCACCGGAGGGGAAGGGAGCGTTTTCGGTGAGGTACAGAGATGTTGGGTTCAGAGAATTGCAGCAGAGAAGAAAGAGAGAGGGGAAGGGAGAGAATGGAGGCGGGGGGAGAGGAAGAAGGAGGGAGAAAGAGGTAGAGGGGAAACCCTAGGGTTAGGGGTAGCTATAAGGGGGAAGGGGAGAGCTCGTGGCCGTCCTTCTCTGCCACTATCGACGTGTATGCCACCGATGGTCAGCCGTACAGAGGTTAGGGGTGAGCAGGGGGTAGCAGGCCAAGGCTAGGTGGGCTGGCCCAAAGGGCTGGCTGCTCTCTCCCCCTCTCCTTTTCTTTTTATCTTTTTGCTGTTTCTTATTTTATTTTTTTGCAGATTTGAACAAGGAGAGAAAAGAGAGGTTTTGGGCTAGGGAAAAGATTTAGGGAAATTTTTTGTAGAGTTTTGTTTTTGTACAACACCATTATACAAACTTTTGTTTTCCGAATATTTCAATTTAGTTGATGTTTGGTAATTAAATGAATTGAGCAATTTTTTTGGTATCAAAAGAATAAATGCCACTTAAGCCAAATTAAAGTTTTTGATTCCAATTTTAGTGGAACAAATTATTTGTTTGTTTTGTAGTTTTTATTTGAAACAAAGGATTTAGTTGTTTTGTAATTTTCATAAATTACAAAAGGGGTGCTGTTTGGAAAAATGTGATTTGAATTTGGAAGCAATTTGAATTAAGTGAGTTATTAAAAGCCAATTTTAATAGTTTGTACCTTAAGGTTTAATGGAAACAAATGATGGAAGTGTTTTGGTCATTTTCATAATTGTCAAAAGAGTTGCTGTTTTGGAAATTAATTGGATTTGAAAAGGGTTTGGTATTAAATGAATTTTGATAGAAACAAAACAATAGCTTTTTGAAATTACAACTTTAATGGAAACAATTGATTGTTTTGATTTGAAATATCATTTTGGAAATTGTAACATCACAAGTATGAAACAAAAGGTTTGAAATTTGGTTTGAAATTCAAATAGAAAACAAAGGAAAACAAATGAAAACAGTTGGAAAACAAAGCAAAACAGGGGAAAACAAGCAAAACAAATGCAATGAACATGATGCCATGATGCAAAACATAAAATAACAGAGAGCAAACATTTTAATGGCTATTTTTCATACTTGGGATGTTACAAAACGCCCCCCCTTGAAGGAATCGCGCCCCGAGATTCCTACTCAGAAAAGAAAAGGTCCGGATACTTCTTGCAAAGATCCTCTTGAGCTGTGACACGTGAAACACATCGTGCACCTTGGATAGTTTTTCTGGAATTTCAAGATGATAGGCATTCCTGGCAACTCTTCTGGAAAGACGTCAGGGAATTCGCAAACCACTGGAACATTTTCAAGTAAAGGAAGAGGTTTTGTATTGAGGGTGTATAGTTGAATAGAATTTGATTCATTTGTAGAATAGACTATCTGGCCAGAAGGGTGGAACAGAGTTATTGATTAGACGCCGGTAGCAGAACTGAAATGGGAAGCAACAAAAAGATTTCATCGGACAAAAAGGATGTTGAGAAGAACAGGATAACGAAGCAACACCGGGAAACACGAGAACAAAACACTCCTGAGGTACTACGGAAAACCCATCCGGGCTTCTAAAGGATCAATATCTACTGCTTAAGGAATAGAGGATTTGCTTCCGGGGCTTACACGCCTCCGTTCTCAATCATGAGTAGGCAACATGATAAATCATGTCACAACCACCTCCATTCCTATGGTCTAGTAGATATAACTATCCTAGAGAAACCAGGATACGTGAAATCCTAACTTGAAAGTTTAGATGAGAAGGGAAAACATCGTTGCACTTCCTTACCAGAAAAGGGAGGGTGGGTGGGGAAAGAAATAAAAGGGCAGAATTCCTACTCTCACGTTTCATTTTTCCTATATAGCTACAAAATAGTTTCTAGACTCAACTGCGACCAGTAAAAAGGGATCCTACAAGCAGACAGGCTCTGATACCATTTGTCGCACCCGGACTTCTAGGGGATACTCACAGTCCGTTAAACAGTAGATAAATGGCTTACGGGGCATACCGGCACCCGCATCTCAATGTGAGCAGGCCAACACGTGAACGTGTGACAACCATTCTCTACTATTCATCGTCTGCGCAAACCATCCCGTAGAAATCCAGATACTTCCATTGACGTACTTCAAAACATACACACATGGTACGTCAACGGCATTGGAACAAGTGATATCACAACAGATCTCTACGACACAAAAGATGGAAATAAGTTGCAAATTGCTCTCATTAGAGCAGAGATAGCAAATACAATCATTCAGAGGACACATGTCCCAACATATCATCATTACAACACAGCGGAAGCATTCAATATGTCTGAGTACAGACAAGATCCAAATAGGCCTAAGAGGCCGGAAACGAAAAGACGGAGCCCATCCATGAAGTCTCGGATCCTGCCCGGGTCCGCTATCTACTCGTCAGCAGTCTCGGCATACTCCACGTAGTAACCACCATGGGGATCCTCGGAAACGTCGTCTGCGGAAACCACAGCCCCAAAGGGGTCAGTACACAAACGTACTGGCAAGCAAGACTCACAATTCACAAAAATGTAACCCGTCAACACCACATAGATGCTTTGGGTTCAACGGAAGAAAGGGGATATAAAAGATGCTGCAACTGGTTGCGCTAACCAACTACAGATACATGCTACCATTTCCGACTAACAGAAAGGAGATGAGATAGCGTATCGGAACCAACTACAACTAACCACCAAGCAAACCCATCCTGGATCTCGCCCCTTATCCAAAGAAGCAATCCGAGGATAAACTCACACAGTTGGATTAATGATAGATCAAGTTATTGTGGCAATAAGACTATTACTAGTCAAGTTATCATTAGTTAGGTGTAAGTTGTTCTGAGTACTTGTTAGCCAGTACTTTCACCAAGTAATCCATAACCGCGGAAAACACGGCTTCTCGAGAAGATTTATCCCTGCAGGGGTGCACCAATTTGGCCGTACACGTAAGAATAACCCGCCAGATGGGAAGGCCTTTCCCACCAAGCGGGGCACTCAACACAACTCAACTCTTCTTTGCATCAAGCCCAAAGAACCCCGTGCAGTGAGCGCACGGCTAATCAAGCCCCACGAAGAAAAGGGGACCCTCATAGCACTCTAAGAACGTGTCTCCCTAAATGCTGACTACAAAAGTTCCACCCTGGCGCCAAGGGTTCGTACCTGCAATATGCATGCGGCAAATGGAAAACCCGAACTAAATGAGGCGATTTGGACGAGATGCGAATCGAATCAAATTGAGGGGGCGCCCATACACGCTTCCCACATGCGGTTAGTGCGCTCATCATGGATCAGTAGACAAGACCCTTTTCCTAATTAGGGTCGACACTAGTAGGCCTCAAAACCACGCCGGGCCTCCTGCCGTGCCTTATCATCAAATTATTATTACCTCCAACATTAACAGGTTGATTGTTTAACATCGAGCCCCAGAACATAATAGAAATATGGTAACAGAAAGTAACGGGCAGCAGACTCGAGCAAAAACAACCCTAAGCATGCTAGTAAGACACGGGCACAAGCAAAGGGGTTATAGGAGTGGAGGTGAGGCAATATCAGGGTTCAGGATATCATGTGATAGGTTCGTAACAGAAGCAACTATTCATAGGGCTAGCAGAATAGACAACGGAAAGTATCGGTATCCAATGTTGAAAGGAACACAATGGTTCATGTGAGTGAATACTTGCCTGCAAACTCAGCAGCCTGGTACTGAGCTAGATCCTTAGAAGGGGTGTCGTAAGTATCGTCGGTCTCAACGTCGTCGTGTATCCGAGAAGAAGCAAACAAACAACGCAGAGAGATAAACAATCAATATCATGGCATAGTGCACAAACATGGGATGATGCATGACCATTTAACTGATGCATCAAAAATAAACTAGTTGACAAGATAACATGTTTAAATGGACCCATGTGCAATTGGATTGCATATGGAAAGCCCATGAATTATGGTTGAATTAATTGTTTTACAACTAAACAACAGGTGAAGGTGGATTAGCATGATGCATGGATGAGGAAAACAGAAAAATAACAACAATAGAACAATTTTGAAATAAGGTTTACCACGTTTGGAATTTTATTTATTAAGTTATGGAATTTTGGTTCCTTAAAGGTGTCACACAAGCATTTGTTGTTTTCACCAATTTAAATTGTTCAAAACAGATAACAAAGTTCATATTTGATAAGAACACAAGATTTTAGGGGGATTACATGTTGCACTTGTTGAAAAAGGATTTAGAATAATTTACTTATGAATTAAACAAGTTTAAGCAAGATTTAAATGAATTTAATTCAAACATGAACTTATTTGAATTTTTATTTGTTCAAAACATTAAGTGAGATTCATATTTGAAAAGTTTATACTTTTATGGTTTGAAAACATATTTTATATGTCCCAAAAGAATTTAATTTGATCAAGTTATGAGTTTAACAATATTAAATGATTTAAACAAGGTTTAAATCATTTAACCAATTTTAATTAATCAAAACATGAAACAAAGTTTATATTTGGAAAGGTGGTTTAATTTTTCATGGAAAACATATTTCATTTGTTGAAATTGGATTTAAAATGAGCAAGTTATTAATTTGGCAATTTTAAATGCAATAATTAAGAAACAGTTGTTTTCAGCAATTTAAATTATTCAAAACAGCAAACAAAGTTGATATTTGGAAAGTACATGAAAAGTTGAATGGAAAACATATTTAGTTTGTTGAATTTGGAATTTTTATGCCCAAGTTATGAATTTTGCAAAATTAAGTGAATTAAACAAGAATTCAAATATTGCACCAATTTAAAATATTCAAAACAGTAAACAATTTTTATATTTGGATAGAGCATTCAATTTGGTACAGAAAACATATTTAAAATGTTGGATTTGGAGTTAATATGATTTATTTATGCAATTTACAAGAATTGGTATTATTCTGCCATTTTTATTACAGCTAGGGACCTAGAAAAATAAATTACAGGGCCTAGGAAGAAATTACAGGGACCTGGGTGTGATTTCTGTGACTTCTCTGTACCAAAACAAATGGAAATAAAAAGTTGGTTTTATTTGAGGGAGGGGGGACTCGAACCCGGGACCTCCCGCTGCACGCACAGGGAACAGAACCACTACGGTGGTGATCGGTTTGGTGATAGGAAGGGGGGCTCGGGGTGGATAAGGTGTGGCGCGCGGGAGTTTTTTAACTGAACCGAAAACTGATCGTGCGCTTCTGTAACTCGACAGAGAAAAGAGGCAACCGCCGGCGGCTGCTGCTCGCCGCGGTGGCGCTGGGGGTGGCCGTGGGTGCTGGTGCTGTGGGGAAGGGAGAAGGGGCGAGGGGAGACAGAGGGGAGGATGCTCACCTCGAGCGGGGACAGAGGAGGCGTCGGGCGGAGCAGGGAGCAGCTGCAGCGGTCGGCGGCGAGGACCTCGATGGCGGCGGCGCCTCGGGGCCTCCCGGTGCCCACCGAGTGGTGGAGGAGGGAGAGGGCACCTGGGAGGTTCCATTCCCGCCCTCGCATGGCCGGAGGAGGGCCTCCCGGCGGCGATCACCGGAGGGGAAGGGAGGGTTTTCGGTGAGGTACAGAGATGTTGGGTTCAGAGAATTGCAGCAGAGAAGAAAGAGAGAGGGGAAGGGAGAGAATGGAGGCGGGGGGAGAGGAAGAAGGAGGGAGAAAGAGGTAGAGGGGAAACCCTAGGGTTAGGGGTAGCTATAAGGGGGAAGGGGAGAGCTCGTGGCCGTCCTTCTCTGCCACTGTCGACGTGTATGCCACCGATGGTCAGCCGTACAGAGGTTAGGGGTGAGCAGGGGGTAGCAGGCCAAGGCTAGGTGGGCTGGCCCAAAGGGCTGGCTGCTCTCTCCCCCTCTCCTTTTCTTTTTATCTTTTTGCTGTTTCTTATTTTTATTTTTTTTTGCAGATTTGAACAAGGAGAGAAAAGAGAGGTTTTGGGCTAGGGAAAAGATTTAGGGAAAAATTTTGTAGAGTTTTGTTTTTGTACAACACCATTATACAAACTTTTGTTTTCCAAATATTTCAATTTAGTTTATGTTTGGTAATTAAATGAATTGAGCAATTTTTTGGTATCAAAAGAATAAATGCCACTTAAGCCAAATTAAAGTTTTTGATTCCAATTTTAGTGGAACAAATTATTTGTTTGTTTTGTAGTTTTTATTTGAAACAAAAGATTTAGTTGTTTTGTAATTTTCATAAATTACAAAAGGGGTGCTGTTTGGAAAAATGTGATTTGAATTTGGAAGCAATTTGAATTAAGTGAGTTATTAAAAGCCAATTTTAATAGTTTGTACCTTAAGGTTTAATGGAAACAAATGATGGAAGTGTTTTGGTCATTTTCATAATTGTCAAAAGAGTTGCTGTTTTGGAAATTAATTGGATTTGAAAAGGGTTTGGTATTAAATGATTTTTGATAGAAACAAAACAATAGCTTTTTGAAATTACAACTTTAATGGAATCAATTGATTGTTTTGATTTGAAATATCATTTTGGAAATTGTAACATCACAAGTATGAAACAAAAGGTTTGAAATTTGGTTTGAAATTCAAATAGAAAACAAAGGAAAACAAATGAAAACAGTTGGAAAACAAAGCAAAACAGAGGAAAACAAATGGAAAACAAGCAAAACAAATGCAATGAACATGATGCCATGATGCAAAACATAAAATAACAGAGAGCAAACATTCTAATGGCTATTTTTCATACTTGGGATGTTACAAAGTTCAAACATATCATAGGTTAGATCATTCATAAACCATATTCATATTTCCCATATATATAACACCACGTACTCTCGCTTTCGCCCATAACGATGTTCGTTCTTGTTGAAGATTTACCCACACGCAACATTCAAATATGCTAGCAACTGACCATAAAATTTATCGATGCCCGTAAACATGATCTTCCACTCCTCTCTCAAATTATTGGTCATTTCAGCCTTCTCCCAATGACCATTAACTTCTCCTCTTCAATGAAAACCATTCATTGCTCACATTCCACTTTGCTTCCTTCTCTCTTTTGGTCCCCGCCTCCATTTACTCCCTTCATGAGATAGCACCTAGAAATCTAACACCCTCTTCTCCTTTCTCCAACTTCCACTTATCTTCCTTCTTTCGTCTCCAGAGGCATATTCTTTGTTGGATTCGCCGTCGTAATTATGGACCATCACCCTATACATGTGTTTCCAGAATTTCAAACAGGTCACTAGTTGATTGTGCCATACCTTCCTGAATCATTATTTGCACTAGCTGATTGCCCGTGCATTGCAATAGGATACATAAGATAAACAGACAACGGATCAAACAATTTTCCTAACGTAGACAAAGGTGTCAAACATACAAGCTTTCTCTCCCTCACATTTAGAAAAAAATTGTCTACTTCATACTGCAAGAGATTCTGGGGTATCAAACATCGATCTTAGTTGAAATAACGTAATATGTGCATAGTGTAATGACTATGTTTGTTTCTCTTTATTTTTTATGACAAGAAACAGTGTTTTTGTGACTTCAATAATTATAAAGAAAAACAAATATGGTATATAGATGAGAACACCCGATTTAAGATAAAGATGCCTTTCCTTCAATTAAACTTCTCCCATATCTCACATATATTGCTAAGGGCATGATGATCAATAACCAATAGCTTAACTTTTTTCACATAAAACATTGCACTACTAGACTAAAACTTAAAGTTAAAAAGCTTGGCATCTTCAGAAAAAACATAAAATCAGTTGAGCCTAAATTGTTACTTGAGCTATACATGCCCTACGGCCACGCCATCTTGCGAAGGGAGGGAAGAGCAAGAGGCTGCCAGGAAAGGCGGGAGGCGGCAGCGGCTACAGTGGGAGGAGAGTGTGATGCTAGGGTTGTTTACCTCCTCACGTCTCCTTTTCCACGCGCATTCAGCTTTTCTACTTTTTTTCCGCTTTGCTATGTGGCAACACCTCCCAGGCGGCAACTGCCAGGTGTTATTCTTGACCAGTGCGTCAAACTCCAATTCCATGGCGGCACGCCAATAGGGAATCCCAAGAGCAGCACAAAAATGACGAGGTTCAGCATGAGGATCAGCAGCAGAGCGAGCCATACACGCAGCAAACCACGCAACAGTACCATCCTTGCGTTTGAGTGGCCGATGAATGCCACGCATTGCACGTGTGACTGGGCGCAGAAGATCCTCAACAGGAGCCAATGACGACGGCTCAGGCGGAGCTGAGCCAGAAGTGGCAATTGGTGATGATGAGCCCAAAGCCGAAGCAGGCGAGTCGGGGCTAGAGGCCGAGCCAGGGCTCCACACAGAGCCGGCCGACCCAGGCGCTGGTCCACCAGCGTGGTGAGCGGGAGAGGTGCGCGCAGGGGACCGAAATTCGTCAGGGGGCGGCACAGATGGACCGGTACCGGGTGTACGCACACCCGGCGAGGCATGCGGTTGCACGCATGGCGACGACTCGACCTGAGCAGCAGAATCGCGCAGCTGATCGACGTGATCAGCGTTACACGGCAATGAACCTGCATCCGGAAGAACCTCGAGACATGCACCTCGACATGTGCATGTGCCAAGGTTAGGAAGCAAAGAAGGTGCATATGTACCATCATCAAATTGGTCAAGGTGATGACGTGTGGATTGTGAGGATGGTGGAGACTCAGATGATGGAAGATTGGAGAAAGGAAACACATATTCATCAAAAATTACATCACGACTAATATAGACTCGGTTGGTTGGTACATGAAGACATTTGTAACCTCTATGGATGGGACTGTATCCTAGGAACACACATTTTTTTGAACGAAACTGAAGTTTATGATTGTTATAGGGGCGAAGGTTCGGCCAAAAGGCACAACCAAAAATCTTAAAGAAGATGTAGTCAGGAAGTTGGTGGAAAAGACGCTCTAGAGGTGTTTGCATATTGATAACACCGGTGGGCATACGATTAATTAGAAAGCATGCAGTGGTAAAGGCATCACTCCAAAAACGAAAAGGAACAGAGGCATGAGCGAGAAGAGCAAGACTAGTCTCGACAACATGACGATGTTTATGCTTAGCACGACCATTTTGTTGAGAAGTGTATGGAAAAGAAACACGATGAGATACACCTAGTTTCTGAAAGAAGACATTAAGTTTGATATATTCACCATCCTAGTCAGATTGCACCGCAATTATCTTATGATTTAAGAGACGTTCAACATGACCTTGAAACTGAACAAAGACATCAAAAACATCACTTTTGCGCTTAATCAAATAAAGCCATGTAAAACGACTATGAGCATCCACAAAACTCACATAATAATTGTGACAGCTAACTGATGTTTGGGTAGGACCCCACACATCTGAATAAATGAGTTCTAAAGGAGCAGTTGCTACATGATGAGAAAGGGAAAATGGTAGTTGATGACTTTTGCCCTGTTGACAGGCATCACAAACACAGACACTACTATTTTTGTTGGACTCAGTGGGAAGCTCATGACGACGAAGAATATGTTGGACAATCTGGGACGACGGGTGACCTAGGCGTGCATGCCACTGTGTGGAGGAGGCCTTAAGAGCACTGAAGACATGTTTTCCATGAGGAGCAGCAGCAGCAAGTGCATAGAGACCACCCTGACGCCGACCTCTAAGAATAATGGCCCCTGTAAGCAGATCCTTTACAAAGAAACGGTTAGGATGAAACTCAACGGAAACATTATTGTCATAAGTAAATCTAGGAACGGATAGTAGATTTTTGGTGACAGATGGAACATGAAGAATATTGCTAAGATAGAGTCATTTAGAAGATGACATAGGCAAGATGGCTTGACCAATATGATGTATACGCATACCTTGACCATTGGCGGCATGGACTTGCTCCTTCCCAAGATAGGGTTCCTTGAAATTCATCTTGCTCAGCTGCCCGGTGAGGTGATCAGCCGCACCGGTGTCCATATACCACATCGGATCATCGGGGAGCGTGGAAGTTTCACCTATGGGCTCATGTGTAACATGATGCGCCATGGCTTTGTTATGCTAGGCCACGACCAATTGCTTTTCCATGAACCGGCCATCATTGCCAACACCAAGGAACGTGGTGTCGAAGCGTTTGAAGCAGCGAGAGGCGAGATGTCCAGCAATGTGGCAGAGTTGGCAGTGGTGTTGAGCACCGGTGCCCCCCGAGCCACCAGTCGATGCAGAACCAGGAGCGTCCAAGGAGGGTTGCTTGAACGGCGCGGAGGGGCGAGGGCCGTTGTAGCCCCCGGGTGGACGGAACGGTGATGATGGGCCACCGGACACGCGCTTGCCAGAGAACTTGGCAGCATTGGCGGCATGAATTTGCACTGCTTGATGACGGCGAGCTTCGACACGCTGCTCAGTAAATTGCAGTCGCGAGTAAAGATCGTGGGAGGAGATTGGAGTATCCAACCCGATCACGTGCTCAACCAAGTTGTCATAGTCAGAATCCAGACCCTTGATGACGAAGGCAACAAACTCTTCAGGCTTGAGGGGCTGACCAATCGTAGTCAAGACATCTGATAGCCCCTTCATCTTGTTGAAGTAGGCAGCGGCTGACAGATCAAGTTTCTTGAGCTCGGACATCTGATCGCGGATCTGCATCGAGCACGAGGTGGAGACATTGGCGAAACTGCGCTCAATGGTAGTCCACGCCTCCCGAGAGGTATTAGCATACCGATCATGCTAGCAATCTCTATTGAAAAGGAGGTGAGGAACGCTGGCAGGATGGCCTGATCCTGTTGAATCCATGCGGCATAAATGGTTTGGAAACTGAGGAGGTGTCGCCAGCAGTTGCAGAAGGGATCGTGGCAGAGGGACACGGGAAGGTTCCCTCAACGTATCCATGGAGAAGGTTGCTCCTGAGGAGGGAGACAAATTTAGATCGCCAGAACAGATGAGTCTCGGCGGAAAGCTTGACGGTGATGCTTGAGCAGAAGTTGATCGGAGTCGAGGAAGATGATCCAGCGGACACCGACGGGGTTAAAGGTTGGAGAGCAGCCAGGGCGAGAGCATCACTGGTGGCGGCGGCGGAAGCCATTGGGCTCAGATCGTGAGCTCTGATACCATGTAACAAACCCTAAACCGAACATGTGTATGGGGTAATACTCGATGCCAACATTGGCTCGGTATCGATCAATATATATGAGGAGTTAGAGTTACAGTGGGCCCCGATTGGGGAGAGTACAAATACAACTATACATGTATTCTAACATGCTATGGTGGCATGTCATGATTTTGAGTTCTGGCAGTATGCGAGCCAGACTGAAGACCACACCCAGGGCACCAAGATTAGCCGCTTCTCCTATGGAAACAGGGGCTGCATTTGCTTGGGTGCATTGGTGTTGTGCTACTGCGCGTCCGCGTGTCCTGCGACGAACTCGCCCTCGTACAAGCATTAGAACTAGCTCCAGGTTGACTCGTTCTGCTCCGTAAAGAAAGCTTTGTCACAATTCACCTAGACATGCCCCTCCCTTGGTTTGTTCATATTATCATTTGGTGATTCCCGGTGCCTTTTATGCCTATACTTATGAACTTCAAATTCTTGGTACCCGGAGACACAGCAGAAAATCCACGATGTAGGATTGGATAATTCTGAGATGTAAATAAAATGGTGAGCAAGTTGTTAGGGAAGCCCTGCTCCTTATAAGAGACTCCACGATATGTGGTGATGTTAACTCACTTGTCCTCCAGTAGGTCAATAGCTCTTGGTCCTGAGCTTGATCCTCGGGTAGGTCAAATACTACGAGAACTTTAAATAAACTATCCGTTTATTTAATTTTTGGAAAGGTGGAATTTTATTGGTCTTTCGACCTTTGTGTCAAGACGATGCACCTAACCATTTATTAGTACAAGGCCCATAAAAAATAAAGTCGAACCGCCAATATACTTACTCATAGAAAAAGGCGAGCTAAGTTATCAGCACAAGATTGTATATATTATTGTTTTCTACTTTTCAGGTCAAAGGGTAATTTCTCTAGCATTTATTGGTACATCAGCACAATTGGAAGATAACAAACAATAGTGCGCACACATATGCCGGTTAATATTAGCTAGTTCCAACAACATAAACGTTACATTATATTGGTAATTTGTGGTTTCCATTATTATGTACTTTGTGTCCATGCAAGTTTTCAGATTGCGCATAACCGAGTCTATAGCCAGAGAATAAAAATGTACATGTTATCATCATAAACCTGCTAGGAGCTTCTCCAAGAATCAACGAGAAAAACTCGCCTGCTATGTGCAATAGGGAGTTTTTGGCCTTATATCTCATTTATTGTCTTTTTTCTGTCTTATGTGCATACACATCAATGTTAATTTCATCTTCACATCATCATGATTCAATATCTTTCCACCATACGATCATTTCAAATCATACTACTGCACTTACGTGGAAATATTTTTTGAAGGATCACTTGATGACCCATAGGAGTTTTGCTTCGCAAACTAGGCACAAGGTAATCAATCTTTTTTGATAAAGAGAATATATTAATATCGCGAAGATACCAATTATATCCAGCCTATGCAACAACGAAATGTCCTAAGACATTACAGATGCACAAAGCCGAACAACAAAAATAAGAAGAAGAAAAAACAAAAGACCCCGGTACGGTGATCAAAACCTCGTAGCTGCAACGCAAACCACTACCAAGACATCACCCGGAGTCCAAATTTTCCAAAAGCGACGACTCCAAGAAGAAACAATGCACAACCACCGTTGCCACCCTATATAGATCTTAGAGGTTTTCACCCAAGAGAAAGCTCATACTCTCAAAACGATGCCTTCAACAAGGGCATTGGTAGGCACAACCAATTAAGGCTAGATCTTGGATTTTCATCCTAAAATATAAGAGTATAGACTCCTTCTGTGCCGCCGTCCCCACTTTCCAATGGCGCTGCTACAAGTCAAGAAACACCAACTAAAGTCCTTATCTCCTCGAAATCTCGGTCCGCATTACTAGACCTCAGACCTCATCCGCCATGACTAGTCCTCTTCACCATGGAAATCGGAAACCGATAGTATCCATGATCATAGGAAACAACGAAGCTTCGCGTCACTACCACCTGAAGCCACACGGGAAGAAATAAATGGTGCGTCCAACTGAATCCCATCAGATCTAGCAATCTACAGGCATCAGGCACCCGGTGATGATCACCAATGGAGCCTTCTGAAACTCTTCACCGGCCAGATCAATGAGGCTCGGAATCAAGAAGAACACCTTCTTGGCGCGAGAAGAACCCTAACAGCACCTCGTTTATTAGGAATATCGGCAGGCCCCCACGACGCCGCCCACCGGCTCCCAACAATATGCCGTAAATCTTAGCGGGCACCGTTCCCACCACCCGCACCATGAAGATATGAGGGGCTAAGGCACACCGAGTAGCCCGAACCAGACGCTATGCCGCCACAACGGTCACCAAGGTCGTATAAGAGGACTGGGGACGTCTCCCTGGCGTAGCCCCACCCGATATGACGTGCCGCCACAGCGGTCGCCAAGGTCGTATAAGAGGACTGGGGACGCCGCCCTGGCGTAGCCCCACCCGATATGACGTGCCGCCACAAAACTCCGACTAGAGATCCCTCCCACGAGAAGGAAGAGGCCACCACCCCTTCCTATCGTGCTTGGGGATGAGAGACCGACACCACCGTCATCCATGCAGACTTTGAATGACGTCATCCTTCCGCGGTGGCGGCACGCGGAGGAGAGAGAGGCGGTGGCTCTAGGATTCCGCCCGAGCCGCCCTCCAAGGAGCAATCAAGGGACAAGGTAATCAATCTTAATATAATCAAGTGAGATCCTCGAACTAGTCAACGTTTCTGTTAGAAAACATAGGGGTTCATGGATGGGGAGCGATTTAAGGCGAGTTCGTGAAGTGTGGTGGCATTATTTGTGTAATTAGTGGGAAGTGTGACATCGGGCAATCACCATGGATTCAGACCTAATAGTAAATATATCATATTGATCCAAACAAAATCAAACATAGAGCGCCCCGCACTCCCGGTTCACCCATCCTTGTTCTCAAGATCTTCCCACATATAGCATTTATATATGCTAGTTGTGATTATCGATTCATCTGAGGATGCAAATTCTTGCACGTGCCGGGAAAGAAATTCTAAACGGTCTATTCAGGACCTTCTAGTAAATTTCTTTGTTCCTACCAAAGTAGAAGACTCGTAATGTGCAGAGCACAAGATTGAGATTGTCGTGTTAGTTATTTAGGATGCCCATGTTATAATTCCTATTTTGGATTGATAATTCCTGGTGCCTTATATGCCTATGCTAGGACACAAAACATAATCCACAAAATGGAATTGGATAATTTTGAGAAAAAAATAAAGTGGCGACTAAGTTGGTCATGGTCTTCCTAGCTAGGGAAGCCTTGCTCCTTATAAGAGACCTCTATGGATAGTAGTGATATGAGAATCCCTTGGTTATGGGTTAGATCGTTGGGTAGGTCGGAGGCTATGGGAGCTTTAGGCAAGCGATGCATTTAATTACTACCTCTTTCTTAAGAGGTATGGCTCTTATTTCTCTTTCAACATATATGTATATTAAGACGATACACCTAGCCAACACACAGATTTATTAGTAAAAGGTTCACACAAAACAAATTCACCCCACTAGCATATTGCCCGTGGAGAGAAGATAAGCAAATAACTAACATATTTTCCTAAAAAATAAACTAAATAAACCCAATGCCACTTTGCATAGATCATTTTATCTACTTCCTCGACCATTCATATTTTTCTAGCGCTTATTGTACAAGTGAAAATAGGTAATCAGTATTACGCATGCATGATCCAGCTATAACCATGTTTCCAAAAAAATATGAATGTAAAAAACATATTAGTCAATTGTGTTTCACAAAATAATTGATTTTCAGTTGAAAGTTTTTAGTATGTGTATAACTTAGTCTATATCCATGGAAAAAAAATTAGATGTGATCATCATAACCTGCTAATGGATTAGAAAATTTCCGTGAGACTACAAAAAACTCACCCTCTATATGCAATATAGGTTGCGCCCAAAAGGACACAATTTGGTCTCCTACTTTAGTAGACTACCAATAATCCCGCCGCGTATATCTCATTTCTCTTCTATATGCATATACACTCTAATTTAAGTTCACTTCCACAACATAATAATTCAAACCTTTATGTTTCTACCATGTTATAGTTCAACATAAATTTAAATCCTTTAAAAAAACCAACTTCAAACAAAACATAGTTTCTAAATTTCCCAGCATACATAATCTTGAAATCACCACAATAATTCAACAACACTTTCAATCCATCATTTTTTAAATTCAAGTTCAAACATATAATAGGTTAGATCATTCATAAACTATATTCATATTTCTCATATATATATATAACACCACCTACTCTCGCTTTCTCCCATAAGAATGTTTGTTCTTGTTGAAGATCTACCCACACACAACATTCAAATATGCTAGCAACTGACCATAAAATTCATCGATGCGTGTAAACATGATCTTCCACTCCTCTCCCAAATTATTGGTCATTTTAGTCTTCTCCCAATGATCATCAACTTCTCCTCTTCAATGGCAACCTTTCATTGCTGACATTCCACTTTGCTTCGTTCTCTCTTTTCATCCCAGCCTCCTTTTATTTCCTTCATGAGATAGTTCCTAGCAATGTAACACCCTCTTCTCCTTTCTTCAAATTCTTCCTTCCTCCTTCCCTAGAGGCTTATTCCTTGTTGGAGTCGCCAACAGTAATTATGGACCATCACTCCATACATGTGTTTTCAGAATTTCAAACATGTCACAAGTTGATTGCCCCATACCTTCCCGAAATCATTATTTGCACTAGCTGGTTGCTCGTGCATTGCAACGGGATACATAAGACAGATGGACCACATATCAGAAAAAAATCCTAACATAGGAAAAGGTGTCAAAGATACCAGCTTTCTCTCGCTCGCATTTAAAAAAAACCTGTCTACTTCATACTACAAGAGATGTTGGCGTATCAAACATCTTAGTACAAATAATGTAATATGTGCATAGTGTAATGACTATGTTTTTTATCCTTATTTTTTATTGACAAGAAACAGTATTTTTGTTAGTTTAATAATCATAAAGAAAAACAAACACTAGTAGAAAACAGGGCATTGAGCCAAGCACATTGGAACCGGATGTGATACAAACCGGTTCTAAAGGGTCTGTCCACTGGGGCCCCCTCCCTGCAGCAAATGGCCGCAAGGCCTTTAGGACCGGTTTGTAACACAAACCGGTCCGGAGGGGGCCCAGCGGACAGACCCTTTAGAACCGGTTTGTATCACAAACCGGTTCTAAAGGGTTTCTCATTTTTTGCAGCAACTGCGGGACCCGCTGTCAGACCCTTTAGCACCGGTTTGTAATACAAACCGGTCCTAAAGCACTCCCCTAAACCCTATATTCCACCCTGAGCTCAGCTCCATTTTTTCCAGCTCGAGCTCAACTCCATTTTTGCTCTCTCCTTCCTCTTGTGAGCTCTAATCCATCATTTGTCAAGATTGTTGGTACCCATCAGTTCTACGCTTAGCATCAACATTCCCTCTTCCGGCATTGCAAGTTTTGCTCGTTTTCTTGCTCGTTTCATTTTTGTTGTGCTAGCTAGGTGTTTGATGAAATGCCTAAGCTAGAATTTGTTATTCATTTGTTATGTATACAATTTGATGCAATTTGAGCTCAAATTTAATTATGATTTGTGGTTTTTTTTAGTGTCGCGCGCCTTGTCCCCTTCCTCACCGCCGTCGATCGCCCCGTCACTGACACAACCTTGGTGAGCCTATTGTTTTTATTTACCAAAACAAATTTTGATTTGTATGATTTACATATTTACTTGTATATAATTTTCATATTGTGTAAGATTTTTATTATATATATAGCGCCATGGTTTTGATATCCGTCCCCGTTGGCCCTCGTCCAGTCTATGATTCGGATGTGGTATATTATCTTTTATAACTACATATTTTCATTTCCTGATTATATGACAATTAATTACGCCGACCAACTTGACATAGATATTTTTATCTAGGACGTAGTGGAACCGGAAATGCCAATCGACCCTATTGTTGAGAAGTTATACTTAGTTGAACAAGAAAATGTTGGCTTGAAAGAAAGACTGAAGAAAACTGAAGAAAGGTTGGAAAAAACTGAAAGAGAGAAGATGACCTTGGAAAAGGTTCTTGCCGGTGTCGTCGATGGTCACAAGAGCGAGATGGACGCAATGCGCCTGAAGATTAGAAAGATTAGAAAATATGCAATTAGTAAAGAGGCTTGGTATCATTATGCCGTCGGGTCAATTGTTACCTTAGTTGCGATTTTGATCGCATTTGTTATTGTTTTTAAATGTATTAATTAAAGAGAGTTTTTATGGATGGTTTCAGTGTTTATTTTTATGAGAACTATATATGTATGGTCACTACGCTAGTTTGGTTTTAACGTGTGATGAACTTTTTGTATTAATTAATTAATTTAGTCATGATGATTTAGCATAATGGTTGTTGATAAATTTATATAATGCAGATGAATCGGCAATGGATGTACAGTGATCGACGTCGTCCCGAATTCCTTAATGGCATGCATAGTTTTCTCAATGTGGCTGAGAAAAACAGGCAGAATGGATTTATTTTTTGTCCATGTAAAAAATGCCAGAATAAGAGGAATTTCCCTAGCTCAAGAACCATACACACCCACCTGTTGCAAGAAGGCTTCATGCCCAGTTATTTTTGTTGGACCAAGCACGGAGAAAAAGGGGTTGTAATGGAAGACAATGAAGAAGAAGAGGATAATGATAATTATCCTATGTTCGGTGAACACGGTGATACTGAAATGGGGGAAGACGAGCCTGAACTTGAGGACATTGTTGATGAGTCTGATGATGATCTTCGTCAGGTCATTCGTGAAGAACAGATACATCATATATTCAGTTCATCGAGCAAATAGAAAACATCCGGATTCGCCATCGTACGTCCTGCCGTGCATTTGGTATGCATATATGCACCCAGTAGCCACGGTAGGGCTGTACGATGGCGATACCGATTGTTTTGTTCTACATCCCCCTTTAAGGTTTGATACATCATATATTTAGTTCATCGAGCAAATACAAAACATCCGGATTCGCCATCATACGTCCTGCCGTGCATTTGGTATGCATATTGCACCCAGTAGCCACAGTGGGGCTGTATGATGGCGATACCGATTGTTGTGTTAGGGTGGCGCGTGGCGCGGGAGTTGACGCGTGGCGCGGGAGTTGTGACACGTGGCCAGGAGGGCGAGGTATAAACTGTCGCGCCTCGAGCGCGTCTTCTCCTCTCCACGCGCCCACTCCTCTCCACGCACCGTCGCGCTTCCACCATGCCTCCGAGGAGGAACAGCACCACCGGCTTCCGCGGCGTCCAAGCACGGCAGAACGGAATGTTCAGCGCAGATATCCGCTGGGGGGACGACCGCATCCCCCTCGGCTCCTTTGCGACGGCGGCGGAGGCCGCCCGCGCCTGGGACGCGGCGGCCTGGCGCCTCAACCGCCCGCGGTCGCTGATGAACTTCAACGACTGCCACACCGTCTGGGAAGCGGAGGCCAGGGCGCCAAAGCCGCAGATCGTCACTGCCGCCGACCACCTCTACCTCCGCCACCGCGCGTTTCAGGGCCTAGTCGACGCCATGGAAGACCGCGTCGTCCGCGAGTATTACCGGAACAACCCGGGGGAGGAGAGCGCCGACGAGGAGCTCTGGCAGACCCGCGCGGCTGAGCGGGCGGAGCGCCACCTCGAACGCCACCTCGCGTTAGATGCCGCTCGGGAGGCGAGGACGAATGCACTGCAAGAGCTTCGTCGGGCCGACCACGCCGGCGAAGTCTGGGTCTCCGACGATCCGAGGTGGGGGCCTATCTCGGACATACCATCATGCACCTCCGACGACGACGAGGAGGTCACCGACGAGTTCGACGACGACGATGACCCGGAGGAGGTCACCGACGAGTTCCCCGACGACGACGACGAGGAGTAGTGTTCGTCTGTTTTCTCTTTTTAATAAAAGAATTTGTATTCCGGCGACACTGCGGCGCGCTAACGCGTCTGTTTTCTGTTTTTAATAAAAGTTATGAAATTAGATATTTTATCTCATAAGGTTTTGAGACATTTAAGTAACCTTCTGTTTTCCATGTTTTCCACTCGTTTTCTCAAATATTTGATTTTACAATTTTTTGAGTCTACTTTGATTTTATAAATCAATGTAAAAGAAAACAGAAAAGGGAAACAAAAAAGAAAAGAAGAAACAGGAAAAAGAAAAAGGAAACAAAAAAAATTTCTATGATTTTATAAATATGAGAAAATATAAATATGTTTTTATAAATATTTGATTTTACAATTTTTTGAGTCTACTTTGATTTTATAAATAAATGTAAAAGAAAACAGAAAAGGAAAACAAAAAAGAAAAATAAAAGAAGAAACAGGAAAAAGAAAAAGGAAACAGAAAAAAGAAAAAAAAGAAAAAGTGGCCCCTGTACATGACCTTTAGCACCGGTTTGTGTTAACAACCGGTGCTAAAGCACCTTTCGCACCGGTTGTTAACACAAACCGGTGCTAAATGTCTGTACAGGGGGCGCGCAGTCTGAAAGTGGCCCCTGTACAGACCCTTTAGCACCGGTTTGTGTTAACAGCCGGTGCGAAAGGGTCTTTAGCACCGGTTGTTAACACAAACCGGTGCTAAAGGTCTGTACAGGGGGCGTTATCAACACTTAGCGACAAATTTTGCTCTCATTTCGTTCGCGCGCGTCCTCTTTTCTTCTACGGCGAAGCCCTGCTCCGGCCGCGCGTCGCCGTCCGCCTCGCCATCATCTGCTCGTCGCCGTCTGCCTCGCCGCCCCGGGCGCGCCCCGACGCCGCGCCGCCTCCCTCTGCCTCCCACCGCCGACCCGAGGCCGCGCGCGCGCCTCCCTCTGCCTCCACACCGCGGCCCCGCCTCCGCCGCCGTGTCGCCGTCCGCCTCCGCCGTCCCGCCTCCGCCCCGTCGCCGCCCAGACGCGGCCCCGACGCCGCCGCGGCTTCTGCCTCCCCACCGCTCGCCTCCCTCTGCCTCTCACCGCGCGCCGCCCCGTCTCCGGCCGCCCCAAGTGACATACACGTGACGTACGCGTGACGTCACCCCCACCCCCCCCCCCCCCGCACAGTGAGTTTTTTTTCTGTTGCAGTTCTAATTAGAATTTTATTTTTATTTTTTAGTTAGAATTAGAATTATAATTACATTTAGAATTAGAATTAGATTTAGATTTAGAATTAGAATTAGCTAGAATTAGAATTTTAAAATTAGAAAAATATTTGGACATATAAATTTAAAATATATTAGCTAGAATTAGAATTTTTAGTAATTATAATTAGCTAGACTTAGAGAATTTTTTCTGTTTAAATTTAAAATATACCACATTCTCTATATAAATAACCGATGAAATAATTTCACTAAGTGTCCGATGAAATAATTTCGCTAAGTGTCCGATGAAATAATTTCGCTAAGTGTCCGATGAAATAATTTCGCTAAGTGTCCGATGAAATAATTTCGCTAAGTGTTCTTCATTTTATAAATTTTACTAGCAGGTGTTGAGCTATGGATCCCCAAGAACCTGCACGTGATCCGCACGCCGATCAGCTCGCGGGAATGGGTGAGGCGGAGAAGGAAAGATACATGTGCCAGATGATTTTTGAAGATGCAACGGCCATATATCATGATCACGACGGTGCACAGGCGTTTAGCAATCAATTTTTGAACGACTCCGGTGACGGAGCTGAGAATATAGAAGATGTAGTAGATGATGACGACGACAACGTCGAGGATGCAGAAGTGCCCTCCAGAACAAACTCTGCCAATGTATATCTCAAGTCACTATTGACGCAACAATTAATTTGTATTGCACTTACTAACGAATCATTATTTTCCTGTTTAGGCGCCCTCCGGAACAGCTAGCGCAAGTACTGAGTCAAAGTCGAAACGAGGCCCGGCCGCAAGGTTGAAAGATACCGCAAGGTTCTCGATCGATACAGTTGCTGCTGATGGCAAACCAGTGGAGCCCGCAAAAACTTATCGCAAATTCGTAAATCAGTGCGGAGTTGTTGTAAGAGACCTGGTCCCGATCAACTTAACAGAATGGAATAAGCCGAAAACCGGCGCCAACGTTGGAGCTACTTATGTCGATGACAGATTGAAAAGTGTTTTGCGACACGGTATGGCTAAATTTCAGCGTAGCGGAAGATAAGAAGAAGAAAGTCGAGGAGTGGGCTTTGAAGAAGATGGCCACACAATTCCAGAGGTGGAAGAAAGACCTGTGGAAGAAATATAAGGACGAAGATCCAGTTTTCACTGGGCACCTAGTGAAGATAAGAGACGCTTGGCCTGATTTTAAGGCGTACAAGAAATCGGGTGTCTTTACATCCCGATCAGCCACAAATAAGGAGAATGCGAAGAAGAAGAAATATCACCATATTTTGGGGTCAGGTGGCTACATGACTGCCCTGCCTAGGTGGCGACGCTATGAAGATGCGCTTCTGAAAAGAGGTATCATTCCACAGACACATGACTGGCCCGATAGGTCCAAGTTCTGGTTGTTCGCGCATGGGGCAACGTTGGACGCTGAGACTGGGATGATTGTTGCTCAGGGACCATGGTCGGAAAAAAATAACAAAAGTCGTATCAGAACTAGAGAAGGCAATAGAAGCTGTTCGAAAAGGAACTTTTGTTCCCGATAGAGAGAACGACGAGCTGACGAAGGCACTCAAGAACTCCGAAAAGCGGGGACGAACACGAGGCTTTGGAGCCACTACCCCGTGGAGCCAAGGGTTTCCAGCGGACCTTGGCACTTACAGAAGCCGTGGTAGAAGCAAGAAGAAGGCGCTGGAACGGATATCGACATTAGAAGAGAAGGTGGCGTTTCTCTTGGAGAAAGGGGGACACCATGTACCTGACACTGAAGAGGAGGTAGAACATCGTCCTGCACCTGATCAGCTGCAAATAGAAGACGATCCTGTAGCAGATGACGTCCCATCTCAGCATAGAAGCAGCGTGGGTTCCACGCAGCTGCAGTTAGAAGACGGTCGTGCAGTCGAACCGTCGGCGCCTCACTACCCCGTGGATGATATCACGGAGAAGACAAACTGTGAGATACATATGCCAATGGGGAACATATCCTTCAGGGTGGCGTCAGGCTATGCTTTACCGATCAACCTGGAGCAACCTACCATGGTGGTCAGATTCCAGCATCCCATGCTCGTGTCGGGTTGTCAACAATTACGCCGGGATGCCATTCAATTGAGCTCCATATTCCTGGAGGTGAAGGCGAGAAGACACTGGGAGAAATGGAGCTTGGTATCATCTTGTGGAATAAGAAACACATCTTGTTTCCTAACGCGGCGCCAAGGCCACCGACTCCTCCAGGTACAAATGCACCACCTCCATCAATTACTGAATGTTGCACCACATGTAAGCCTATTTTTAATAGTTTTTTCCCTTTCGTACAGAGAATGCACGACCTCCAAGTCCACCCCCCAACGCACCTCCAAGTCCACCCCACAACGAAGATTGGGAGCCCGAGGCCGAGGGTCCATCGCCCGTGCACTCCCGTGAGCCGACGGATGCGCCCACTATGGGTACAGCAAAGCGGAAGCTGTAGTTCAAAAGAAACGGGACTCCTCCCAAGAAGAGACCAAGGAAACCCAAGAAAGTCGAGACTCCCCCGCAGTTACCAGGCCTGATGACTCCGAAGGAACTAGACGAGGCCGTGAAAGCCAAAAACAAAGCATGGTTCGCACGGTTTCCCCTGAAGCCCCCTCCAGACGTCTGGAAGGAAACTCTGAAGAACATACCAAAGTGGCAAATTGAGCGCACCATCGACAACTTATATTATCCTGCACGGCCGCCACCGCCGCCCCTTTCAGACTATGAACGGTGCATTAAAAAGATGCACACCGCACAGATGAAGCAGGCGGAGCAGATGAAGCAGGCGGAGCAGAGGAAATGCGGGAAACAAGTTCCCCAGCTCGGACAACAAGAAGCACGGTCAATTGCCCTGCTCAAGGTGTTATCTGACCAGGCTTCAGTGTCCGGTCCACGCATGGGCGACTCCGGTTACGCTATTGCTGATGTGGTATATAAATACAAGCCCGAGCACCCTATGGTCGAAAATCCTACTGCTCTAACAACCCAACTACGGAATTTACATGATTGGTACTTGGAGGCCGCAAGGCAAAAGAGAGACTGTATCATGGCGGCAGTTCAGGATCAACACTACTTCGGAGAGTACGGTGTGGAGCTTGGGTTCGATGACTTTTTCCAAATGTACAATCAACGTGCCCTCGACAAGTCTATCCTCAGCTGCTACTGTTTGTAAGTGATTGATTTGTGTAATTTAATTATTTAGTTAAGCTCGCGTTCATTGCCCGTATAATTATCACTCACGACATTCTTTTTGTACGCTACTATGCAGAATGAAGATTCGTGAATGCAGGCTGGCAGGAATCTGGGACTTTGGGTTCATTGACCCGTATTCGTATCATCAAGACACAATAGAAAAGTTCAACAAGGATACACCGGATGATTTGCTAAGGTTTTTGAAGCGACAAAGTACCAAAAAAGAAATACTTTGGCCCTACGGATTCAAGTGAGTGTTACTGTCTTGTAGACATTCCATTTTGCTTACCTGATGTTAAGTGTAATTTATGAGTATGCATGACTGCGTGTGTACACGTGCGCAGGTCCCACTTCATATTGTTCATCATTAGAATCGATCAAGGACAAGTTGAAGTCTGGGACTCGTTAACCTGGGACGCTGACACATGGAAGGGCGCGCGTCAGTTGCTTCAAAGGTATATATATCGGCCTCTTTCGTTCATCGGCCTCTTTTTCGTTCATTTCCTGATATCAAGTAAGTAATAATTAAGTCTTGTATTCATTTTTCTTTTGTCGGCCAGGGTTTGGCAAATGTTCATCAAGGAAGAACCCGGTACATGGGCAGACAAGCTCCACTTTCAGATTAACAAAGTAAGTAGTACTACGTACTCTGGTTTCAATACCATTACCATTCTCTTGATTATTATTAATTTGACTGAATTATGTTCTCGTATATAGAAAGTCCCGCAACAACCAGAGGGAACTGATTATTGTGGATACTACGTTTGCGAGTTCATTCACAGGATTATCAATGAGAAATCCCGTACTTCCAGAAATCTAGAGGTACGTAACCGGATCTTCACAACTTTATTTATGTTGCCATCAATTATGCTTAGTTTTGTTCATAACTTAATTGTTTTCATCTACTTCTTTTAAAGATGCAACGAAAGCGGGTGATGCTGAAACCAATCCAACATTGCAAGGCAGTTGCATAGGAATTGGCAGGATTTCTCCTCACGCAAGTCATAGATGAAGGCGGAGAATTTTTCCATCCTATGAACCAATAGCCAGCTCCCTTCTCTATGCAAGTATACAGCTATTGAAAACGAACTTCAGATTATGTAATGCTCGGTCGAGTACTTTGTGTTACATGTATATATATATATGTACTTTTATTTGGTGCATCAACATTTAACCGCAAACACGGAATCGGAAACACTTAACCGCAAACACGGAATCGGTGTTTCTGGATACGTATTTCCGATTCCGTGTTCGTAAAAAACGAAACACGGACACACGGAATCGGAAAGACTAAACGGAAACACGTAAACGGAAACCCTGAAAATACGGAACACGCCCTAAACCCTAAACCCTAAATACGGAATAGGAAACCCTGAAAAGAAAAGGGAAAAAAAAGAAAAAAAAAGTTTTAGAACCGATTGGTGTTACCAACCGGTTCTAAAGGTCCTCCGCCTGCGCGCGCTCTTCGGCGCCCACGTGGAGGCCTTTAGCACCGGTTGGTGACAGACCGGTTCTAAAGGGAGGGCCTTTAGTCCCGGATACGTAGCACCGGATTTGTATCCGGGTCCAAAGGCCCTTACAAACCGGTGCTAATGCCCTGTTCTCCACTAGTGAAATATGGTATATAGATGAGAATACCCCATTTAAGATAAAGATGCCTTTCCTTCAATTAAACTTCTCCCATATCTCACATATATTGCTAAGGGCGTCGATCAATAACCAATAGCTTAAATTTTTTCACAAAACACATTGCATTACCAGAATACAACTTAAAGTTGCAAAGCTTGGCATCTTCATAAAAAAAACATAAAATCAGCCCAGCCTGAACTGTGACTTAAGCTACATGCCCTACGGCCACACCATCTTGCGAAGGGAGGGAAGAGCGAAAGGCTGCCAGGAAAGGCGGGAGGAGGCGGCGGCTACAGTGGGAGGAGAGTGTGATGCTAGGGTTGTTTACCTCCTCGCGTCTCCTTTTCCACACGCATTCAGCTTTTCTACTTTTTTTTTGCCGCTTCGCTGTGCGGCAACACCTGCAAGTGAGAAAACGAGCGAATAAGCCAAACCAGCGGTCTCCACGTGGCTTGGTTTTCGGAAAACATGGTTGGCAAGGATGAATACCATGAGCTTGTTCGTGAGTATTATTGAGCTTCTCACATTGCTCAAGTTAAGTGGCTATGGTACCTTTTACTACTGCCAGTATAGGGACTAGTATGATTTCACTTGATGGGCCGTGGGTCCGAGATTAGGCCCAGTAGGCCATACTGCCCCCGCATTCTCTCCTAGTACCTCCCACGGTGTTAGTGCTTCTGCCTGCATCCTCTTCCACAGCAGCCGGTTCGTCAGTCGTCACTGATAGCCGGAAGTCCGGAACTACACCATGGCATACGCTCCAACTTTTAACGTTTCACCTCACGTTGTAGTGTCTGAGCTGATCTTCGTTGTTACATCAGCAGTGAAGGATGTCTTCCTTGACAATTACGGCGGATGTGTTTGTGCCTCGACGAGATTGTTTGGAAGGTAAAGCTTCGACTTAATGTTCTCGTCACGTTGCATTTCCACATGCATGCACCCTAGACCGTCTTATCTAGTACTCTCCGATAATATATTTTTGGTTACACCCTATCGCTGTCTATCATGTTGATAATAGCACCCTGTTTGGTGGCAATGTGTTCCGCGCTACGATGTTTTGATCAGCTGATGATGCCGGACCTGCTAGAGAACACGGAGAAGGACAGAGTCCGGAGGCTGATTAGGCTAAAGCCCCCCGTCGAGCCATGATTTGAAACTGAATACATAATGTGTGTATTGCTGTAATCACATTTCACTTTACTAAGCACAATATATCACCCTACACTTCTCATTCTGCTCACACATGTATGCTACATGATCATGGCTCTGTGCATCTGATGATGAGGATTATTGTGCTTACATTGAAATACTTTTTGTGCTCCTGCCAAGGCAGACCACGAACACTTGTTTTTCTTTGAACTGTAAAGGCATTTCCATTAACTGTGCCGCAGAATGACGGTAGCGACGAACTCAGAAACAAATACCAGATGCGTCTGATTCATGAGCTATTTTGTTCTATTCCCGCTAATAGTAAACGAAACCCGGAATGATCAAAAGCTAGAGTGTGGTCATGGCATGATCTGAAATTCATGCACTCACTGAGCTAGACTCTAAGATCACTTTGCGAACTCCAAGATTCGCTACTCTTCCAATGGCAGCAGCACGTGGATTAGCCTGGTGATGAGTTGCTGCTTGCCCAAAAGCCCCGCAATGAACTTGCCCTAGTTTGAACGCCCCAATGGCCCAGTGTTCCGCTCCTCAAAGAATGGTTTGGGAGATTCACTATAGCATACCTCTCCCTTGGTTTCTTCATGCTATGCATTGGTAATTCCTGGTGCCTTCTATGCCTAGGTCTAACAAATTCATATTACTAACAGGCAAAGCAACGCGAAATAGGGTGGATAATTCAGAGATAGAAATAAAATGGAAAATGGTGAGTATTCTGTCTATGTTTTGCTTAGAAAAGGCTTGCTCTTTATAAGAGGATAGCTTAATGGTTTGCAGTGATATCAACTCAATCTCCTCTGGTAGGTCAATAGCTGAGCAAAAAGCAGAATTTGATCGATCTGCGTCAAGACCATGCACCTATCCATCTATTAGTACAACAAGGTTCCTGGAAAATAGAGTGCAAGTACTAATGTTCTGTCCACAAAGAGGAAAAAACGAGCTAAGTAAATCTCCCATCGAGCATGATCGGTGAAGAAAATTGAAAGAGCTTTCGTTTGATCGGCCACCGACATGGTTTCGGGTAGTCAATGCAAACTTAATTTGATCCGTGCATTTGACAGCGTGTTATTATTTATAGTAAATAGCAACGGGAACCACATAACTTGTGTGGTGTGCACTTAGGTGGCAACTAACTGACTTTGTTAGTTTTAGTTGCATAGAACCCCTAAACTTTCTGATATAAGGTTTTTTTGGAAAAATTACACTCTCTTGTCTAACCCTCGTGGTGCTCAACGAAATGACGAGCCAGGTCCGGAGACTGGAGCGTGGCTGGACGAAGCTCTCGCTACTGCCCCTCAATGTTGAGCGACTCGTGTACCAAACTACCAACCTGTACATCATCTTCAATATATATGTCCATGGCGGCAAGCCGAAATAGGCTTGCGCCCCCCTATATTAATATAGCAACCACACGATACAACCAAATCGACTGCTGGGCCAACAGCACAATCATGCCCAAAAGAAAAGAAAAGAGAAAGATAAAAGAAACTAATGCCAACAACGGTAGATCGAACAAACAGAAATGAGCCACCACCGCTGCGCCCTCCGAAGTTTTCCACCGTGCTCCCGGCATTCCGAATCGCCGCGTACCAAGCAACCCCTTCAGGAAGGAAAGCGACGACGATGACGCTGTTGCCCGGACAAAGCCTAGGGTTTCCCCCGGTACGCAAAGGGGAGTGGGGAAGGGGTACACCGACGCCCTTTGAGAAGGACTAGCGATACCCGCAAGCGTCACCGCGTCAGCGCCGGACAAGCCGAAAGGGATTTCTCCCAACCCAGAAAACCCACTCCCCCCGGACGATCCGCAACACTCTCTCCAACTTACCGCACACCAGCATGCGCCACCATAGTCATGGCACCATCCCATGTCGTCTCACTATGGTCTCCGCCCCGAGGCCTAGAGGACGGAGATCGATCACAGAGTAGAGTCGGGGCCAGCAGCACCGCAGCCGCGCGAGAGGGAACAACCTCCACCATTGTCGCAATAGCCGAGCGGACATGGCAGCAGGGTCATACCATGCCCTCATGGCCCGGCCGGGCCCAAATAGGCCACGCTGCAGCAGGCCGGCTGATAGCGCCACCCCGCCTCGCCCCGATCCACCGGCGCACCATCTCCACCTCCACCTCCAGGGAGCAACGCCGCCATACAGGGGCTCGGCCGGCCCGGCCCAACCCAGATCGGGCCCAAGGGCCCAGATCTGGGCCGACCAGGCGCCGCCAGCCAGCCACCCGCACCTCACTGCGCCGCCCCGCTGCCAACGGCAGCGCCACCGAGCAGAGATCCACCGGGCTCCACGAGCCCAGCTATCCCCGGCTGAAGAGCACCCCGCCGGACGAGCTCGCCCGTGCCGGGCCGCCTGCGCGCGGGTAGAAGAAGGGGCCGCCGCCAGCGTCGGCGGGAGGGGAAGGGGTCGGGTAGGGATCTCAAGAGGGAAGGGGAGGGAGCCCCCGGCCGCCTTGCGCGGGGAGGCGACGAGGAGGAGAGACCGTCCATGGCGGCAACAGCCAGCTCTAGCGCGGCGGCGGCACGTATGCACGAGCGCCACGTTACCGTGGTGACCCATGACTGTGCAGAGGCGGGGCAAGATCGTCGACGGGCACTTCGGAGTTCGGACGACGTCCCGAGGCGGCGAGCACTCCGTAGCATGATCTTCGTCCGTGCATGAGGCGCCGGCCGCCAGGGAAGGGAGGCGAGGCGGACCTGCTCTGCTGCAGGTTGATGATGAAGTCGAGCCCTTCCTCCATGGAACGTGCACGCGAAGCGAGCTGATGGCTGGCTGGATTGTCCTCAGCAACCATGTGGCGCTCTAGTTCGCCATCTACCGCATGAAGGTAACCTCCAGCATTTTTCATTTGGTCTACCATTTTATCGGGTACGTTGTGAGCATCTACAGTCGTGTCCTTTCTCGAGAAGAATCCCGGAACAGAAAATTTAGGAGGGTTCATGCAAATTAAACTAATAGGGTCAGTTATGTTGTTCAAACCTTCTGCTTGTCTGTCACACGACTGAAACCAATGCCAGTTTGGCCGTTGCAACACACGGTACTGTGTAAGTTTCAGTTAGGAAATTAGTTAGCTGTTTTTCAGGTTAGTCAGTTTAGAGTGGACGCGTTCTGTGCGTTCCGTTCCTTGCATGTAGGATCGAGCTGAGCAAACTCCGGGTCGTGGGATGGCACGACCAAGTAGTGGAGTAGCCCTTGATCAACACTCTGTAATAAAAGGTTGAATAGAAATCGAAAAGCGGTACCCAGTACGCTGCACCAAAACCACTTGTGCCTCCTCTCTCATATTCAGTTTCGTCAGAGAACTACACGCAGAGAGGAAGAGTGAAACAACATTTGGTATCAGAGCCCGTGTTGCTCGTGTAGTGATCGCAATGGTGAACGATGGATCGCCGGGGAGGTCCCCGTCCAAGCCACCATCGCGACGCCAGTCCAAGACACCGTCGACATCCAAGATCCCATCTGAAGAGCGTGAGCGCAGCCGCGGGCGCAGTCCGTCCCGTCAAGGGCGCGGGAGCGGCGGGCGCGAGATCGTGATACGCGAGGTGGTGAGGGAGAGCGGCGGCGGCGGCGGGCCCATGCACCTGCCGATGCTGACAAGGACAAACTACACGGAATGGGCCATTCTGATGCGCGTCCAACTCCAGGGCGCGCGCCTCTGGGATGCTATCGATCCGGGGATTGACGACGAGGGAGATGACCGCATGGAGCGGCAGGCGCTTGGCGCGATCCTCCGATCGGTGCCGCCGGAGATGGTGCCTGTCCTCGCCGCCAAGGACGACGCTCGGGCGGCTTGGGAGGCGATCAAGGTCATGAGGGTCGGAGTAGATCGAGTGCGCGAGGCTCGCCGACAGAAGCTCCGCCGGGACTTCGAGAACCTCGCCTTCAAGGGGAATGAGGCGATCGAGGACTTCTCCCTTCGTCTCGCCGGCATCGTCACCGAGTTGCAATCCCTGGGCGACAAGATCACGGAACTTGCAGCGGTACAGAAATTCCTGCGAGTCGTTCCTCCAAGATACTCGCAGATGGCCTGCTCGATCGAAACCCTCCTCGATCTGGAGGGGATGTCGATCGAGGAGCTGAGTGGGCGACTGTCCGCAGCGGATGGCCGCGGCGGCGAGGCAGAGCCAGAGGGCGGCGGGAAGCTGTTGCTCACTGAGGAAGAATGGGCCGCACGCCAGCGTCAGCGCGCCCAGGGGCCGTCGTCATCTGCGCAAGGCGATAAGCACGGAAAGGGAAAAGCAAAATCCCAGCAGGGAGACAAGCCGCGCGCCGGAGCAGGTGCAGGCAACGGCGAGCGCAAACCTGGGAACTGCCGATACTGCGGCAAGCCAGGTCACTGGAAGAATGAGTGCCGCAAGGCGCAGCGCGACCGTGAGAAGCGCGGCGAGGCCGCGAATATCGCGCAGGCGGAGGAAGGCGACGAAGCCTGCGGACTCTTGATGGCCCAGGAGTGCGCCCTCGTGATGACCACGGCAGAGGTCGTCGTGCAGGAGGTATATCTGAATGAAGAGAGGGTCTTCCCCGTGCCAGCGCCTCCGGGCGTGTGGCACCTGGACACCGGAGCGAGCAGCCACATGACGGGCAGCCGTGACATGTTCTCCGAGCTCGACGAGGGCGTGCGCGGCACAGTGCGTTTCGGCGACGGATCAGCGGTTGCGATCAGAGGAAAGGGCACCGTCCTGTTTGAGTGTCTTACCGGAGATCAACGGGCCCTAACCAACGTCTACTTCATCCCCAACCTCCGCACCAACATCGTCTCGCTAGGGCAGCTGGACGAACACGGCTGCAAGATCACGATCGAGGACGGCGTGATGTGCATACTCGACAAGCCACGCAAGGTGTTGGCGCGAGTGGGACGCACGAGGAATCGCCTCTACACCGTGCAGCTGAAGATCGCCGCACCTGTAAGCCTGCTGGCGCACAAGGACAGCGACGCCTGGCTGTGGCATGGGCGATATGGGCACCTGCACTTCCGCGCCCTGAGCAGTCTCGCAAGGAAGGAAATGGTCCGTGGCCTGCCTGAAATCAAGCACACGGAGGAGTTCTGTGATGGCTGTGCGATAGGGAAGCAGCACCGCAAGCCGTTCCCGCACGCCACGTCTTTCCGAGCAGATGGTGCCCTGGAGCTCGTACACATGGATCTCTGCGGGCCAATTTCACCTGAAACAGTGGGTGGAAGAAAGTACTTCCTTCTGATCGTGGACGATCACACGAGGTTCATGTGGCTTGAGCTGATCAAGGCCAAGAGCGAGGCTCTCCGGTTCTTCAAGAAGGTGAAAGCCTTGGCCGAGAACGAGCACAAGTGCAGGCTCTTGGCGTTCAGATCAGATCGCGGAGGGGAGTTCAACTCGACTGAGTTCACGGAATTCTGCGAAGAAAATGGCGTCAGGCACTACACCACGGCCCCCTACACCCCACAGCAGAACGGGGTAGTCGAGAGAAGAAATCAAACTGTTGTTGAGATGGCTCGCTGTTTGCTCAAAACAAAAGGGGTGCCGGGTCCGTTCTGGGGAGAGGCCGTGAAAACAGCAGTCTACCTGCTGAATAGAGCGCCGTCAAGAAGCATCAATGGCATGACGCCTTACGAAGCCTGGCGCGGGAGAAAGCCAAGTGTGCAACACCTCAGAACCTTTGGCTGTGTTGCACATGTTAAGAGATTGGGGCCCGGCCTCCACAAGCTGGCTGATCGGTCTGTGCCAGGGATCTTCATCGGATACGAAGATGGAGCGAAGGCATACCGGGTTTATGATCCTGTTGCAGAGCGTGTCCTTGTCACACGAGATGTGGAATTCGAGGAACATCGCTCGTGGGATTGGGATAATCACAGAGGCAACGGGAACGCAGTCCAGTCGAGCACCATCACGGTGGTGTACACAGAGGAGGCAGAGCCCAAGGAAACCGCTGCCGCTACGGCAACGAATGCCAACAGCGCTGCCGCGACGGCAGAAGAAAGCGGAGATTTCTCTGCCGCGGCAGGAAGCGCAGCGAAAGGGGGGGCGCGGAAACTGACATGCTCACGCCCCGCACAGCTCCTCAGACGCCCTCGACAGAGACAAGGACGCCATCGCCTGCTCAAGTTGACTTCGCCACGCCACTTACGCACGACAGCAACCTCGACACGGATTCGGGTGGACCTCATCGCTATCGACGCTTAGCGAATCTGTTCGACACCACACTGCCAGCAGAAAAGGAGGAGACGCTCGGTCTGATCACGGCTGAGGAACCTGCAAGTCTTGATGCTGCACTTGCTGATCCAGCATGGCGAGGAGCGATGGAAGCTGAGCTGAAAGCCATAGAAGACAATGCCACATGGTCACCTTCGTCTTTGCCAAAGGGACATCGTGCCATTGGCATGAAGTGGGTCTTTAAGGTGAAGCGAGACCCGACCGGCGCCGTCGTCAAGTACAAAGCGAGGCTGGTCGCGAAGGGGTACTCACAGCGTCAGGGGAAGGACTTCGACGAGGTGTTCGCGCCCGTGGCGCGTATGGAGACCGTCCGCTTGCTGCTCGCGCTGGCCGCGCACGGCAAGTGGGAAGTCCACCATATGGACGTCAAATCGGCGTTTTTGAATGGCGTGCTCACCGAGGAGGTGTATGTACAGCAGCCTCCCGGCTTCTCCATCGACAAGGATAGCTCCAAGGTCCTCAAGCTGGACAAGGCGCTGTACGGTCTTCGTCAAGCCCCACGCGCATGGAACGCCAAGCTCGACACAACTCTGGTGTCGCTCGGCTTCGTGCGCTGCTCACTCGAGCACGGTGTCTATCGTCGGGAACAAGCTGGATCATTCCTGCTCGTTGGAGTCTACGTTGATGATCTTGTGATCACGGGGAGTGACAACGAGGAGATCGCCCACTTCAAGGCTCAGATGAAGCAGATGTTCGAAATGAGCGATCTTGGTCTCCTGACATACTACCTGGGAATCGAGGTTCAGCAGCGACAGGGGGAGATCACTTTGTCGCAGGCAGCATACGCCGGGAAGATCTTGGAGCGTGCAGGGCTCAGCAAGTGCAACCCATGCAGCACTCCAATGGAGCATCGCCTTCAGCTACGGAAGGTGGAGGACGGTGCCGTCGTCGACGTGACAGAGTACAGGAGTGTGATCGGTAGCTTACGCTACCTGGTTAACACGCGGCCTGACATAGCCCATGCCGTGGGCGTGGTTAGCAGACACATGGAGGCTCCAGGCAAGGAGCATTGGGCAGCGGTCAAGCAAATACTGCGCTACATCCGTGGCACGCAGGAGTTTGGATGCCGCTATGTGCACGGAGGAGTGACGCAGCTGATCGGCTTCAGTGATAGCGATCACGCGGGGGACATCAACGACCGCAAGAGTACCTCTGGATACGTCTTCTTCCTCAACAACAATCTGATATCTTGGTGCTCGCAGAAGCAAGGAGGGGTGGCGACTTCCTCGTGCGAAGCCGAATATGTGGCTGCAGCGGCGGCAGCATGCCAGGGAGTATGGCTGAACAGGCTCATCGGAGAGCTCACTGGAAAGGAACAGCAACGTTTCAAGCTCTTCATCGACAACAAATCCGCCATCGCCTTGTGTAAAAATCCGGTGCACCACAGCCGCAGTAAGCACATCGATACCAAGTTCCACTACACACGAGAGAAGATCGAAGATGGAACACTGGAAGTTGATCATGTGAGCACCGAGCAGCAACTTGCAGACATTCTCACTAAGGCTTTGGGTCGCAACAAGTTCGTCGAATTTCGACAGAAGATCGGCGTTCAGAAGATCGAGCAGCAGGTTTGAGGGGGAGAAATGTTGTTCAAACCTTCTGCTTGTCTGTCACACGACTGAAACCAATGCCAGTTTGGCCGTTGCAACACACGGTACTGTGTAAGTTTCAGTTAGGAAATTAGTTAGCTGTTTTTCAGGTTAGTCAGTTTAGAGTGGACGCGTTCTGTGCGTTCCGTTCCTTGCATGTAGGATCGAGCTGAGCAAACTCCGGGTCGTGGGATGGCACGACCAAGTAGTGGAGTAGCCCTTGATCAACACTCTGTAATAAAAGGTTGAATAGAAATCGAAAAGCGGTACCCAGTACTCTGCACCAAAACCACTTGTGCCTCCTCTCTCATATTCAGTTTCGTCAGAGAACTACACGCAGAGAGGAAGAGTGAAACAACAAGTTAGTCGTGACTTACGTGCCCCAAAAATCAAGTTCTATGATGGGTGTTTCTATTTTGCAATTTGTGTGACTGAAGTGCACGCACCGGACAAGTTGTGTGACTCCGCCATTTACTCTGTTCTTTAAATGTTGATGAGTAGTGAAAACAGTATATATAGAGTTAAATGTGCAATGTCCATCTCCACAACAAAAAATAATAATCATGCAATTCTTTTCATACAACAAAAGGCTATTCAGCTAGTAAAACCTAGTGAGGCCTATTGTCACTCGATTATTACTATCTGCGGACATCGTTCATGCGGTCCAGTTTATAGGCTTAGTCAGTCTGTAGATTACGTCAATACACGTACGCTATACATCGGTGTATGTTTTCAGTTCATTTGTGCTGTCAACCTTGCCCAATAGCGGATGTCTGTGGCATGTCCAAGGTGATCTTTGTTGTTACCTCGGCATTGGATGTTTGTGGGAAACCGTACCACCGAGTGCCTCTTCCTTGACAAGCACGGGCACATCTCTGCTTGTGCCTTGATTGGATCGTCTCGAAGGTATTTCACTTTACGCCCGTCTCATTTTCTTCGCGCATGTAATCTGAGGATGAGGATTATTGCGCCAGACTTAAGATTTTCTGAAAAGTTTCATAGGCGCGCGGCTTTTCCATGAGCTACTTTATTACATACACACTGGCAGTAAACGAACTCAAGGAATGAGTAAAAGGTAGGCTGCTATGGATTTTTCAGCAGCGGGCCCGATGGTGGCCAGGTCGTAATCTTGTGGCTTGAAGTGCTGTACCAGCGACATCGTGCTAGATGGGAAGATCACTTGGCTAGCTCCCAGTTTGGCCGCTCCTTCAATGGCAGCCAAACATGCATTACTTCAGCCTGGAGTGCACTGGTGATGTGCCGCCGCTTGCCCACACGCCCTGCAACCAATTCTCCCTAGTCTGAATTCACCAAGGAGTCCATATCTCTAGTGTTCTGCTCCTCAAATAAACCTTTGTCGAAATTCACTTTGATGTACCCCTCCCTTTGTTTCATCCGGCTATCCATTGGTAATTCCCGGTACCGTCTATGCCTATATACTTGTCCGATCCAAGTTTCTAGTATGCTGAGACACAACAAACTATGGATGGATGATTTTGAGATGGAAATACAATGGCGAGTAAGATGTTCATGTCCTTCTTAGGGGATCCTTGCTCCTTATAAGGGACTCGGTGGTAGGTAGTGACATGAACTCGTTAGTACTATGGTAGGTCGATAGCTGAGAGTCTCTTGGTTATGAGCTTGATCCTTGGGTAGGTTGAAGACACGAGAGCTTTAAACAGGTGATGCATTTATTCTTATTTTTGGAAGGCAGAATTTTATTGATTTTTCAACCTCTGCATCAATACAATATACCTAGCCAATACAAAAATTTGTTGATGCATCTGCGTGCAAACTATCCATGAAACATTTCTAGGGTTTGGCGTACAGGAGGCGATCAAAAGGCGACCGTTCTTCTCCACGACTAGCCAGAGCCGCCTTTGGTTCCCTACCTCTGCTGGCCGCTATGGCGGCGGGAGGGGAGAACCCTTGATCCGTGTATCCGTGATGTGGGATATTTTTTCCCATGGTGGCTTCCTGTCCGCGGGGTTATGACGTTCTATACATTTTTTGTTTTTGTTTTGACAAGGGTAATATATTAATATCGTGAAGATACCAATTACACATAGTCTCTGCATCAGCAAGAAATAAAAAACATCAGGAATGTACGCAACTAAGAACAAAATAAACAAGAGAGAAAATAGAAACAAATAACCCATCGCGGTGTACAACAACATGCAACAGAAGCTCTCTAACAACCACTAAATACAGCACCTGTATTACAACCTAGTCTCACCAAGAGCGACACCTGCAAGAAGGGAACAATGCACGGCCATTTTCATCACCCGATCGAAGATCTTGCGTTTTCACCCCGGAGAAAGACTGAGTTTTCAAACAATGCCTTCAGTAAGGCCATTGCCCGGTGCAACCAATAAAGGCTTGACCTTGGGTTTACACCCTCAAAATCAAGACTGAGTACTCGACAAGCATCATAAAATATGTAGTCCACCAGTGTTGCCATCCCCGGTTGCCAAGTCTGCTGCGTGTTACCGAGCACCCGACACACAGGGAGAACCTATGTCGGCGTTGTCTTCAACACAATCAACCAACCTCCTATCACAGCCACCATGAATTTCTCCATCTCTATCAGATCCATGGAAATCTATACGAAGACATGTCCCATAGAACCGAATGGTAGACGAAGCTTCACGCCGCATACCGGAAGGGTGCGCACGATCGCATCGATTTTGCTCTAGATCTCTAGTAGCATCATGTGCCAGGAACTCATCGGCAGCCAGATCGAGGAGATCGACATGAAATCGTGCCGAAACTCGACAGGGCTGGACCCCCCTTTATTCGAAACCATGACGTTCAATACATGTCATGGTTCCGTTCATTTGAGGATTAGAATTCTTGTGCTTACATATAAGATCTTTTTCTGAAGGTTTATGGATGTGGCCTTTCTTGCTTGCATTTCTCCGGCCATAGCTGACCGTGAACACTTCTTATTTTTTACATGAAAGACATTTTTGTTAACCGTGATGGAAAATGGTGTTGGCGGCCAAACAAATACCGTGGTTACTATATTTCATTCATGCCGATAGTAAAGAAGACTTGGAATGGTCAAAAGCTAGGACGCTATGGTGTACATGTCATGATCTTGAATTCCGACAGTCAGTGAGCCAGGCTTGGAGACCACCCTCAGAGCTGCAAAATTGCCCACTTCTCATATGGAAGCAGCACCTGCATTAGCTTGGGTGCATTGGTGATGTGCCTATGCTTGCCCTGATGTCCCTACGCTAAAATAGCCCTTGTACAAGCTCTACAGCTAGATCTATGCTCCATTATTATTCTCCTCAAAGAAAGCTTTGTCAAAATTCACTTACCCATCCCTTGGTTTCTTACTATTATACCACGACATAAGATTGGATAATTACGAAATGTAAATAAAATGGCAAGAAACCTTTTCATGCTCCTCATGGGGAAGCCCTACTCCTTATAAGAGGCTCGACGATAGGCGGTGATGTCAATTTACTAGTCCTCGAGTAGGTCGATAACTCTTGGTTTTGAGAAAGATCCTCGAGTAGGTTAGATACTAGAAGATCTTTAAACAAAATATCTATTTATATTTTGAAACAGGCAGCATTTATGTATCTTTCAAACTTTGTGTCAAGATGATGCACTTATTCATTTATTAGAACAAAGATCTAAGGCCCAGTTCATACTGGAAGGAGATCTGAATACACGTTATTTCTATAATGTCGCCAATGGGAGACACCGGAAAAACGAATTCATTCTCTTCATTAGGATGAATGCCTGATAGAGGGGTAGGAGCAGCTCAAGGCTTATATTACAAAGTTCTATAAAGGTCTGTTTGGGGCTCCTGATGTAAGTAATATTGCTATAGACGAGGCCCGCACAGATGATATTACCCAAGTCTCCCATGAGGAAAATGTTTTTCTCATTGCTCCCTTCATGGAAGAGGAGATAAATAAAGCGGTGTTTCAAATGGAGCATAATAAGACACCTGGTACAGATGGATGTCTGGCGGAGTTTTACTAACAGTTCTAGGAGGTCATTAAAGATGATCTCATAGAGATGTTTGGTTGCTTACATACTGGACATCTAGAGCTGTATCGCCTTAATTTTGGGGAAATCGTTTTGTTACCTAAGATTTTGGAGGCAGAAAGGATACAACAGTATAGACCAATATGCCTCCTCAACGTTAGTTTCAAAATCTTTACGAAAGTTGCAACCATCAGGTTAAACTCGGTAGCAGATCATGTGGTAAAACCTACGCAAACAACTTTTATGCAAGGTAGAAATATCCTAGACGGAGTCGTGATTCTACATGAAACCGTACATGAGATGAATACGAAGAAACTAAATGGTGTGATTTTAAAAATAGACTTTGAGAAGGCTTATGACAAAGTGAACTGGGAGTTTCTCTAGCAGACTCTGAGAATGGAAGGGTTCTTATAAGAATGGTGTGCTCTGGTTTGCAACTATGTGTCTGGAGGTAGAGTGGTGATTAAAGTCAATGCTGATATTGGTCGTTACTTCCAGACTAAAAAAGGCTTAAGACAAGATGATCCGCTTTCGCCCATACTGTTTAATATTTGTGGTAGATATGTTAGCGATCATGATTGAAAGAGCCAAAGAAAGTGGCCAATTTGAGGGAGTAATTCCACATCTTGTTGATGGGGGGTTGTCCATCCTTCAGTACGCAGATGATACGATTCTTTTTATGGAACATGATTTGGATAAAGTTGCGGATCTGAAATACTCTCAACGTTCGAGCAGCTATCCGGGTTAAAAATCAACTCCCATAAAAGTGAATTGTTCTGCTTTGGCGAGGCCCACGATGAAGTGGCTCGGTATACCGAGTTATTCGGATGCGAGCAAGGTCAATTTCACATTAAGTATTTGGGTATTCCAATACATTATAGGATATTGACTAATGCAGAATGGGGCCAAGTCGAAGAACATTTGCAGCAAAGGCTGGCTAGTTGGAAAGAAAAATTATTGTCCCTTGGTGGAAGATTGGTACTCATAAATTTAGCGCTCTCTAATATGGTACTATATATGATATCATTATTCTAGTTACCGAAAGGAGTCTTGAAAAGGTTGGATTATTTCTGTTCAAGATTCTTTTGGTAAGGGGACAGCGAGAAAAGAAGTATCGGCTGGTCAGGTGAGATGTAGTTTGTCGACCAAAATACCAGGGGGTTTAGGGGTTCATGATCTACATGTCAAGAACTCAGCCTTGCTTGGAAAATGGCTCTTCAAACTACTAACCCAAGATGGCGTTTGGCAAATGCTGCTTAAACGAAAATACATTGGCTTGAAAGCAGTTTCACTGGTTATGTGGAAACCTGGTGATTCACACTTTTGGGCTGACCTAATGGCGACTAAAAACCAATTTTTTGCTATGGGGTATTTAAGATTAAGGATGGATCACAGAAAATGTTCTGGGAGGATAAATGGTTGGGTAATACCACACTCCGAGAATAATATCCGGGTCTATAAAACATTGCGCGACATAAGGATGATACGTTGGCCACAATGGTGCAAACATCACCTCCTAATGTTACATTCAGACGAGATCTCATTTGTCCACGGCTTGTGTCCTGGAATGCGATGGTGCATAGGTTTACCTCGGTCAATTTGACACCAGGAAGAGATGAATTTCGGTGGAAAATAACTAAGAACGAGATGTTCTCAGTGGATTCCATGTATAGAGCTATGATCCAATCGGATATGCCAGTAGATATTTCCAAAAAAGTATGGCTCGTGAAGGTACCACTGAAGATTAAGGTCTTGTGTGGTATCTTCGTAAAGGGGTCAGACTAACAAAAGATAATCTTGTCAAACATAATTGGCATGGAAGTTCAAAGTGTGTATCTTGTTCTCATGATGAGACAATTAAGCACTTATTCTTTGATTGCACATTTGCACGTTCTATATGGTCCGCTATCCAAATGGTTTTGAATCTTTATCAGCCCATATCCGTTGCGAATATTTTTAGTAACTGGTTAAATGGGGTGGATAAAATGTTTAAAACTATTATTAGGCTAGGAGCGCTAGCCGTCATATGGTCGCTCTGGCCATGTAGAAATGACAAGATTTTTTCTGATATTTTTTTTCTCGTATACAGGTTCTATTCTGATCCACAGGTATTCTCCGTTCGTGGTCCTTATTACAGCCCGGGGGGGGGGGGGAGGGGTTCGAGGTTTTTTTACGGAGCCTTGTGCACGGTTGGAGCAAGTGGCGAGGGATATTTTTATCCCACATGGATAGCCGCTTGATCTACGGATAGTAGCTCCATAGTGTCGACACCCTACGGCTTCATGTTTTGTTTAGGCTTGTCGTTTATTTGTTTTTCAGATTCTGAATTTTGGTTGTGTGCATTTTTACGATGCATAGGCCGGGTGTAATGCTTAAACCATTTTAAGTAATAAAAGTTATTTATCAAAAAAAAATTAGAACAAAGTTCATGGAAAATAAATTCCAACCACTAATGTATATTACTCGTAGAGAAAATAAATTTTAAAATACTTGACTTTCAAATGAGTGTATCTAGATAAAAAAAAACTTATCTAGATACACTCATTTTGAAGTCAAGAATTTTAGAACGAAGGGATCACTATTCACAAAGGCAGCCCAGCCACCGCTTTCAAGCGTGTTCCAGCCGACAAAGCCGACATAAGGGAAGGAGGCAACTGTTAGAGAGTCAACTCTCAAGAGACTTAAGAAGAGAGTAAGGAAGGGGGAATGAGTTGTGTGTAGCGAGTTACAAGTATATGGTATGTTTATGAACAAATCAGTTGGAAAAATGAGAATCGACACTTCAACCAACATCATACCCAGTGAAGCAATGTAAACTCGTTCTTCTGCTCAATCGACTAGTGTTGTTCTCATCCCGCAAGTTCTTACGTTGTCAGGTGGACTTGTAGCACTAGTGCGGAGTGCGTGTTGCAATTCTATTTTTAATTTACCGTGAGCCCATGTAACAGGGAGGGAACATCTTAAGTACATATACACGCTCTATTAAATCCATTTTTGACTCGGAATCATACAAACATTTCAAATCTATATTTTATGAAACTCAAATTCAAACATAACATAGTTTCCAAATCACCCACTCCCACTCTTGCTTCGTCCATGAACCTATCCATCCTTAATGCTAAGATCTGCCCACATTCAACATTTGCATATGCTAGTTGCTGATATTGAATTCATTTGAGGGTGCAGATTATTGCATATCTCATATTTTTTAGAAGTGTGTATAGATGGCCTTCAATAGTTTGCTCTACTCCTATCAAAGCAGGAGGAGAAGACAACATACCAAGGGGTCGTATTGCAGACGTGTTAGTTAGTCACAGAGCACATCTTATACTTCCTAATTTTCATTGATAATTCCATGTGCCTTCTATTCCTATCCATATATAGAATTAAAATTCCTAGCTAGCATGCGGGAACACAACAAACAATAGACATCGCCGAATTGGATAATTTTGAGATAGAAACAAAGTAGCGCGTAAGTTTTTCATGTTATGCCTAGGGACGCCTTGCTCCTTATAATACCTCTATAGTATTGATAGGTAGTGATATCTCAATTGTCCTCTGGTAGATCAACATAGATCATCATAAACCATATACCGTGTTCACATTGATCAGACATACAACATCACCTACTCCCACTTCCGCTTATAAAGATGTACCCACACATGGCATTCAAACATGCTAGATGCGGATCATCAAGGTCATCCATTCTTGTAAACACGATCTTCTCCTTCTCATTCGACTTCTTGGTTATCGCCATCTTCTCGCAATGATACTCAACTTCCCCTCCACTATGGCAACCTTTCGGTCGCCTGATGGTCTTCTGCTCATTCCACCTTGCTTCTTTCTCATGCTTCCTCCGTGCAGGCGTATCATGTTGTCACCGTGGATATCATTTGTCGAGTGACCTTGGTCCACGGTAAAATAGGGGGCAACTCTGTTTGCCACTAGTAACGCCTTGAACCAAAGAGAACACTATGATTTTCTTTGTTAGACTTTCATTTTTTAGCGCAATGACAAGTCATTTTCATGATGGGTTTTGTTTGTGCCATCTCATCAATTTTAGATTTCCAATACTAGTAAAAAATCACATCTACTGTAAGATCTAACAAAATGATCATCGTCCAGCTATAAATTCATCTAGATTGAAAATAAGTGAAACGAGATTCTGCCGTGTATAAACGAGTATATGCAGATCAGCCGGTGTGGCTTGGAAACGACCAAACCAGGTTAACCTTTTTTTTTAATAATAATCGAACCAGGTTACCTGAAAAAAAAAACAATGGAACCAGGCCAGTTGGCCCAACCAATTTTTGCGTGGGCCGGTACCGAGCCAGAAGCATTAGTCAAAGGCGAACTTGCAGCCCAGCTGAGCGTGACCCGTGTCGCGTCGCGCACTCCCTAGTAGTCGCCGTCGCTGCGCTGGCTCCTCCTTCCAAAGCAAGGAACCCGCCCGCCGGCATAAACCCTCGTCGTCCCCTCCCCCGCTCGCCACGCGCGCCCTCCCTCCGCCGGCGCGATGGCTCGCAACAAGGTAAGCCTCCGGCCTACCCCCACCCTCCCCCCGACCTCCGCG
This sequence comes from Alopecurus myosuroides, assembly GCA_028641055.1. NCBI lineage: Eukaryota > Viridiplantae > Streptophyta > Magnoliopsida > Poales > Poaceae > Alopecurus > Alopecurus myosuroides. The sequence continues at coordinate 14,066,043 of CM054057.1, forward strand.
GGGGTTCGCGTACTATTCTACTCGCGACGCCAGGGGCCATTTCCCCTGCTCCCGAGCGAGCGCGCGATACGGGTTGATAGATTGGTCCCCTTCCCCGTGCTGTTCTAGGGTTTGGTCTTGGACAAGTTTATTAGGTTTCGGCATTCGGCGGACGCCTCTAGGCCCTGGTGCCGCGCGATTTATGGAACCCATTTTCGCTCCGCTTGAATGGATTTGGTGCTAGTTGACTCGCGCGCTTAGCAGTGACGAGTAGCAGATGTCAAACTAGACTAGCAACATGAGCCGCCGATAAAGTCAATGGCAAACAGAAACCATGACCTCGTTTCGATTGCTGACATTTAGTACTCAGCACCCTCCACTTGCATATATACACTGCCTGACTGGCTTCTGCATTTGCTAATTTGGTGCGCAGGAAGGGGTTGTCCTGCTGCTGGATGTCGGGCCATCGATGCACCGGGCGCTGCAGGAGGTCGAGAACGTCTGCTCCACCCTCGTACGCAAGAAGGCAAGCACGCCTGCTATTCCCATCCCGAACTTTGCGAATTCCCAAAGTCAAATGCTAGCGTTTGGGTAATCTGTTGTATGTATGGGACTAGCTAACCGACTCTGCATTTTTGCACCCCTGCAGCTGGTTTACAATAGGAGCGACGAGGTTGGTATCGTCCTTTTTGGAACTAAAGGTATAATGAAATCTGCACTGCAATAACCATAAATTTTGCTTGTGGAGTTTTGCTTCAAAACTTGTGCGTCGATCATGTGGTTAGCTTCCACTCTGTTAGTTTTTGAGTTAACTAGGCCATTACCTAGAAAACTGCTTTCTTGTTACTTTTCTTACTGCGTTATGCGTATATGTTGTGAAATTGTGATGTGATGATGAACTGAATCACACATCTACCTAAAAAGTGCACGTATGGTCCTGGTTAATGTCATTTCAAGGATGGCCTTATCATACATATATTTACACAGAGAAAGTGTATGATAGAAGATACAAAACAATCAAACAGATTATTGTTTACCATGGCTTGCATCTAGAATTTTGGGGGTTCTTTCTTCTGAAGTCAGTTACTGAAATCATTGCTTGAGTCTTGAACACAATCCAAGAACATTGTCCTAGAATCGCTTGTGTTTTTTATGCTTCTTGACGTTAAGACCTGGGATACTTAACTTAACTTATCTATGCAGAAACGTGCAATGACCTCGCAAAGGAACTTGGGGGCTATAAGAATGTGGTGGTTAAGCATGATATCAAAGTTGTTGGCGAAGAAACAAAAGATGCTCTTCAAAATCTTCCAAGAGGAACTGCCCCTGGTGATTGTATCCATAAATAGTTCTATTTCGATCTAACGTTAAAGAGCTATCTGTTACTATATTTCCTGTATGCCTGTACATAAAAGCTAACACGGACAGCACACAACACCTCATTTGGACTCACTAATTCTATAAGCATTTTTTTCTGTATTGTCGCCTACATTTGTATGTGCCAGTTCATATCCACAACGATGGAACTTAAAATAGTTCTTGGATCCATCATCTTTAAGTATTTACATCTGAGGAGTTCCTTTTGTTTTTGTTTTCCATCCATGAATTATAATTATAACTTGGTGCTTTATGTAGCAGGTCCCATACGTTCCTTTACATCTAGTGTAGTTTCCCCCCTTTGTTTCTGCATGAATTTTTATTATTTCATTTACCATATTTGTTAATGTGTGGAATTTAGCCTTGTTTTATGTTCTTACTGAGTATGGCCAAAATCAGGCATTAGAATTCCTTGACTAAATCCAGTTCTGGATGCTATTGTTGTTGGTTTGGATATGCTGATAAAGAGATTTGGAAATACCAAAGCAAAGCAACGTCTGTGTCTAATCACTGATGCACAACATCCATTAAGAGATCCACCCCAAGGACAAAAGAAGATCAGGTGGACACTATTGCAGACCAGATGAAGAAACATGATATTAAGATGGATTGCATTGTTTTCAGAGAATCTGGAGTTCCTCACAATTCTGTAATGGAGGAAAATGACCAATTATTATATCACTTCAGAGATAGGTCAGTGGCAAAGGTAGTACAGGTTGACACCCCGACTTCACTCTTAGGTGCTCTCAAGACTAGAAATGTACTCCCAGTTACTATCTTCAGGGGAGACCTCGAAGTGAGCTCTAATTTTAAAATCAAGGTGGGATATTTGAAAAGTTATGTAATACTTCTGTCAGTTCAAACAAAGTCTCCAATAGTCCAACATTAGTGATTCAGTGCAATTAATTTTGCTTCATTTTCTCATTAGTGTCCAGTTGGTTTACAATAATGTTTCTGCTTGTTTGCCTTGTGAACAGGTGTGGGTCTATAAGAAAACATCTGAGGAGAAATTCCCCACTTTGAAGAAGTATTCTGATAAGGCTCCTCCGAGTGATAAATTTGCCTCACATGAAGTCAAAGTGGATTATGAGTACAAAAGCATTCTAGAACCAGACACAGTTGTTCCACCAGAGCAAAGAATCAAGGGCTATCTTTATGGTCCCCAAGTTGTTCCTGTATCATCGGCTGAATGGGAGGCTGTGAAGTTCAAACCAGAGAAAGGTGTGAAGCTTCTAGGTTTTGCAGATAGATCCAGTGTACCACGGTATATGATACCCTCCAACTTGACATCTGGCATTAGATTTTTTTTTTCTTTTCTCCTTAGCACTTGTAGTTGCTAAAGTGATTTTGTCATTGTTGTTAGCTTTGAAACTAATGATACACCTAATCCTTGTCCCATTGAGTTCTACTACTTCACCAGTTAATAAGCTGAAATTTTTTGTATGCCATTGTTTTGAGAGATATAAACCGCAACTATTATATCCTGTTTCTTAGAAGCATATAATTACATATTTCTTACTACCCTTGACTACATGAAACATCTGGTGAACCCAAAGCTTTGATGGTTGTGGCCTGGTTTTCCGATGATTTAGCTTGCCTTATGTTGTATAGTTATTTCCATGGCTGGCTTATAGTTATTTCAATTATGTGTGTATAGGAACAGATTACGACATAACCCAGACTGGGTTTGGGTCAAACTCAATTTATCTTATAGGAATGCCATCAGAATCAAGTTCTAAAATCTAGTATATTTGCCCCTTTCTGAAAATATCTCATTGAGTCAAACAAGTTGCTCTTAATCCCTACTTGTGTGCATCTCAGAAAAAGTCTCAACTTGTCAATGAGCTGCACAGCAAATGTGTTTGTTGTATTGCAGTTTTAACTTTAAAGGCCGCATTACTGATAATGTAGCACAATCCTCTTTCTACTTAACAGGCACTATTTTATGAAAGACGTGAACTCCTTTGTACCTGAGCCAGGAAACACGAAATCAATTGTTGCAGCTTCTGCCATAGCTAGGGCGATGCAAGAGATGGACAAGGTTGCAATTCTGCGATGCGTGTGGAGGCAGGGCCAACAAAGTGTTGCTTTTGGTGTATTAACACCAAACATCTCATCGGTGAAAAATGTTGTATGTGCTTCATTCACTTACACAGGATGGTTGACTTTTTTTTGAAGCAATTGATGGGTGACTGAACATTTTCAAGCAATTCTTTTCTGTGCCTTGCAGCCAGATTCCTTTTACTTCAATATACTTCCATTCTCTGAGGACATTAGAGATTTTCAGTTTCGCTCCTTCAGCAAACTACCACCGTCATCACAGCCTACTGAAGAACAGCAGAAAGCGGCAGATAACCTGGTGAAGATGTTAGACCTTGCACCACCTGGGAGGGAAGAGATCCTCAGGCCTGATTTCACACCAAATCCCATGCTGGAGGTCGAATGCTGCTTTCCCCAGAAAACAATTTTGTATATTTTGTTAATTGTCTTTTTTAGTATATGCTGTTTGCTGTCACCTTGTGTTTATTTTTTTGGTTATTTTTTCTGGACTGCTAGTAATTATGATGGTAGTTGAATCATAGTTTGATCCATATCATTAGTCTTCAAATTGCAATCAACAAGAGTATTTGCAATATTAAAGTTGGCACAAGAGGGTGCAATAAAGATGAAAGGATGTCTGACTAATAAAGACTTGAAATTCATCTTTTATCAAATAAATCTCATATCTGCACTGTAATTTCGGCCTTTTGCACGATGACTGACCTATGTATTGGTGACCTCATTCATGTTTGCTTTAAGCTGTACTACTCCCTCCGTCTCGAATTAATTGTCGTGGATTTGTCAAAATATGGATGTATCTAGACGTATTCTAGTGTATTGGTACATCCATATTTTGGCAAATTCAAGACGATTAATTCGAGACGGAGGGAGTATCAGATTCTGGATCACATATTTGTACTCCCTATGTTTCTGCTCCTTTTTGTGTGTGTAATCTCTTGTTTTATTGACTACGGTTCGGTTCTCTTGTCCCCCTTCAGAGGTACTACAATTTCCTTGATCTGAAGTCAAACCAGCCAGATGCAAATCCCCCGCCACTTGATGCATGTCTAAGGAGGATAACCGAGCCAGATCCTGATGTAATTGATTATCAAGCACCATTAATCCAAAATCTAAGCAAAGCATTCGAGCTCAAGGATAACCCCAAGGTTAAAGATTGACATTTCCTGTTGTAGACTTGATCCAGTAATTTGGTAATCAACTTCAACATTAACTTGTTTGTTTGGCCGCAGAGAAAGAAAGCCCGGACACAGGAGAGGTTGGCCTATACTGGTCTGGACGATCAAGCTAAAAAGCCAGAAGATCCTTCTGCAGAGAAGGCTAGCGCGATAGACGATCAAGCTAAAAAGTCAGACGACCCTTATGCAGAGAAGGCTAGGGCGATAGAAGCTATAATTCCTTCGACAGAGAAGTTGGGAAGATTGGAAATCCAAATCCGGTTCAAGATTTTGAAGCTATGCTGGCAGAGAGGTCTAGCTCAGCATGGGTTCTGAAGGCAATTGAAGAGATGAAGAATTACATAACGAATTTGATACAGAACTCCCCTCAAGGAGACTATTACCAAAAGGCGCTGGAGTGTTTTGTTGCTCTGCGGAAAGCCTGCATAATTGAACAGGTAATGTCCCCTGTGATTATTTACCTCCATTTCAGTGCATATAAGTAGAGATGTAGCAATGTTTTATTTAAGAGTAAAACCACTTGGACATGGCTACTTTGATATGTTTGCTCAGTTCAGTTGTATCTAATCTGTCGTTTGTTCCTAGGAGCCAAACGAATTCAACCAATTCGTGACTAAGCTTTACGAGAGTTTGAAGCATGTGGATGATGTCGTTAAGTTCTTCCAGCTTCTTGCATCCAAGAATGTTCTGCTTATAAGCAAAGAAGAAGCGTCTGACAGGTATGGAAACTCCTTCTACCTCCTGCAGAAATTTGCTGACATGATCCTATATTTCCTTTTTTCTATCGTTAATTTTCACCATCTATGTGCACGCAGCGATGTGACTGAGGAGATGGCGAGGAGCTTCTTGGTGAAAACCGAAGCATCCTCTCAGTAGCTTGGCTTTGGGTTCTCAAGGCCTGGAAGCACAGCGGAGCAGAAGAACATCAAGCTGTCGCCGATACTAGGTTCTAACATCAGTTTAGTTTAGCCTGGCTCATGGTCCATGTATCTGGTATGATAGCGTGTCGCATGAGTTTCGACGAACACACTAGCAGCTAAGTTACCTGGAGTCCGGTATGTTTGGCTCTTTTGGAAGGGAAACTTTTTCATTGTATAGAAATCCTCGATGTCCCAAGCTGCTGCCTGTGCTATGGCACCTGTACCAGATTTCCTTCTCTTGGCTGGCAGAGTCGAAATTCAGTTGTTTCTAAGACACGCATCATCTTCGATTTACGCGAATATTTGCATCAGGGAAGAACTACTACCCTTCTCATTTATTCAGTCCAGGACTGCGCACACACAAACAGCCTCTGGCTAACTAATTTTAGCCAGGGGAATCATCATACTGCGCACATCCGGTTTATGCTTAAAGAGTACAACAACAAAGGCTAAGCTTGGCACCCCTCAAAACTATTCCATGCAGCACGGGGAGGTGAAACTGCGCCTGCCATTTTAGCCTTCCTTCTCCGCCACGAGCTTGTCGATGAGGGTGGCGGCGTCCTCCACGGTCCTGATCTCCTGGGCGGTCGTCTCGTCCACGGTGATGCCGAATGCCTCCTCGAGACCCATCACGATCTCAACCTGAAAAGAACAGAAGATGGAACCAGTTCACTGGCGTTGATTAGAAGAGCCAAAGAGATACGTATGTACTAGTACTATATACACAAACATGATGTTGAATTGTCATGCATTAGTCCAGGAGATTAATTACCGTGTCGAGCGAATCGGCGCCTAGGTCGGAGAACTTGGTTTCTCCGCTCACAGGTGTGCCGTGCTCGACGGCTAGCTGTTTCTTGACGATCCCGCAGACCTTGTCGAGGGTGTCTTGCTTGGCCTGTTGAAGCATTAATTGGAATTTTGAAATGGATCATCACGAGTATCTCATCAACCAATCAAAGCACTACTTTACAGTGAGCACGGCCAGGACACATATGAGTGTATGATACAACATGAAAACGTCTAAATCCACGCTCTGTAGATTTTAATCGACGGAGCCAATTTTCACTGTCAGACTGACATGGACACGTATGCTGCAGCTGAGCTCACTTAATTTCGAACCGAAAGTTGGCAAGAATTATATTAATTGATGTGGCACTGATCGAATGGATGAGTATACATTACATACCGAGCATGCCACCTGGAAGCGCTTGGTAGCCATGTGCAGCCGGACCGACGGGAAGCTCGCCGTGCTGCTCCTGCGGCTGCTTAGCTGCAGGTGATCTCATTCTCAGCCAACCCAACGCACACTAATTAACTGAAGACGAGTAGCTGAAAGAAGCGGTGGAGAGCGTGGTTTACCTGGATACGGTACGCCGGGGAGAGGGCCGGTCCGGCGGCGAGGGTCAGGGGAGCCATGGGCGAGCTCGAGAGAGCTTAGCTGGGGCTGAGGAGGCAGGCGAGGCAGGAAGGAATGAGCTGAGAGCGCGGAGCGAGGCGCGGGCGCGGTGGGTTTTATTGTGGGGGCGCGGCCTCGGTAGTATCGACCACCGGCCTAGGGATCGCCATCAACCGTCCGTCCGTGGGGGGAAATGGAACGTGTGACATCTCTCTTCAATGGATGCAAACGAGGGGCCAGCCTTTCTTGCCATTAACTACAAACACAACCCTCACACTCCACCTCATCCCCATCATTGGAGGTTTTTGTTTCCCCAACCCCTCACTCTTGGGTTTACTCAGGTGGTTGTTCAGATGATGATGTGGAGTGGGACGATGAGATGATGATCTTCGTCAAGAAAATACAAAGAGCTCAACAGCCGATGATGAGACGAAAAACTTAATGTTGCCACCCTGTTTGCTCTTGTATTTTCTCAACGAAGTTTATTACCATTTGCGGGGACGTGAAAAAAGAACCGTCGATTCGAAAAGAGCAAGAAATGCTTGCAGCAGAATGCTCTCATCAAGCCGGAGTAACCCGATGGCGGAGTGCTACGTGATAGCATACTCTTTCGCGGCGCCGAGGCTTCGGTCCCCAGACTAAATTCCCACCCGCGACGTTTGCTTTATTACGTACCATTATTGTAGGTCGAGCAGAGGGCAGAGAGCGGCGTATGATTCCACCATCGAGATCCGATATCCTTCGGCTTGAAATCCATTTCTAATTTCATCGTAACACATTTCCCATAGTTTGTTTTCGATTTCTTCGAATGGAATGGGAGCTAGCGAACTGGGGCTCTAATGACGCTTCGACTACCCATAACCGTTTCTAGGGTTTCATGGCACAGACACCGTGTGCGTGTGCGTGACATCTGAAGCGACAAATTCCGTACCGAAACCGTCACCTCGATCGTATATGACCCTTCCCCCCTCCCCGCGCCACGATATCACCATTCTTGGTGTTATCCGGGAATATTGTGTTCTTGCACCGTTTTTTCTTGTCGTCGCCCGTCTTTCCTCTCCATTTTTTTTTCTCCCCGGAGGCGGCTTGTGCCATTTATTATTCCGAATTCGACTATTCTTCTTTACAACACAGTGGGAGGAGAAAGGTAAATTTCGATAAAATAGCTTCACAAAACTACCCATTTTTTAGGGCTAGTCCCCTTGTTGAAATAAGGACAACTTACCTTGCCATTAACTACAACACAACCGCAATACTCCACCTCATCCCATCCTTGGAGGTTTTTGTTTCCCCAGCCCCTCACTCTTGGGTTTCCATTCTCGGTGGTTGTTGAGATAATGATCAGATGAGATGAGATGATGTGGAGTGGGATGATGATAATCTTTACAGGGAAAATACAAGAGCTCAACAACCGATGATAAGACGAAAAGCTTAATTGGCCACCCCTATTTTCTCATGTATTCTCTCAATGAAGTTTATTGCCATTTGCGAAGTCGATTCAAAACAAGCAAAAAATTCTTGCAAGAGAATGCACTAATAAAGTCGGAAACAACCGGATGGCGGAATGCCACATGATAATATACTCTTTTGAGGCGCCAATGTTTGGGTCCCCTAACCAAATACGCACGGGCGATGTTTGCTTCATTACATACCATTATTGTAGGTTGAGCAGAGAGCAGAGAGCGGCGTATGATTCCACCATCGAGATTCGATATCCTTCGGCTTGAAATCCATTTTTTATTTTACCGTAACACGATTCCCATCGTGTGTTTTCGATTTTTTCGAAGGGAAGGGGAACTAACGAACTTGGGTTCTAATGACACTTCGACTGCCCATAATCGTTTCTAGGGTTACATGGCACAAATACCGTGTGCATGTGTGACATCTGAAGCGACAAATTCCGCACCGAAACCATCACATCGATCGTATATGACCCTCCCCCTCCCCACGCCACGATATCACCATTTTTGGTGTTATCGGGGAATATTGTGTTCTTGCACCGTTTTTTCTTGTCGTCGCACGTCTTTCCTCTCCATTTTTTTCCTCCCAGGAGGCGGCTTTTGCCATTTATTCCGAATTCGACTATTCTTCTTTACAACACAGTGGGAGGACAAAGGTAAATTTCGATAAAAATAGCTTCACAAAACTACCTATTTTTGAAGGCTATTCCCCTTGTTGAAATAAGGACAAATTTCCTTGCCATTAACTACAACACAACCACAATACTCCACCTCATCCCATCCTTGGAGGTTTTTGTTTCCCTAGCCCCTCACTCTTGGGTATCCATTCTCGGTGGTTGTTGAGATAATGATCAGATGAGATGAGATGATGTGGAGTGGGATGATGATTATCTTTATAGGGAAAATACAAGAGCTCAACAACCGATGATAAGACGAAAAACTTAATTTTCCACCCCTATTTTCTCATGTATTCTCTCAATGAAGTTTATTACCATTTGCGAAGCCGTAAGAAAGAACCGTCGATTCAAAACAAGCAAAAAATGCTTGCAAGAGAATGCACTAATAAAGTCGGAAACAACCGAATGGCGGAATGCCACATGATAATATACTCTTTCGAGGCGCCAATGTTTGGGTCCCCTAACCAAATACGCACGGGCGATGTTTGCTTCATTACATACCATTATTGTAGGTTGAGCAGAGGGCACAGAGCGGAGTATGATTCCACCATCGAGATTCGATATCCTTCGGCTTGGAATCCATTTTTTATTTTACCATAACACGATTCCCATCGTGTGTTTTCGATTTCTTCGAAGGGAAGGGGAACTAACGAACTGGGGTTCTAATGACGCTTCGACTGCCCATAATCGTTTCTAGGGTTACATGGCACAAATACCGTGTGCATGTGTGACATCTGAAGCGACAAATTCCGTACCGAAACCGTCACCTCGATCGTATATGACCCTCCCCCCTCCCCGCGCGCCACGGTATCACCATTCTTGGTGTTATCCAGGAACACTGTGTTCTTACACCGTTTTTTCTTGTCGTCGCCCGTCCTTCCTCTCTACTTCTTCCCTCCCCGAAGGCGGCTTTGCCATGTATTCTGAATTCTACTATTCTTCTTTACAACACAGTGGGAGGAGAAAGGTAAATTTCGATAAAATAGCTTCATAAAACTACCTATTTTTCAAGGCTATTCCCCTCGTTGAAATAAGGACAACTTTCCTTGGCATTAACTACAACACGACCGCAATACTCCACCTCATCCCATCCTTGGAAGTTTTTGTTTCCCCAACCCCTCACTCTTGGGTTTCCATTCTCGGTGGTTGTTGAGATAATGATGAGATGAGATGAGATGATGTGGAGTGGAATGATGAGATGATAATCTTTATCAAGAAAATACAAGAGATCAACAACCGATGATAAGACAAAAAAACTTAATTGTCCACCCCTATTTGCTCCTATATTTCTCAATGAAGTTTATTACCATTTGGGGAGCCTTATGAAAGAACCGTCGATTCAGAAAGAGCAAAAAAATGCTTGCAAGAGAATGCACTAAACAAGTCGGAAACAACCGGATGGCGCAATGCCACACGATAACATACTCTTTCGAGGCGCCAATGTTTGGGTCCCTTAACAAAATTCGCACGAGCGATGTTTTATTACATACCATTATTGTAGGTCGCGCAGAAGGCAGAGAGCGGAGTATGATTCCACCATCGAGATTTGATATCCTTCGGCTTGAAATCCATTTTTAATTTTATTGTAACACATTTCCCATCATTTATTTTCGATTTCTTCGAATGGAAGGGGAACTAACGAACTAGGACTCTAATGACGCTTCGACTTCCCATAATAGTTTCTAGGGTTACACGGCACATATACCGTGTGCATGTGTGACATATGAAACGACAAATTATGTACCGAAAATGTCACCTCGATCGTATATGACCCTTCCCCCACGCCACGATATCACCATTCTTGGTGTTATCCGGGAATATTGTGTTCTTACACCATTTTTTCTTGTCGTTGCCCGTCCTTCCTCTCCACTTTTTTTCCTCCCCGGAGGCGGCTTATGCCATTATTCCGAATTGGACTATTCTTCTTTACAACACAGTGGGAAGAGAAAGGTAAATTTCGATAAAAATAGGTTCACAAAATTACCTATTTTTCCAGGGCTATCCCCCTTGTTGAAATAAGGACAACTTTCCTCGCTATTAACTACAACACAACCACAATACTCCACCTCATCCTATGCTTGAAGGTTTTTGTTTCCCCAACCCATCACTCTTGGGTTTCCATTCTTGGTGGTTGTTGAGATGATGATAAGATGAGATGAGATGATGTGGAGTGGGATGATGAGATGATAATCTTTATCAAGAAAATACAATAGCTCAACAACCGATGATAAGATGAAAAACTTAATTGGCCACCCTTATTTTCTCTTGTATTTATCAATGAAGTTTATTACCATTTGTGGAGCCGTAAGAAAGAACCGTCAATTCAAAAAGAGCAAAAAAATTCTTGCAAGAGAATGCGCTAATCAAGTTGGAAACAACTGGATAGCGGAATGCCACACAATAACATACTCTTTTGCGGCGCCGAGGTTTGGGTACCATGACCAAATTCACATGGGCGGTGTTTGCTTTATTACATGCCATTATTGTAGGTGGAGCCGGAGGCCGGAGAGCGGTGTATGATTCCACCATCGATATTTGATGTCCTCCATCTTAAAATCCATTGTCGATGTTATCGTAACATAGTGCCTATAGTTTGTTTTGGATTTCATCGAAAGGAAGGGGGACATATGAACTGGGGCTCCAATGACGCTTTGACTACCCATAATCGTGTGCATGTGTGACATCTGAAGCGACAAAACCGTCACCTCGATCATATATGACCGCCCCCACGCCATTATATAACCATTCTTGGTGTTATCAGGGAATATTGTGTTCTTGAATTGTTTTTCTTGTCACCGCCCGTCTTTCCTCTCCATGTTTTTCCTCCCCGGAGGCGGCTTTAGCCATTTATTCCGAATTCGGCTATTCTTCTTTGCAACTAATGACCCACAAGTATAGGGGGTGTATCGTAGTACTTTCGATAAATAAGAGTGTCGAACCCAACGAGGAGTAGAAGGTGTTGACAAGTAGGTTGGATAGAGAGTTCACTGTAAACACTAACAAACGGTTTTTTGGTTGTTTTTGGATATTGCAGATAAATAATGTGCGAGTAAATAAATAACATTAGTAATAATTGCAGCGAGTGTCCCAATACTTTTGAGATCAAAGGACAAGCCGGTTGTTTTACTTATGGTTACCAAATGTTCTCGAGAACACATGGAAATTTTGTCAAGTGCTTTCGCTTCATACAGTTGATTAATATTTATTGGTTCGTTAATTTCTGTGTGGGTGAACCTATGCTAATGCACCACCCAACTAGGTCTAATACATACTTGTGATTATACCCCTCGTAAGCATCTTCAAATACAAGAAAGTAATTAAGATAAATCTAACCACAACCTTAAAACTCCGGGATCCTACACTCCCTCATGCATTCGTTTCCTAACGGGGGTTTAGCTTTCTGTCACTCCGGCAACCCCATAATTAGTAGTCAAAAACACAATGCATACTCCTAGGCCCATAAAGGTGAAGTATCATATAGTCAATGTTCACATGACACCACTAGAAGAATAGCACCACAAGTTAAATACCAAATCACTAGATATTACTTCAACATAACTTCACTACTAACATCATGACTTCTCCCATGTCCTCAAGAACTAAACGAACTACTCACGAGACATCATATGGATCATAATTAGAGGTGATATAGTGGATAATAACAATCTGGTAATAAAGTGCAAACACCGATAAATCTCACAACTACTAACAAGTAATCCACACCGGGACAGAGATCTAGTGGAAAACAACGATAAGGACCCCTAATTGTTACAGCGGGATAAAGATGGATGGTGACGGTGATGGTGCTGGTGATGAGGAGGATGATGATGATCTCGATGAAGCCCGGAGTGATGATGGTTACGATGACGATGATTTCCCCTCTCTGGGGAGGAATTTCCCCGGCAGATTTCTCCCTGCCGGAGAGCTTTTCTCTTTCTTTTGTTTTCCGCTCCGAGGTGGCAGCGTAATAATTCTTCGAAGATGTTCTGGGCCTTAGGGTTCCCTGGGGGTCAAGAACGCGAAAGGACGCGCCCAGAGGTGGGCCAGGGGGTCAGACCACCCCCAGGCGTGGCCAGAAGGGGCGCACGCCGCCTGGTGGTGTGGGCTGGCCCTCCTCCGGGTGCCCTTCTTGCTGGCTTCCTCCTTGGAACTTCTAAGACTTCTCCGGTATTCCCCCTTTTCTTCTGATCTTATGAAATAGAGTGTCCTGACGGTGCTTTTTTCCATCAAATTCCTGGTCCCGGTGTTTATTCTCCAAAAATTATGAAACGTGCAAAATAAGATGAAATAACATAAGTAATGTATCATAACAGAAAATAACGATATAAATAGTGATGCAAAATGGACGTATCAACTCCCCCAAGCTTAGACTTAGCTGGTCCCCAAGCGAAACTGAACTCGGTAAACATGACCACAGGTTTATGGAGTGAGTTGTCGATAAATAATATACGGACAAGAAGCATCACAACTATCAATACACTAATCATTCTAGCAAGTAACTCACTCTCGTATAATTTAACTTGAAACAAGTAAATGGAGTCACAATAAAGGTGCAAAAAGGAAATCAAAATTGGTGAAGGCAAACTTCGTTCTTGGTCAGAGAACAATTAATAATGTACTCATCTTTCAACCAGAGTCTTTATATTAGATCTTATATTGCAAAGTTTAACATGCTCAATCGTAACAATTTCTTTGCAATCATTGATAACTTTCAAAGTGGTATTCAAACAAATAAAAGCATTTGTCCTAAGCAAGGAAGAATAAGGAACATGATTGAGCAAATCAACATATAGATGAATGGATCAAAACAAGTCAAATGCTTGCTTAAGACATAAAGAAGTAGGTTTACAGACTCAACATAAAGGTGAAAGATAGGCCCTTCGCAGAGGGAAGCATGGATCACTCATGTGTTAGAGATTTTTATTTTATTAAATAGAGGTATAAAATGTTTGACACTCCTCCCAACCTTTCTTGCATAACCATGGCTAACCGAATCCTCGGGTGCCTGCCAACAATCACATACCATGGAGGAGTGTCTAATTTTTAGAGAGGTGTGTATGTCTATGTCACCAAATGACAAACAGAAAATATAGTACGTCACAAGCCAACTAGACTTCACAAGAGCGGATCTCATTGAAGGACGCAAATGGTATAGAAGGTCGTCGCTATTTCTCTTTTGTTTACCACAATCATGATTTGACTGATAAATCATAGGCAAAAATATTGAAGAGAATTTGTTGTAATTAAGTTCGGGGCTGGGCATCCCGCTTCCAGCTCTTCTACATTTGGATAAGCGGATGAAGCCACTAGTCCAGGCGTGTAAAGTCCAATCAACAAGTGAGATAAATATTCTCTATTTGCGTCCTCATGAGCTAAAATAGGAACACAAAACAGGTGTAATTTTAAGGTTTTAAAGGTAGCACACAATAAATTTACTTGGAGTGGCGGTTAAATACCACATATAGGTAGGTAGGGTGGACACAAATGACATGGTTTTGGGCTCAAGGTTTGGATGCACGAGAAGTATTCTCTCTCAGTACAGGATTTTGGTTAGCAAGGTTGTGTAGAAAGCATAAGAGTTGAGGGAAAACAAACAACCATATATATGATAAAACCAATCATGCAATCTTCCTTGAAAGTACAAACAATCTTACTTGAGAATACTAAGCTTATGGGCTAGCAAGAAAGAAAGATCAAGACCTTCACCATCAAGCTATTTTCTGGCGCCGTTGCCGGGGAGGAAGAGAATTTCGGCAAGGGGAGTCTCTCACTTCCAGTCTCTTTACTTTGTTTTAGTTTTGCTTAGTTTATTTTGTTTTGTCTTGTTTATTTCTCTATATAAAAAACGCACAATTTTTTTTCTTATTCTAGTTGTTAATTTTTGCTTTATCATGCTTGCTATTAACGGTTAATGTCTTTGAAACTAGATCTTATAGTCAAGGTGGCTTCACGGATGAACAACAAAATTATTATAAGGAATACCGCTTGTTACAAAAAGGGATACACTTTTGGGAGAAAATTAATAAATTGCATGACTATGCTAAAAACTTGTGCTCTACCTATAATGTTACTTATTGCTTTGATAAATCTTGTTGCTGTATGAGGTATAAACACCTCATTTTTCAATGTGAGTACGATGATAATGTTACCATATCTTCTTATGTTAAGGGAAATTATGACTTTGATGATGTGGAACAAATTGAGGAATTTATTGCTTGGAAGGGTGCATTTGAAATTGTCTATTTGCTTGAAAGTATTGATGATGCACCTTATAAATACGAGATTTATGATATACTTGAATATTGCTTTGATAATTACAAGGATTGTAATTACTACATACTTCAATATCTTAATCTATTCTCTCCCCCAAAGAGAGAGACTAATGCCTTGCCGGGCCCTATGGAAGAAGAAATTGCTGGAACTGGAAACTCATTGGATGAAAAAGAGGAGGAGAGTGATGATCAAGAGGAGGAAGAATGAAGCTACCCATGTCTACCTCCCAATGATAATAACTCTTTAACTCATAATTGTGATGATCCTATTGATTCTTTTGAAATATCCCTTTTTGATGAAGTCGATACTAGCTATACTTGTGACCTTTATACTACTATGAATGAAACTTGTGAGAATGATATTGCTATTGTTTATGATAATCCATGCTACTTTAATCGCGCGTGTTGCGGCGGATGGAGCCACCGCTGGGCGCTGGGTCGCGACCAGCGTCATCAGATGGCGGCTCGAGGGTCGCCGGGCTTGAGACAGATTTACAGTCCGATTCGCCGGGTCCAATCTTGTCGGGGAAGCGCATAATTCCCGCCTTGCTGGCGTGGAAGTGGAGATTGCCAAACGTCAAGCTGACGCTCCTCTTGAGTCCTCTGAACGTCGGGCGAGATTCTGGCGAGTGGGGTGCGTAGATGAACGACCCGAAGCAGATCGGTTATGTTGGAGTCGATGATCCCGGGCTCCAGCTGAAGCTCGGTGAAGACGAGACCGAAGATGCCGTGGATCCAGCGTATGCCGTTCCCACAGATGGTGCCAATTGTCGATTAGTCATCTCAACAAGTCTCTCGGATGACCCGGTAGGGTTTCGATTAAGAGAACGAACTAGGCGCTGTCGGCTAACGAGGGGGGGGGCACGATTTACCCAGGTTTGGGGCCCTCGTAGAGGTAAAACCCTTACTCCTGCTCTTCTGTTCTGTATTATGAGTAGATCGATTACAAATGTGGGTGTGCAAGTCAAGAGATAGATCTTGAGCTATGGCTATGGTGGTGGAAAATAGATTGGATCCCCTCTCCTCGTGGTTCTCCCAGCCTTTTTTATAGGTAGTTGGGTCTCAAACCGTACCGGGGGAGGGGGGGGGTTACAAACCCTAACTCTAGGTCGGTGGGAACTTTTCTTCTTGACCCGCAAGTTTCGCGGGTGGGATCCCACTGGGCCTTCTAGAGCTACGGGGTAGCGCCTTGCTTTGGGCCTTGGACCGGGTAGACTCACTCGACAGGTCCTGGAGTCATCCCCACGCCAGCGTCCATAGGCACGATTAGATACGAGCATAGAGACACTCAGACATACCCATGTTTAGGGACCTCGATGAGGTAGCACTCCTACTCCTGCCTGAAACTCGTAAGCACCATGATCATCACAACATACACGATTGCTCCTAGGGCTGTGTTGGTGTTGCTTCTTCCCCCCTCTCGCTTTTGTCTCTGTGTGTGGTGTTTTCCTGGTGGGAATGCGAGTCACCCCCTCTCTAGGGTGTCTAGTGCACCTTATACACACGCTGGTGCACTCGTTACATAACTCGGCCGGCTACTGTGCATCCAGGTGGGAGCCGGTGGGCCCCGCGCACTCCTCACGTACATCGCAACACCAATGGTGGTGACACCATGCATAGGAGAACGCTGTGGTATGCCAATGCCATTAGTCACCGGCATGGACGTCTCCTTGTTTAGATTTTTTTCAATGAGAGGGAATGAGTACTAATGACTCGGTGAACCTCTACTACTTAAATCACCGATAAGAGTAACATGGAACAAACGACCTGATTTTCGCACCTCGTCCATAACGCCTCGTCGCCCGTCTCCTGGCTTTTATGGGGAGCGGCTGGCTCCCATCACCTCCAGGAGCCGGTAGACCCGGGCAGCCAGGCCTCACTGACCCGACCCAGTTGGCCTGCTTGGCCCTACCACGCCTTGGTGTGACCTTTCTTGGGCCCGAGGCTACTCGATGGTGATCCCACCGACAATGTGATTTACCTTTTTTAGATTATTTTAATGGGAGGAAATGAGTACTAATGTCTCAGTGAAACTCTATTACTTACAATACCGAAAAGTTTACCATGGAACAAAAAATTGATCTCACACTATTGTTCCAACAATGGGACCTCTTTCTTGGACCCTTCCCCTCCGTCCCCGCCCTCACGCCATAGTAACGTCATTTGAGCCGGTCTCCGGTCGTATCTTCCCTGCATGCATCACTCTTCTCCTGCGTCGTCACCCTCCATCTACAACATCTGTCGCCGAGAGGCTGTTTTTGTCGGTTCGTCCATAATTCGCGCCTCTCTTCTTTATAGCGCAACGCGGGAAATCCGGTACTACTCCATTAAACCCCGCTCATCAATATTTTCTCCATTTTTTTCCCCGAGGACTCTCGCGCCGCGCCCCGCCGGCTATAAAACCCCCCGCGCTCCCTCGGCCCCTCAAAACACCGAAGACCCGTCATTGCCCTTGGAGCCACCACCCACCTGCATACCCTTTTTCTAGGTACCGGTTATCGGTGCGGGGATCATACAAAAACCTTACCGAAAACACCTTCATAGATAGAAAGAAAGAGAGATCCGGGGAGGGATTAGTGGAGCCGATAGGGCGGGGAAGAGAAGGGTAAGGGGATGGAAGGAAGGTGAGCTGGTGCTTGGGTGTGAGGGTAGGCGCAGAAGATCCGGTGCTAGGTCTCCTTTTCAACCCTCGCCCGGAAGGCGACGCACCTTTCTCCCTTTCCTCTCCTCCTCCTCCCGTCTCCGTCTCCGTCCCCATCTCCTCCTTCCCCACCTCACCGCATTCGCATCTCCGGATCCCCCGCCGCCCGCCTTCCCGCCGCGCCGCCGCTCTCCCCGCCATTCCCGCCGCCTCGATCTCGCCCCCTCCAATCCCTTCCCCCCGATTCGCGTGGACGGACTCACCGAGGGATGCCGCTAGGACGAGAGCTGCGTCGCGGGTGATCTCCTCTCACGCGGGTGGGAGCCTTCTCTCGCGCGCGCTCGCCGACGTAGAGGGATCCCGTCGCGGCTGCACCACCACCTCTTTCCTCCCCATCCTCATACCCCTTGCAGTAGAACAACACCAGCAGCAGCTCCCCCTTTCTAGGGTTTGCTCGGGGTACCCGATCTCCTCGTCCCCGGTCGGCTGCTCCTCCTCACGCCCGCCCTCTCCTCGCCCGCCCCCGGCGGAGCTGGCTCAGATGTTTTCCCACGGCGCGGATTCCGCCCACGACGCCGCGGCCGGCGGCGTCGGCGTCAGCGCCGGCGGCCCCGCCGTCCCCACCCGCTTCGTGTGGCCCCACGGCGGCAAGAGGGTCTTCGTCACCGGCTCCTTCACCAGGTCCGCTATTTATCACGCTACCTCCACCTGTTCTGTCCTATCATATCATATCATATCATATCATATCCCCTGTGATTACTCACTGCCATTCTATCTTCTCGTTGACCTACCTGTATTTATTCTGCACTTATTACTCGCTAGGAATGGGTGGATTCTTCACTGCCCACAGCCCTTTCAACTGTAAATTTAGTCCTAGGGTCTATGAGCGGTGCCATGTGTTGTTGTGTGCGTATACGCTGTAGATACTGCAATATTTGGATATTTGCTCTCACTTAATATGCCAGCGAGCGGGCTCTGTATAGATACAAGATTGATGACCTAAGTGCTATCTCACTTTTTGACCATAATCAATGATGGATAGATTATCTCCCTGCTTTCGTGCTGGGGGCGCTGTAGATACTGCAATATTTACATATTTGCTCAATTAATATGCCCGCAACCGCTATGTGCAAATACAAATTTGATGACCTAAGTCCTATCTTGTGTTTTCACCGTAATCAATCCCGCTGTAGTACCGTTTCCAAATGGGAGATACTGCAATATTTAGATATTTGCTCACTTAATATGCCCGCAAGCGCAGTATGTGTAAATACAAATTCGATGACCTAAATCCCATCTTATAATTTGCCGGTAATCAATTATTGATAGATTATCTCCCTGCTCTCTTGCTGGGGGTCTCTAGGACGTATTTTATAGTTTAGATATCCATGCATCGATTCAACCGTTGGGCTTACCCTGGCAATGCAGCTTCCTTACACCGCAGGCTATCTTAGCTGTCGCTTCACACATGGGTAAATTTGGCGTGACATGTCCCTGCTCCTCCAGTGTTTGACTGTGGTGTGTAGCGCCCAGCCAACCAAAGTTCGAGTACTGGCACCACTTGGAAACAAAGGAATTTTGTCGATGAGATAGGAAATTGCACCTGTTCCCTGCCCAGAAAAACACATAAAAAAAATTTGGTTTCTGTTTTTCCATTGATAACTGACTCTTTCAAACCCTTAAATGTTATTTTATCGCACACCAACCTTATGGCCCCATTTTGTCCTAGGTGGTCAGAGCATTTGCCGATGTCTCCTGTTGAAGATTGCCCCACTGTATTTCAAGCTATCTGCAGCTTACCTCCAGGGATTTATCAGGTGCCCCTTTTTATCCTCTGACCGACAGTTGTTGTTGCAATGTAATAACTGCTAATGTAAGAACCTCCTTGCTTGGTTATTGATATGCAGTACAAGTTCTATGTGGATGGACAGTGGAGGCATGATGAGGCACAACCTACTATAACAGGAGAATATGGGTTAGTAAACACTCTATACCTGACAAGGGAATTTGACCACATGAATAACGTTCTGAGCCCTAGTACACCTGGAAGCATGGACGTGGACAATGAAAATTTTCAACGAAATGTAAGTATCACTTATCTTGCCAAGTTGTGAGTGAGTAAACACATTATGTGGTATACCCTGTTCTTTCTGTAACCGTTCTTTTAAGCTTATTGAAATGCTCGGCGGTGTTGAATGTATAATCATTTGAGTGTTGTGATCTCTTGAAAATGTCATTCTGTGGGAGAAGGCAGTGTCCATACAAGGGGCAAATGTCATATGTTCTTTGTTCTATTGGATAATTGATAGGAAAGCAATACATGCTTAAACATATCTTGTTTACCCATACTCCATGTGCCCCTTGAATGGTCGTTATAAGTTAGTTTTCTGTTTTGTTTTATTACTAAGTTCACATTGAGTGTAAAAAAATTGAATTATTGAGCAGGGATAAAATTTGTGACACTTGCTTTCCTTGTCTTCATCACAGGTTCCGATGTCTGATGGCGGCCTTCAGGACGGTTCTCCAAGAATTTCAGAGGCTGCTATACAGATCTCTAGGTGTCGTGTTGCGGAGTATCTGAACGCGCATACTAGCTATGATCTACTGCCTGATTCTGGAAAGGTAGGGGAAACAAGTTGCTCTTATATGATTGCTGTTAATGAACAGCGTTATTTATATAACATTATCGTTTTCCAATCCAGGTCATTGCTCTGGACATTAATTTACCTGTGAAGCAATCTTTCCATATTCTGCATGAACAGGTATTAAATCTTACCTTATTACCCGCCTTCTGGAGCTGTATTGTTGGTCTTCAGGAGACATACAAACCTCTCTTCAGCCTGTTACCTTACACCACCTTTCTATTTTGAGACAAATTAGATACGAAACATGAAAACATAAAGCACAATTTTTAATTTATTCCTGCTGATACTGTTCTTTAACAATATTTCTGGCTGTATATTACAATTGAGAAGTGAGAACAATGGCATACATTTTAGTAAATGCTGACCCATGGATTTACTTGTCAGTGGAAACTGAACATTGCTGGCTCATTTGTTAAAATACTGCTATTACAATTGTACAACTCAGTACTGTTCATAGGTACTTCTGACAGTGAAACTGAACATTACCGGACATTTCATTACAACCAATACAACTCAATACTGTTCATAGGTGCTTGTAACCTTACCCTTTCCTAGTCAATTTCCAATTTTCCTTATTTCACCACCTGACCCAGCTACTAGATATTAGTGTTTTAGATATTTTCAGGCTCTGTACATTATTTCTACATGGTAGTCGTGTCCAGCTCCATACATCAATTATTTGTCTCTATAACGCGATCCAGCATTTCTGGCACCTTGATAACCAATTTTTTGCTTTCATCAGTATATTGAAGTCGCTGTCAATTTGTAAGAACATGCATTAAATAGTGCGCTTTGCAGGGGATTCCTGTGGCTCCTCTGTGGGACTCATACAGGGGTCAGTTTGTTGGGATTCTGAGCCCACTGGATTTTATACTTATATTGAGAGAGGTAATATATTTCAGCACTTACTATTTGTTCTTAGGTTTGGTCATATAATTTGACTGTGTTGGCAGTTTAGTTTGTGTTATGTGTCATTCTTATACCCTGTAGGAGGGGCAAATAGGCCGATATTTTTTTCACTAATATATCGTTGCGGGTGATGCCCAACTTATTTCGAACAATGTGCCATTACAATTTAAGAGCATCATGAATCAAGACTTGTTTTGAACTGGATTAATGTTTGACCTGGGAAAGGGGGTGGGGGGATACCTGTTACTTGCTGTAAGCGTTTACTGGCCACCCTCAGTACGTCATAACTCTGTGTATATCTGTTTTTATTGTACTATAGTACACTCACTGAATTCGTTATCAATTTTCATGCGTCTTTTTAGTTACTAGTCGTTGTACGAAAACTGTTAATAGCTATCACTCACATGTTACGTTATCCTCATCCACTAATGGTATACCCCAGGCCTGCTGGTCAGGGGAATCCTTGTTTGACGTTGACGGTTTATAACAATTTTGTATACCATTATTTTGAAAAAGTGGAACACCTGTGCTGCCGATGAACATCCATCCATCCTGTTTCGTTTTACATGATAAATTCTTATCCAGTTTTTTTAGAGATAGTTTGTGCTAGTTAGTTTTGATGAATTGTAATATCTTGTTTTTTGTTGCAGCTGGAGACACACGGCTCAAACTTGACAGAGGAACAGCTTGAAACACACACTATATCTGCGTGGAAAGAGGCTAAGCGGCAAACTTATGGAAGAAATGATGGACAATGGAGATCAAATCAGCATCTGGTGCAGGTAAGCTGCTACCTTTTTCTGGTTGAGAATTAGATCGCAAATTTCCGTGCAATTTGGATTGACAGACTTATTGGGACTGATGTTTCATCTAAGAGTCGACAGATTATGCTTGCTTTGATGAATTAAGAACCTTGCATGCCTATTGTCTAAAGATGAAATCATGCCTTTTCATTTAATTTCATTTGACAAGTCGTAGTTGTCAGCAGTCAAGGAGAATACTTTTCTCCGCCCACTATCTAGCACACCCACTTAACTTTTGTATAGAACTCATCTTGTGTTGTGACTGCTTGGCACATATTTTGTTTCAGTTACTTAAGTTTTGATTGTTAATTTTTGCTTCAGTTTGTCTTCTTCACCACCACGCCCCTCTAGTGTTCAGTTTCATTACGATTTATTTGGCAATGGACTAACATTGGAGTTGACTTGTTATCTAGGCCACCCCTTTTGAATCCCTGAGGGACATTGCCATAAAAATACTGCAAACTGGTGTTTCTACAGTTCCAATTATCCATTCGTCAACATCAGATGGATCTTTTCCACAGCTGTTGCATCTTGCATCCCTTTCAGGGATATTGAAATGTAAGTACTATCCCTCTCTGCATCTTTATGACAAGTGTAACTTGTATTGTATATGCTATAATCAACTTATTGCAAGATAGCTTAGAAGAATATCCTATCTTTTTCAGGTATCTGTAGATATTTTAAAAACTCCACTGGTAGTTTGCCTATCCTAAACCAACCAGTATGCACAATTCCGCTGGGTACCTGGGTTCCGAGAGTAGGTGAACCAAATGGTCATCCAATTGCTAAGTTGCGGCAGAATACGTCACTTAGCTCTGCCCTTAACTTGTTGGTTCAAGGTAATTTCTCTTATCTTTGTTGCAACCAAAGGCATACCTATATTTGGGAAATTCATTGCAAAATAAAGGTGACCTTGCCTGCATTTGTAAATTTGAAGGCAGACCCTTTGTTATTATTGAACTTCAACACAGTTCCACTGATATTCCATATGATGTGAAACTATTGGCTCTACAATGATTTTGTGAAACTGATCTTTTACAAATTCTGTACTCTAATTGTACATGCAGCTGGAGTTAGTTCAATACCAATTGTGGACGAGAATGACTCGCTGATCGATACATATTCCAGAAGGTATACACCATTTGGACACATGAACACACAATATCTTTCTTTGTGTCATGTTATTTTGCTATGTTCCACTTTTGCTGGCGACTTATTTATTGTGGTTCCTCCATTGTGTAGTGACATCACAGCTCTGGCGAAAGACAAGGTCTACACTCATATTCGCCTAGATGAAATGACAGTTCATCAGGTATGCTAGTAAAAAAAATAATAATCAAATGCCTTAATCCTTTTTTGGACCGAAACATGTACGGTGGTTTAATTGTAGGCCGTTTGGTATGGGAAACATGTTTGTTTTGGAAGTGCTATTTTGGGAAATGAACTAAAAAGTGCTGGCATAGTGCAGCTCTTATTGAAACTTTGATTAGCTTATCGTTTTCTGTATGTGGGTTGAAATGTGGACTGATATTCATGCCGTGAGAAGAGCTGCATGTAGTTGAATTTATTTTCACGGATGTATATAGGTAGTTAGATACTCATTCGTGCAAGAGCCAATGGGTAGTTTGTTACGTTGTCAAATTTTAAACTGCAGCTGAACTGAATAGTGAAACATAATATGAAGGGTAGAGCGGGTTCTGCTGTAGTAGTAAACAGATTCTGTTTGCCTGTCTCAAGAGTTATGCTTATCTGTTTGCCTGTCCAGATTCTGTGACAGCAGTATGAATTATATTCTGTTTGGCTATGAGCAGGCTTTGCAGCTTGGACAAGACGCGAATTCACCTTTCGGACTCTTCAACGGACAAAGGTGCCAGATGTGTCTCCGGTCCGATCCTTTGCTGAAGGTTATGGAGAGATTGGCTAATCCTGGTAAGATTGTTATTTTTTTGGTGTTGACTGAGTAGCCTCGTGCAATCGATCAGTTTGTTGAATCCTCAAATGTTGTTCTTTATCAGGGGTGCGCCGCGTGTTCATCGTGGAAGCCGGCAGCAAGCGTGTGGAAGGCATCGTGTCGCTGAGCGACATATTCAAGTTCTTGCTGAGCTAGCATCTGTCTCTGTTTTGGTCGGGGTGCAGCAGCTGCCAGAGTTAACAGGCGTAGTGCAAACAGATTTGTGGAGACCTCTGGCTGGCTGTTGCTGATAATGGCCGTTCAGGGTCTGTAAAGTTTCTTCTTTTTCTTGCTCACCGCTGTTACCGAAATACCTGGTGACTTTTTTCTTCTCTTAAAAAGTTCCTATTGGATTGCTTTGCTGCTTGGCGGGACTAGTGTGTCTCGGAGGAGCTAGAGTTGGTTGGTTGTGTTGGTCCGTTCTGTCTGTCTAGTATCTAGAGACCTGATGTTAGCATGAAAGAGAAATTGGGGGTGGGTGTTCAACCGTGGTCTGAGTCCCATGTGTTGTTGTTTTTGCTTCACTGAAGAACAAGTGTTTCTGGTGGGCAGTCGTCGCGCAACCATGGTAGGCTGTGGTGGGGTCGTCCTTGTCTAGGTCCTGGAAAACGAGAAAAATCAAATGGTACTGGCTGTGGATGTACAATTGTAAACCTCATTTTATTTTTTGAACCGCTCTCAACTTGTCCTTGTAGATCATGCCGTTGTACATTCCTTCCTAGTTCCCAGCAAACTTTTATCATTCGTGATATCTGCCCGAGGGAAATATGACAGACCTGGAATAATCCATTTTATCAATCCAGTCACATGACATTGGTGTCTATGCCTGCAGTTCGTTTGAACCCGTCTTCTATTGCTCCGTTCTGATCCCTACCTGGTTTACGAATTTGCTGTCAGAAAGAAACGTTAGCGGCAAGTGGGGACGGCGGTGCGCGCGACGGCGTGTGTGCGTGCGCCGCGCCCGTGGTTTGGTTTCCTTTTGGATGTTTGTGGTGAAAAATCTAGAGTGGATAGGATCAATCTACATCACTCCAGCATACTGCTCTTCAGTCTTCACTACAAAGATTCAAGGAATCAGCCCATCCAATCCAATCCATCTTCCCTTCTCTGCTTCCCACACTCTGCTCTCTAGACCTCTTCCCGCTGCAGCAGTCGCGATTCTTGCTTAGATGAGCATGACGGCAACGGCAGCAGCGACGGCGTGGCCGTCCACCTCCTCCCCCGTCCTCACCCCTCGCGCCCACCACCACGCCAATCTCCGCTCCGGCTTCCTCGGCCGCGCGCTCACCGTCTCCGCCCGCGCCACCGTCTCCCCCACCGCCACGCCGTCCATGTCCATCCGCGCGTCCTGGGACGGGCCGCTCGCCTCGTCCCGCCTCATCATGCAGGGCCGGAACGTGAAGCTGACGGACACGCTCAAGGAGCACATCGAGGACAAGGTGGGCCGCGCGGTGGCGAAGCACGCGCACCTCGTCCGCGAGGTCGACGTGCGCCTCTCCGCCCGCGGCGGCGACCTCGGCAAGGGCCCCAAGGCGTCCCGCTGCGAGATCACGCTCTTCACCCGGCGCCACGGCGTGGTCCGCGCCGAGGAGGAGGAGGAGTCCACCTACGGCAGCATCGACGTCGCCGCCGGCATCATCAAGCGGAAGCTCCGCAAGATCAAGGAGAAGGAGACGGATGTGCGGCACCTCAAGAAGGGCGCCAAGGAGTGGGCGGATGGGGACGGGGTGTCGGAGTCGGATTTGGAGGCGGAGGTGGAGGTGGTGCTGGAGGAGGACGAGGAGGATGCGCTCGTCGAGGTCATCGGCGCCGAGGATGAGGAGACCGTGCTCACAAAGGTAATCTCGATTGACCAACAGTCTCCTCTTTCTACCTGATAGGACACTGTGGATGCTGGTTTCAGAGTTTCAGTACCTGCCACTGCTCTGAAATGGATTAACTGTTACCAATTCTACACATTTCGTTCAACATGTTTGTTCTACAAGAACATACCACATTTAGCAGTTGATTGTAGTTCATGAGATTGATCGATCCATGTACCCCAATGATGGATGGCATTGGTTTGTTGGTTCTCTGCAGGTTGTGCGCACCAAGGTGTTTGAGATGGCGCCGCTGACGGTGGACGAGGCGCTGGAGCAGCTGGAGAACGTGGACCACGACTTCTACGCATTCAGGAACGAGCAGACAGGTGCGTGATTACACAGCATTTGCATTTGCTTTCATCCATGAAAACAATTCTTGTTGTGTACATGCATGATTGGTTGGAACTGAAACTGAAGTTCACTGAATTTAACTCTTAAGTTCTTGCTCGCATGACTCACTGGTTGCAGCTGAACTGTATTGAACTTAACTGACCCTCACTGAATTGAACTGCAGGTGAGGTGAACATCCTGTACAAGAGGAAGGAGGGCGGCTTCGGCCTCATCATCCCCAAGGAGGACGGCCACGTCGACAAGGAGACCGTCGCCACCAAGGCCAACGGCAAAGAGCAACCCATCGCCGGCTGACTGACGACTCCTCCCATGCCGGCGTCACTAAGTCACTAGCCGTAGCTGCGTTAGTTCCATCTGTTTCTTTTTTTCTTTCTTTCTGATGGATGTTTGTCTGTCAGACTGATCATATTTCAGACAAGATATGTCCAAGTGGAACCGAGCCCTTGTGAGCAAATTTAACACCTCTTTTATGATACCACATCGCTTGCTGATCTTCTATTACCCCCGTTTCCTGCATTTTAAAAATTTCAAAAACCACATTTCATAATTTTAAAATGATGTGAAAACAAATCCTGGATGTTCTCAATGACGCATTCTAGAAACTTGCAAAATTTCAGTTTGAAATACCTTTATTTTTTATTTTTTTTTTATTTTGACCTATTTTTTTTTTTGATAAAAATGCGGATCTGAGAGTAGCATTTCAAAATCTTATTTTGTAAAGATTTTTCCAATTTTGTGGAGTCGATAAAACCGTATATTTTGATGCTCCAGGAGAATATGCCGTCTTCCTGTTTTTTTTACACAAACGGCACCCCCCGGGAAAGGGCCCACATTCCATTATATTGCATAACAGAACAACCACCCGAATCATTCCAGGTTTTTGTACGCCCCATACAACCAAACGCCACAACAACACAACTAAAAAAGATTACGAGCAGAAACTATGAATGCGACTGGAAGTAGCTAGAGCGAGACGTTTCAAGCAGCAAACCGAAACACCAAAACAACTGCTAACACGCAGCACCAACAAGTCCAGGTTCATCGCTAGCTCAACCTCAGCGACAGGAAGTAACCACAGATCAACACGGATCAGAGAATAAATTCTTCATCATCACCATCTTCTCCACTTGCCGCCCTGTTCCTCCTAGCTTCACCTTGATCATCATTACCGATCCTCAACACATTAGACTGTCTTGGACCTGGGTCCAACGATGTTGCGACCGAGAGAAGCATGGCAGCGCCAGCCCTAATATCAACTTGTTCTTGGAGTGAGTGAAGACCTGCCCAATGATTCAGAAAAACACATGTATAGCTAATCAATTCAAACGGGGATTTGATAAGTTTTTTCTCAAAACAAGCACGATTTCTAATCTTCCACATGGCCCAGCACACAGCAGCCACCCCCGTGATTTGTATGTTACGACTGGATTGAATATACCGAGGTATCCACCATAAATATTGAGAAAAGGACCCCGGTCTGTTATTCGTCCCCAACGCTGTACCAATTACACTCCACACGTACTTGGCTGCATCGCAAGTAAAAAATAGATGAAGGATAGAATCATCCTTGTTACAAAACTGGCATTTGTAGCTGCCCACCCACTTTCTCCTTTTCATATTGTCTTTTGTTGAGATGGCATCATGTCAGATCAGCCAGAGCCAAACTTTGATCTTGAAAGGAATTTTAGCCTTCCATAGATGCCTAAGGGATCTATCCACACCATTACTTGACAGCGACTGGTACATAGATTTTACTGAAAAAATTCCACTCTTGGTCCATTTCCACTTAGGAATATCCTCTTCCTCATTAAGGGCGATTCCAGCCATTTTGTTCTGAAAATTTCTCATCTCACCCTGCAAATCCCCAGTCAGCCATCTTCTGAAACTGAGAGTCCATCTTCTCCTAGCCATCTCAGCCACTGATATACACTGCTCATTGCATATCTCAAATAACCCCGGGAAGGTATCTTTAAGTGGTCTATGCCCACACCAAGCATCTCCCCAAAAATCAGTCCTCCTGCCATTTCCAATGATCATAACCCTCCCAGCCAGGTAAAGCTGCCTGATATGTAACAGATCAGACTAAAATGCAGAATCCATGGCTCCGTGTTTAATTTGATAAATTCCACCCTGCCCTAGATATTTTGCTCTCATGAAGTTCTGCCAAGGTCCATTACCTGCCTCTAACTTCCACCACCACTTGCACATCAAGCTTATGTTAAATTTTGTCAGGTTCTTAAGCCCTAGGCCCCCTTTGGATCTTGGCCTGCAGATCAACTTCCAACTCACTAGATGATATCTCCTCTTAGCAGAACTGCTTTGCCACAGGAAGGCCCTTCTGGGTTTATCTAATTCTTCCAGAGTAGTTTTATGCAGTAGGAACAACGACATATGATATACAACAAATGAAGATAAACATACATCTATCCTAATCACTCTGCCCCCAATAGACAGAGTTCCTCCCATCCAACCATCCATCATCCCTCTTACTTTTTCACCCAAAAAAGTCCATCTCTTGAACAAAATTTCTTCTAGAATTCACAGGAACCCCTAAGTATTTAACAGGCCAACTCCCTTTCTGACGACAGAACATGTCAGCATACTCCTGTTGTTTTACATCATCCTCCAGAATCATCATTATTTCACTCTTCTCAAAGTTAATTTTTAGACCAGACATGCCTTCAAACACATACAAAAGCAATTTCATATTCCTGGCTCCCTCCAGGTCATCTTGAAAAGTAAGATGGTATCATCTGCATACTGGAGCACAACAACCCCTTTATCAATTAAATTTTCTGCTAAGCCCACCACTAGGTCAGAATCCTGAGCTCTATGAATCATTTTTGTCAGATTTTCAGCAGCTGCATTGAAAAGAAAAGGAGACAAAGGATCTCCCTGCCTCACCCCTTTGTAGCTGGTAAAATAAGGGCCAACCTCATCATTGATTTTAACACTCAAAGTGCCTTGAGTGACCACATTCCTGAGCCAAAGCAACCATTTGTCACTAAAGCCTTTCTGTCTGCATGTCTCAAACAAGAATTCCCAATTTACTTTATCATAGGCCTTTTCAAAGTCAATTTTCAGAACAACCCCCTGTTTCTTCCTTGTTTTTGATTCCATCAGTATCTCCTGTAACAGTTCAACACCATCCATAATGTTTCTCCCTTTAATAAAAGCAGTTTGGCATTTGTTGATCATCTTCTCCATGTATGGTTCCAACCTGACAGTCAAAGTTTTAGTGAAAATCTTGAACAACACCTGCAGTAGACAAATGGGCCTGTACTTATGAATCCTATCAACATCTTCTCCCTTAGGTAGTAGAGTAATAACACCATAATTGATTCTAGCCAGGTCTAGTTTATGCTGATAAAAATCATTAAACAACTGAACCAAGTCATCCTTTATTATAAGCCAACAGCTTTGATAGAACTCAACAGGATTCCCATCAGGCCCTGCTGCTTTATTTTTTCCATTGAATCAATTACTTCCTTAATTTCTTTTTCACTAAAAGGTCTATCCAACTCAATCCTGCCAACCTCATTCAATCTTTCCTGTACACCCCAAACATCATCTCTCAGGGAAATCCCCCGACAATCTGAAGGCCCAAATAAATCCTTATAGAAGGAAGTAGCATGTTTTAGAAGATTAGGGGTTCCTTGGATTATATCCTGTCCTTTTTAAGAGAAAAGATCATTTTCCTCCTTCTCCTGCCATTAGCCACTCTGTGAAAGAAACCTATATTCTTATCCCCTTTCAGAAGCTAGTTATCACTAGATCTCTGCTACCAGTAGGCTTCCTCCTCCTCATGAATTTTGAGAATATCTCTCTGAATTTGCCCCTTCCTGATCAACAAGTCACAAGACAATGGAGCATTTTCTTCAGCATCTTCCAAGCTTTGCAATTCATTAAGCAATTGTTTCTTGGATCTTTTTGATTCACCCCTCAGGTTTGCTCCCCACCCTTTTAGTCATTTTTGACTATTTTCAGCTTCTTCTGAAAGCTTTCAAGATTTGATTTTTCCCTGATTGGTTTCTTCCAACTTTTCTCAACTAACCCCAAGAATTCAACCTCTATTATCCATCTCTTCTCAAATCTAAAGCTTCCACCTCTCACTCCACCAGTCTCCATAGTATCAATCAGGATGGGATTATGATCAGACAAATCTCTAGTCCTTTTGTACACAGTGGCGAGAGGAAATAACTGTTCCCCGCTTTTACTCATCAAGAACCTATCCAGTTTTTCCAAGGTTGTATTGTCTTGGTTATTGGTCCAAGTATATTGACCCCTTGCCATATCTATCTCCCCGAGTTCATGAGTATTAATCAGAGCATTGAACACATCAGACCATCTCATGTTTTGATAGGTTTGTTTTTGTCAGCTGCTTTTCTGAGGAGGTTAAAATCTCCCCCAATTAAAAGAGGAACTGACTGGTCTGCACAAACCCCTAAAAGTTCTGCTAAGAAACTATTCTTGTCCTCCTCATGAGCAGCACCATACACATTGACCCAACACCATTCCAACTGCAATTTGATATCAAACACCACAGTCTTCACATGAAATTTACCAACATTAATTCTCTTCACCACAAATTTATCTTTCTTGACCCCTCCCAAAATTCCACCTGCTTTGCCCACAGATGGCAACCAGTTCCAAGAAAATTGATTCATAGGATCATTTTTTCTAAAGAAAACTGAGGAATAATTCTTATTCATTGTCTCTTGATGACCAATAAAATCTACAACATTGGTTCTCAAAAAGTCCTGCAAAAGTCTCCCATTCCTTTCTTGCCCACACTTCTATAATTCCAACTTGCACCAATCATAGATACTTAGGATTTTTTCTCCTAACCCTGGGACCAGTCAAAACATCACACATAGGGTGATTGTTTTTTAACTTTCCCTGAAGCACCACTTGATTGAGCTGTGGTGCCCCCCACTAGCAGAAGATTTAGCAATTTTCAGCTTTTTCCTAGCACTCCTGGATAAAACAGGAACATAACCTTCTGCACTATCTTTCTCCTCATCCCAACCCAACATCAAAACTGCATTACCTTCCTTCTGAATGTCATTGGACATATCTTCCTGTCTTTTATCTATACGATGTCTGGCAATTTCTAAATCTTTAATACTATTAATTTGTTCAAGGTTGAAATCAGCAGGATTAACTCCTAATTCAAGTACTCTATGCATAATGACATCATCATCTAAGCAAGCAAAATAGTTATTAGATGAAAGATTAGTACCTTCAAGATTCCTAGCCATAGCTTGAGCTCTAGCCCTGTCTGTGACCCTCACCTGACCAACCTCCAACTCCTGGAGCCTAGAGCTGCACCTGGTTGGCTGTGTTGCCTGGGTTGCTTCATCCTCCTCCATGTTCTCATTCACAGCTTCAGTCTCAGCCGTATTTTCCAGTTCCTGTGTTAATACCACCTTTGGCTATGATGCATCAAGGGGGATCACTTCAGCTCTTCCAGAAGGCCCCCTGGAGCAGGCAGAGCAAACACAGCAGCACCTCTAGGAATATATGGCACATCAGTGTCCATGGAAGAATCTTGGCTATCCTCATGAGATGTAGACTCATCCCCCTCCTCCCCTGCATCATCTTCCTACTGTTCCTGCATCTCAGCATCCTGGATCACCTGCTCTGCAATAGGTTCAAGAAGATGGTGGTACTTCTTCCTAGTTGTAATGACTTTATCACTTCCAGAATTTGCCAGCTTCTGAATAAATGCCTTAAAAGCTAAGTCCTCTCCTGCCTATTCTTGAATCCCCTGTGGGTCATCCTCTACTGCAACATCACCTTGAACAACAGGTTCCAGTACGCCATCTGTAATTTCTGCCCCTAACAAAGAAGGAGCAAAGGCTTGTGCGATTTGCTGCTGCACAACACTAACAATTGTGAGTCCCTATGAATTATGAGCAAAACCCTGAACATCTCTTCTACCACGATTATCACCATAAAAAATCTGATTGAGTCTAGCACCAAAAGACATGCTACTGGAAGAAGACGATTGTCCTTGTTCAAACACAGAAGATGCAACCTCCTTACCCTTCTCTCCTCTGGATGATTGCTCATTTTGCATATTATTTAGCTCACCACCTCCCCTGTTAGCATGATTACAGTTCTGATTAGCCCCCACAGCCCTGATGTTTTCACTGTTGTTACCATTGCCAAGTCCAACATTATGAGTGGCCCTCTCATTGTTCTGCAAATTAGTATTTAAAGACTCTTCCCCACCTGATATCTCCTTCTCAGCTTGATTGTAAAAGGTTTTGGATCTACATTGGGATCAAACAACTCTCTGGTGTATTGAATTTCATAAAAGGCCCCTCCTATTTCAGCTTCCCTGGTGTTGGGGACTAGAGCCACATCTCTGCAACCCAACTTGACTCTAACATATGCAAAATTTCTGACAGTATTCTTATCAAGAGCCAGAGGCTTGCCAGCAAGGCCTGCTACATAGAATATAACAGATCTCATCCTATACTTCATGGTGATTCCTTTTATCCTGTACCAAGCATCTTCCAGCATAGCAATTGGGACCACATCACCTGCCCACTTCTTGATTTTAGCAGAACCTCTGGTTTGGTCTTCATGAAGAACCTACCAAAGTGAGATAGCTCCTCAAGGCATTTTGCATTTGGGAAACGCATCTGAAATTCATTTTCAGATATTGTCTTGGCATAAAAACGCGATTTGCATCGACTCTGCCCACAGTTGGATTTCATGCTCCAAGTCCCTACCAGTAACTTCCCCATTTATCACTTTCAACACAGCCTGATGTAGAACTTATTGCGGCCTCACTTCGCACTCCTCAGCTGGTATCGAGTAAAAGCCTTGTTCAAAGTCAGAGCAGCCAAAGAACGGGGCAACATATTCCCAAGGGTTTCTCATTTGACACACCGCTAGCCCATGAGGACCCCCACAACAGCTGCATCTTCTGCTACCTCTCCAATCTCATCAATCCCAAGATGATGCACATTTGTAGAAGGATTACCAACAGGCATAGGTGCAAAGGACCCAGCCTGTGTCCTGTTTTGAACTCAATTTTGAGCATCAACCACATTAGTTGGAGATGGATTGACTGCAACGGTACCAGTGACTGGAGCAGTCGAATGCATCAGAGGAGCATTTGAATGTACGGAAGGGCTAACGAGAATAGGATTGGCTACCAAATCGCGCTTGTTCACTGCATCAGAATGGGGAAGAATCTCACCTAGAGGAACAGATGACGCCGTTGCAGCAGTAGATTCCGACGCCACCGAACCAGACGCCGCTCCTATCAGCTCCTGCCTGTGATTCCAGCGATCTCGCGCTGGTGCTGTTGTGTTCTCCCGACGACGTTGCTCCACCAAAGCCCTCTCTCTAGCCAGGCGCTCTGCATCTCGAGTTCTAGCCAGACGGCGCTGCTCTTCCTCTTGTCTCTTGAGTTCATCTCGCCGTCGCGCTTCAGCTTCACCGTTGCGGCGTTCTTCAGATCCGCGTCTCTCTTCCTCGCGCCTCCTGTCCTCTTCCCTACGCCTGTCCTCCTCCCTGAATCGGTCCTCATCATGATACCTATCACCTTCACCCCCAAATCTGGATCTGCCACCGTATGGGCCTGGCCGGAAGTTGTTCCGTGGTGGGGAACGCCTAGGCCCTCCATAGCCCCCTCCACCAAGCCTTCCTCCATTACCTCTTCCAGATCTCCTGTCCATCCATGATCTCACCACATGCGCGTAAGATCTTGAATCTCCCGAACTCACTCCCTGCCACTCACCCGGATCTGAAATCTATGGAGTAGCTGTGGTTGATTTGTGTGTGGCTTTGACGAAGACGACGCCACAACATCGTCTAAGGTTAGGGTTTGCTCTATCCCTATCGAGCGGAGAAATGAGAGCCGGGCTCGCGGTCGTCCCTTCTCTCTCTGTGTGATATACCTCCCCGACCCTGGCCAGTGGGCCCTCGATCGCCCCCGTCGGAGTAACCGCCGACGCGTGTCTACTCCCGAGCCGGACCACCCCGCACACACGCGCCAAGGGCGGTGCATGGTGCGGTGCGCTCACTCTGGATGGGGTGCGTGGTACGTGACGGGAACGTGGACCAACCACCGCCACAAACCGCGGGAACCGCCACGTCGCACCATGAGTGGGGCCGGCGATCACCGTGGAAACTGCCTCCACCTCGATCCCATCGCCTCGGTGCAGCGAAACCCTCGATCTGCCATCCCACCTGATCTCGCCGTGGAATCTATCTGATCTCTCCCCTGCGCGTGCGTGGTATATGGCGTGCCAGCAGCCTGCCGTCGACTCCGGTGAAGTGTGCTCCGCCACGCCATCGCGCGAGCACGGGCCAAGTCGCGAGTCGTGAGTCATCTCTCCCCCCTACCTCATTAGTCTACCTTCTCCGTGCTTTCACAAAGACCATGCCGTCTTCCTGGTGGAGGCCACACAACATAACCCTTGTTTAAACAAAAAGATATCATGCTTAATTTGAGGCCATCATGCCCAGTTCAAATGAGCTGTAGTACTACAGTTTTGATGGCGTGGAACCTAGTTCAAATGAGCTGTAGTACTCGCTCTCTTCACAAAGGCATCTCCCATGCGATTCAGACCATTTCTCTTGCTGTGGGTAAAATGAAGGCGACTAGGGAGTAAACAGCAAGGTGATTACACAAAACCGACGTCATTGTCAGACCGGCACACGGAGAAAGACGCCGTGCTGCGCCACCCATCGGCCTTGCGGAACGCCCAGACAAACGGCCCCACGCGCACCTCCATGGTGGACGTCGCCGGGCGGCGCGCCCCGCATCGGTGGTACGCCTCCGGCGGCGAACAGCCTGCAGGTGAATTCAGCGCGTGCTTGTGCTCCTCCTCCGCCGCTGTCATCGCGCGAGGACAGCAGAGGTGGCGCAGCAGGGCGGCGAAGAAGACCACGGCGATGAAGACGGCGACGCAGATGGCGGCCGGACTGACATGGGTGTAGGTGTAGCTGGTAACGGTATACGCCATGGAATGGAGGACGTGCTGCTCTTGAAATGAAGCTAGCTGTTGCTCCTCCTCGATCGCGCGATGAGGCTACTGGGGTTAGTTAGTTAGTGCATATGATTGTACTGTGGTTATGATTAGTGGTGGCTACTTAAGCAAGGCATGGCGATGTTTCCAAGACGTACGTACGGGGTTGCAGTTGCTTGTTATGGTCGAAGCGACAAATTAGAAATGGCCTTGGTCTCTCCGTTTTCTTGTCAGCAGACAGCAACGTTGATGACCAATCGTCAGCAGGCCAGCCAGTTATTTTGCTATACCGTGGAACGGTGCTGCCAGTTTTGGCCATGCATGTCTCCGGCCGTCCTCGCATTGAACGCCGATATGTTTATCATGTTGTAATTATATCGGCCTCACCCCCAAATCCCTTATATTGGACTCAGCCCACAAAGCCCAAATAAATTCTGAAATTGTCAATTTCTATTCATGAATAAATCAAGTTTAGTGGGTGGCACGCATTTCTTTTTAGATCCGTTTTTTTAAAACAAAATATCTCCAGAAACGTATTTCGAAATTACAAACCGTTTTCATATTTAGGATCCTCGCGTTGAGATCTACAAAACTAGATCCCATGTTGATAGGTTTCAAGAAAAAAATATTTCGAACTTTGTACACCCTGTTGTTTATACTTTATATTTTCGGTAGCGCGCGTGTGTGTACATCATGTACACCATGTAGCACCAATCGGCTTCGCCTCGCTATTTTTGTACGGCTCGGGTTCGCCTCGATAACCATTTATAAAGATCTTGAAGGGTTACATAGGTCGTTGTGCGCATTGGTCGAAGCGTGCATTGGTCGTAGTGCATGCCACGGTTCGGCGTTGCCTCGTAATACCGCTCGGCTTCGCCTCGAACAAAACGCCTACGATGTTCATCTAAAAAGTACGCACGTGTTCTATCTAAATAAGTAGTTACTAAAAGTATACAAACGTAGTTTCTAAAAGTATACATGTTGGATGTGAAAGTATAAAAAAATTGCTACTGAAAAGTATACAAACGTTATTCTGAAAGTATACATGTTATATGTGAAAGTATAAAAAAAAATGTTACTAAAAGTATAAAAAAATGTTCTGAAAAGTATACACAAGGTGTACCTGGGTGTAGATCCGCCTGGGTGTACACATCTGTCTGGGCGTATAACCGTCTGGGTGTACGCCGGCCCTTCACTTGGTGTACACCCGTCTGAGTGTACATCCGCCTGCAACTAGGTGTACAACCGTCTGGGCGTACACCCGTGGTGCACGTGTGTGTACGTCAGCACATGCACTTGGGACGTACTTCGTTCACTGCACCTGGGCGTACATCCGTGTTTGATTCTGAGTGTACAAAAAATAAATTCTCGAAACCTATCAACATGGGATCTAGTTTTGAAAATCTCGATGCGAGGATCTCAAATATGAAAACGGTTTGTAATTTTGAAATACGGTTCAGGAGATATTTCATTTTGAAAAACGATATCACGAAATAAATGCGTTCACACCCCACCTCCCGTCCCTGCGTGCCAAAGGGAAAATCCCCCCAAAACTCTATTGACGAAGGCACGGATCCTGGGCCCTGCGAGTAAGGACACCCCCTCTCAAGCCTTCTGATCAAGGCCCGACAGGAAGCGCCCTTGGAGTACTCTAGAAGGCCCATGAAAAGCCCACCCGCGTCAACTTGCGGGTTAAGTTAGGGATTGTAACCGACTCAAGCTAGGGTTTGTATCCTCTCCGGGTTGGACTCGAGACCTGGTTATCTATATAAAGCCAGGAGAGCCCAAAGGAGAGGACCAAGTATTACCGCACGACCACAAAAGCCTTGGAACTCGAGATCTACTCTCGATTCGAGCATCCTGTAATCGATCTAATCGTCTAATACAGATCAGCAGAAGGCAGGAGTAAGGGTTTTACCTCTTCGAGGGCCCCGAACCTGGGTAAATCTCGCCTCCCTGTCAAGCCGACGATTTCACCAGCGCCTATGACATCTCCTAGTCGAAACCCGATAGGGTCACCTGAGGGATTTGCGGAGCCAGAGCTTCGACAATTGGCGCCGACCGTGGGGATCGCGGGCGCTGGATCACCGGCATCTTCGGCTTCATCGACATCCAACTCCCGTTGGAAACCATCGACTACGGCTCCGAACAATCCTGTACGGATCGGATCCGTCATAGTCACGCCTCACTCGCCGGAATCACGCCCGGTATTCGAGGATCTGGAGAAGAGCGTCACCCTGACGTTCGGAAGCTTCAACTTCATGGCAAACAGAGACGGAATCCTCCACTTCTCGGATGAATCTGAACCCGAATCTGGAGCCGTCAACTCGCGCTTCCCTATGGAGAAAAGCGGCGAGTCCATCCGCTTCAACACGATCGACTACCACGCACTCTCGACAGAGGAACCCTCTCGGGTGAGAAGAGCCTCCCGATCTGCGCCTAGGACGCACGGGCCACGACTGGCCCAAGTCTGCATGGCAGGATCGGAACAGCCCTCGGAAACTGAATATAGCGCAACCGAGCGCGATCTAATCGGCGTCTCGCGGGAAGCCTGGAAAAGAGCCACGGAATCCATGCGAAAGAGTCAGCCACCCGCAGCAGGTGCCACGCAGGAAGACCTAACCGCCTACCACTATCACCTAGTGAGAGCGGCCTCAAACATCAAGGATGCCCGAGCAGATCTAGCCCGTCGCAGGAGAGCGGCGGATGAGTCAAGCCTACGTCGAGCCGAGCTGTCCCTTGCACCTTCGGTCGGTACCCGACCCGGGGGAAAAGGACCCGCAGCGTCGACAAGGGACCACGAATCTATGGCTGGAACCAACAGGTCTACCACATCTTCTTTCATGAGGGTTGACGACGACGGCAACGTCTACCCGCAAACTCCAGCCGCCGCAATTCTAGCCGCGGCAACCTACATGCAGATGAACCAGCCAACGGACAGCGATCCTCGGGTGGAACAATACAAGCATATCCGCAAAGGTCTAGGGCTGGCAGCCGCGAAGCTCGCCTCCCACGATCGCAAGGAACAACTGGAGAAGGCGCGACAGGAGAAGGACAAAGACAAAGACACGCCCCGCAGGCACATGAGCTCCTCTCCGAGAAAGGATAAATCGCCGCGTCGCGGCCGAGGAAAAGAGGCTCGACGCCGCGGCGACAGCCGAAGCAGCAGCGACGACAGCCCGAGAGACAAAGATTCGCGGCACCACAGCAGCCGCTCGAGAAAACGAAGTAAAGAACCAAGAAAAGATAGCGACCGCGACCGGTCCGGGTACGACGCGCGATCTGATCTCGCCCAGAAGAAGGTGGATAAAGCAAGGGCTTCACGATATCGCGAACGCTCCTCATCCGGGTCTTCGGACGACGAGACCTGCGGAGCACTTTGCTTTGCTCGCAGTATTCGCGAAGCACCTCTACCCAAGAGATTCAAGCTCAGCTCGGAGGTGACAAAATACGATGGCTCACTCGAGCCCTCCCAGTGGTTAAGCGACTACCTCACGGCAGTAAAATGCCAACGTGGTAACAAGAACACGGCCATGCAATACCTCAATTTGCACCTGGCCGGAGCGGCCCGCAGCTGGCTGGAGAGGAGACCACGATCTTGCTACGCATCGTGGGACGACCTGCATCGCGATTTCTGCAAAAACTTCCAGTCTACCTACAAAAGGCCAGCTACAATCGAAGAACTACGAGCTTGCAAACAGAAAAGTGGCGAATCCACGCGAGAGTACATCCAGCGATGGAACACACTCAGGAACACCGCAGGGACAATCTCTGAAGAAGTGGCGATTGAGGCCTTCGCCAAAGGAGCAAGAAGAACCGCGTTTCGAGAAGAACTCGACAGAGCTGCGCCCAAAACCATAGGGTAGCTCATGGTCATAGCCGAAAAATGGGCCAATGGAGAAGACGCGGTACGCAATGAAAGAACATCATCGCCCACACACGACGAAGACCGTCATGGGCGAAGAAAGAGAAGAAAATATTACGACCACGAGGATAGAGAAGAACTAGTAGCAGCAGAATTCACGCGAAGTCGCGACTCCGGTCGTCGTGGAAGTCGCGAATGGAGGCCAAAGGTAGAAGAAAAATCACCCGAGGAAGACCTCGATGCGTACTGCTCGCTACATCTGTTCACAGACA
The DNA here is from genome assembly GCA_028641055.1 of Alopecurus myosuroides. Classification (NCBI taxonomy): domain Eukaryota; kingdom Viridiplantae; phylum Streptophyta; class Magnoliopsida; order Poales; family Poaceae; genus Alopecurus; species Alopecurus myosuroides. Next base: position 14,105,652 of record CM054057.1, read on the forward strand.
AGCGCACGGGCAAGACTAATGCAACACACCTTCTCAAGGATTGCCGAAAGTTCATCGAAATCTCGGACGCGCTCGCCAAGAAAAGATTCGCTTCCACCCAAAACTATCCACCGCTACCAGGAGGCGGACAACAATTCCAGCTACCACCGCCACCACCTCCACCAGCCAACCCAAACATGGCACTCGCCGCATTGCCAGCACCGCAACAGCAAAACACGGGAGCAAATACATACCCGACTCCGCACGGACAACTCCTCGGGATGATACAGAAGGTATGCCCCTCTCGCAGAGCTCAAAAAACTAACTCGAGACAAATATGCATGGCAGTGCAGACGCCACCAACGAAGCCCGAGTACCTGAAGATGGCCGAGCAGCCAATCACGTTCTCGAAGGAAGACCACCCGCCACGAGTCTATCGACCAGGACACGCCGCCCTTGTCATTCAAGCTCAAATTGGCAACTATGACCTGGCCCGCGTATTCATGGACGGCGGCAGCGGCATCAACATCATCTACGCGGATACACTCCGTCGAATGAACAAAAACCTGGACGGCCTAACGGAATCAGAAACATCCTTCCACGGGATAGTTCCGGGCAAGGCAATACGTCCACTCGGAACAATCAACCTTGAAGTTGTACTGGGCTCCCCACGCAACTACAGAAGGGAATTCCTGGACTTTGAAGTCGTCGACTGGCCCTCACAGTACCACGCCATTCTTGGTCGAACAGCGTTCGCCAGATTCATGGCCGTACCACATTACGCATACTTGAAGCTCAAGCTACCCGGCGAATACGGTGTGATCACCATTGACGGGGACTTCCAGAAATCGGATAAGTGCGACATAGAATTTAATGAGATCGCGAAATCTTTCGGGATGCAAGAAGAACTACAAGAGCTGGCAAAAACCACGGATCACTCCGTCATGCCCCTCACGAAGAAAAACGCGCCTGAACTGGAATTCAGCGCCAACAGCGACACTCGCAAACACCAAGTGCACCCGACGGATTCCGCCAAAACCGCGATGGTTTCCACAACCCTCTCGCCAGCATAGGAAAGCGCGCTCGTCAAACTCCTCCGTGAGTACTGGGAGATTTTCGCCTGGCAGCCCTCAGATATGCCAGGTATACCCAGGGAGTTTGCCGAGCACTCACTCGAAGTCTTTCCTAACGCCAAGCCCATCAAACAGACGACTCGACGATTTTCAGAACCCAAGCAAAAGGCGCTGGGAGAAGAAGTAAATAGGCTGCTAGCCGCAAATTTCATTAGGGAGATCAAGATATCCACCTGGTTAGCAAATCCGGTGTTGGTCCCCAAGAAGAACACGGATATCCTTCGGGTGTGCATCGACTACACGTCACTGAACAAACACTGCCCCAAAGACAACTTTCCTCTACCACGAATCGACCAGATCGTGGATTCCACAGCAGGTTGCCAACGTCTCTCCTTCCTGGACGCCTACTCGGGATACAACCAGATCCGAATGAAAAAGGAAGACGAAGAGAAGACGGCATTCATCACACCACACGGTGTATACTGCTACACGACAATGCCCTTCGGGCTGAAGAACGCAGGCGCAACATATCAACGTTGCATGCAGAGATGCCTTGCCAATCTTATTGGCAAGAACGTACAAGTATATGTCGACGACATCGTCATCAAAACTCGAGTAGAGGACACACTCCTCGAAGATATTAAAGAAACATTCGACGCCCTTAATGCATATCGGATCAAGCTCAATCCGACAAAATGCGTTTTCGGCGTCCCCGCAGGAAAACTCCTAGGATACCTGGTATCCGCCAGAGGCATTGAGGCCAATCCGGAGAAAATACAAGCCATACTCACCATGAAGGAGCCTACCAATCTACGCGGAGTCCAGCAGCTCGCAGGGCGATTGGCCGCCCTAAGCAGGTTCATCGCACGATTGGGAGAGCAGGCGTTACCCTTCTACAAGCTACTGAAGAAGACGGACAAATTCGAGTGGACCCCCGAAGCCAAACAAGCATTCGCAGACTTAAAACGGTCGCTGCAGAGCAGGCGCATTCTCGCAACACCACAAGAAAGGGAGCCACTTCTTCTCTATTTAGCCGCCACAAACCAGGTCATCAGCACTGCAATCGTAGTCGAACGACCTGAAGATGGCAAGGCATACGGAGTCCAGCGCCCAATATATTACATCAGTGAAGTACTCTCGCCATGCAAGCAGCGATATCCCCATTACCAGAAGCTTGCATATGGAGTTGTCCTCACAGCCCGAAAACTCAAACATTACTTCCAGGAACACGCCATTACAGTGGTTAATGATGCGTCACTCGGGACAATCATGAACAACCCTATGCCATCCGGAAGAATAGCAAAGTGGAGCATCGAGTTGGGCGCTTGGGATATCACCTACGCAGGACGCAATGCAGTCAAATCCCAAGTTCTCGTGGAATTCATCAGCGAATGGACAGAGCTACAAACACCAGGGCCACCCGAGTATACAAGCAATTGGATCATGTACTTTGACGGGTCCAAAAGAAACGAAGGGGCGGGGGCTGGAATCGTTCTCATCTCACCTCGTGGAGACAAACTGCAATACGTCCTGCGACTAGACTTTCCACCAGATGACCCAGCGTCGAACAACGACGCAGAATATGAGGCACTATTGCACGGGATGAAGATGGCGATTGCTTGTGGAGCTACCCGGTTGATGATTTATGGCGATTCCAATCTCATAGTGCAACAAACAATGAAAGAATGCGATGCCGTTGCTGAAAACATGATCGCGTACCGCGACATGTATAATCTACTCGAAGGAAGCTTCAAAGGATGCGAGTTGAAGCATATTGCAAGATCCAGCAACGAAGAAGCGGATAGACTGGCAAACATGGGTTCCACGAATACACCCATACCGCCAGGAATATACTTCGAACGGATGGTCAAGCGATCGGTCAAATTGAAGAAAGTTGCAGAAACACCGGCAGCGCAAGAAACAGAGGTCAGCCCGCAGGTCGCGCTTATCGAGCTTATTCATAATATATCACGACAGGTCTTTCTGGTCGAGCCAGTCTGGACGCAGAAATATCTCGACTACCTGCTCAATAAACAGCTCCCGGCCGATCCACGCGAAGCTCGACAGCTAATCAGGCGTAGCAAATCCTTTCGGGTAATCAACGGAGAATTATACAAGCAAAGCATCTCGGGCATCCTTCAGCGTTGCATCGCACCCGAAGACGGCAAAGAGTTACTCCGGGATATACACCAGGGTGATTGCGGACATCATGCTAGCTGGAGAGCAATATTGGGAAAAGCCTTTCGAGCAGGATTCTACTGGCTAACAGCAGCCAATGATGCAAAAAACCTGGTCGATAGATGCGCCGCCTGCCAGCGATTCTCACCCAAGCCACACGCGCCCGCCACAGAGTTGCACATGATACCCATCGCCTGGCCCTTTGCACAATGGGGGCCTGACATGGTTGGCCCACTGCGCAAATCCACTCCAGGAGGGTACACACATTTGCTGGTTGCAGTTGACAAATTTACCAAATGGATCGAAGCTATGCCAGTGACCTCGGGTAGCGCCCAATGCGCAATCAAGTTCCTCGATTCCATAGTATGCAGATTCGGGGTACCACACGACATCATTACAGACAATGGTACGAACTTCACTGCAAAGGAGACACAACAGTTCTGCGAGGAGAAAGGAATTAATCTGAAGTTTGCTTCGGTCGCCCACCCGCAAACAAACGGCCAAGTCGAAAGATCCAACGGCTTAGTTTCGGCTGGCATCAAAAAAAGGTTGCTCGATCGGCTACATCCCGCTGCAGGACATTGGGCAGAGGAGTTACCCTCCGTACTTTGGAGCCTCCGCACAACCCCCAATCGATCAACGCAATACACACCATTTTTCATGGTATACGGGGCAGAAGCCGTCCTCCCCGAAGAGGTTCGATTCAGCGCCCCACGAGTTGTAGCCTACAGCGAAGAAACCTCCAACAAAGCACTTGCAGCAGATATGGACGCACTCGACGAAATTCGGGACATTGCACTCGCAAGATCTGCAGTCTACCAACAATCACTACGCAATTATCACAGTCGCCGCATACGCCACAGATCATTCGTGGTTGGCGACTTGGTGTTGCGGCTGAAGCAAAAAGAAGGACACAAGCTCGAACCACCTTGGGAAGGACCCTTCATCGTACACGAAGTGATCCCAGGAGGAGCCTATCGACTGAAGAATCCAGAGACTGGAGGCATCTATTCCAATCCATGGAATATCGCGCAACTTCGCAAATTCTACCCCTAGGTTTATTTATTTTGCAACAATGAGGCTATACTAGCCAATCTTGTAGCTCGAACACATGACTTCTCAGTCATAGCAATAAAGACATGATTCTCTCATCATATTTAATCGACAGCTTTCAAGTTTACTACATGCTCAAAGGTTACAGGTACACACCCCATAAAATACACGGGGGCTACACCTAAAACTAAGCATCACAGAAAAGAATTATCGAATACAAGGTTGCACACCTTACTACAGTTTTTACAAACTACAGATAAACTTACAGGATATTCACATCCGATAAAGTCAGTCGAAACGCTGAGCATTTTTAGCCGCTAAGACCCTATCTACCTCTTCAGAGGTCATTCGGATAATCTTCTCGGCTGCAGGACGAACAGCATCATAGTACGGCGCAATATCTTCGATTGCATAATCCGGACGCCGAGCTACGGAGTTCAAGTCTATCTCAGGATGCCATATTCGGACAAACGAGAGAGCAACAACCGCGCCGCATGTCATCTGATTGCGAACGCACGCGTGAACCTCTCCTTCTCGTCCGAATAACCTGAGAAGATAACTCCAGTCTTCGGGGCCCCTCTCAAGTGGATAAAAAGCAGCATTCACCGCAACCAGGACCTCGTGGAAAGAACTCATGAGAACTTTCGCCTGGCGGACTCGAAACTTCAAGGTAGCCATCACAAAACCTCGACTGCGATCAGACCAGAAATTACTCGCATGAGGCTTTGTGCTGTTAGCTTCTTGATGAATGTGGTTTTCTACCCACTGCTTTTCTTCCCTGTCATCTGGTTTCACAACTAAGAAGCAAATGCACTTAGTAAGCTAAGAAACACAGAGGAGGAAAATAGCATGGGGGCTACACTACTCACATAGTAACTCCTTTGCAATCGAAGACAATTCACCAATCAGAAATTGCTCGCGCTCAGCCGCCAATTTCTGCTTGGATATCGCCACGTCAGCTACTCCGCGCAGCGCTTTCAGCCTACGCTCACCCTCCTGAACCTTATCACGAAGGCCAGCAAGAGTGCCCACGGCAGCCACAAGTGGATTTACTGGACTACCACGTCCACTCGAAGGTTCAGCGGCAGATGCAATTGCCTGGAAGAAGTACAAGGAAAGAAGTGAGACGCCCTACTCGAGTTGTTTCCAGTCGCACATCTGACTAATCGCTCGGGGGCTACTCCCATCGGGAGGCAAAGTATAGACGACAAGGATAAATTGTAAATGCAAAATGCTTCGATTAAAAGACCAGCAAAGGTACGGGAATACATCCCAAAATTCATTACATCCAAGCAACAGAGACAAAAGAGAAAAAAAAAGAGCCTACGAAGCCGCGTTGGTGCTGCCACTAGCAGCGGTCGACCCTCCCTTCTTCCGAGCAAACATCTCAGATAATTTCCGAGCAAGAACAGTCGCTTGCTCAGAAAAACGAGATAGTCGTACCTTCTTGCCCGTGGAAGGGTCGACCGGCATGGACGAATAGGCCTCCTCCAGACCATCAACTCCGTTCGCCAGAGCGAACTGAATCGCAGTCTTTGCGCCAGCTTCCGATTGAGCAACCGCAAAGGCTTCCAGGAGGTCGCCTTCCGAGAAGATCTTCAACAACTCGCTCAGCGCAGGCGCAGGAGTATCGCTGGCAACAAGACGGCCATGCACTCGCGCCAACGCTTTGGAAGCATCATTAATCAGGGAAAATATTCCCTCAGAATGCTTCCTGAGCTGCGCGAGAGTGTCGGTCAGCACGTCCACCCGCTGAATCCCAGGAATCTCCAGAGGAACACTCAGAAGATCTACAGACAGAGAAAATAATGCTTAGCAAAAATCAGCAGAATGAAAAGTTCAAAAACCCAAGACACTTACCCGCAAAGCGTTTGGCGAGGGGACGAAGGAACGCGACAGTGTCGTTGTCAGCCTTACTGCCGGCCTCCTCCAAGTCCTTCACGGCCTTCCGCGCCTCCGCAAGCTTCGTACTGAGTTCCTCCGATTGCTTGCGAGAAGCTTCCAGCCCTTGTCGAGTAGTCGCCAGTTCAGCTTCCCGAGCAGTTACCTGCTCTGAAAGTTTGGTCTTTTCAGACTCTGCAAATTCGGCTCGAGCTGCAAAGGGGATATTAATCAGAAATCAAGAATGGATGATACACTGAAGCCAAGATGATAATGAAATTTACCTTTAAGAAGGTCGCTCTCAGATTTGAGTCGGTTAACTTCTGATCGAAGCGACTCGCAATCTGTCTCGGCCAGAACGACGCGGCGACCGATCGCCGCAAGGGAATCGACGAGCGACTGCGGAAGCACGAAGATAAAAGAGTTAGAAGAAAAAAGATTTGAGCCTGTACCCGATTATTTACAATCGACTACAGCCTCGGGGGCTACTCCCATCGGGAGCACTGCCGTGCACCCGAAGAAGACAAAATAAAGAAGAAGAGCAGAAAGAGGTTTTGAGCCTGTACCCGATTATTTACAATCGACTACAGCCTCGGGGGCTACTCCCATCGGGAGCACTGTCGTGCACCCGATAAAATTTGTTTGTGAAAGACAAAGAGATAGAAGTTTACCTGTCCAGAGGCGCGGGAGAGGGGATCCGCAGAGCTGTCCGTCGCCTCCTTCGAGATCGAAGTTCTAGCAGCGGAGCTGGGGACATCCCGCTCCACAGTCGCAGCATCAGGCGCTGCCCTGGGAGAGTTCTGGACGGTACCCGCGGTAGGGGTCTCACCCGCGTCCTTTGCTTTGTTCCTCTTTTCGGGAGGAACAGCCGCGGCGAACCTACGCGGGCTGATTGCCTGCAGGCTGCAGTGAAGGACAAAGAAACGTCAGCATTGATAAATAGAGTTTAATCGAATTAAAATATGGAAAAATCCTACTCGTCATCCTCGTCGTCTTCATCCAAGTCATCCGCATTCCAGGCGGTTGCGAACGGAGCCAGAGGAGGAAGAGATCGAAGCGGAGTCGCGGAAATTGGAGCTTGGCCAGGTGACGCCTCCAAAGACTTGTCTTTGGAGGTGACTTCGTTTTCGTTCACCCGACGGCGCTTTGGTGGGACGCCACTCGAGTCTTCAACATCATCTGAGGAATCATGCTCAGAACTCGAGGAGGCGTTGGCCACGCTGGTGTCAACCGCGCCGTCCTGGTGGCTCGACTGGAGACACGAGGCATCTTCACCAACAACGGGCGGGTAGCAATTTGCTACAGCTAGGCTCTACAAAGATAAGAAGACGATAAAGATCTTATCGACTACGAAATTCTGAAGATGGAAGCAAGTTAAAGACAAGAAACTAACCGCAGCTGGAGGAGGGTTTGAAGCAGAATAAGCCTCGACTGAGCAATCAGGGAATTGCTCCCCAACCTTCAGTCGAGTGATGGCCGCGATCTTCTTCTCGAATTCCACATTCGAAAGTTCTTCGCGGCTCACTCGGCTGGGATCCTGCGCTTCAGGAAGAGGCTTGCCAGATGGAGCCCATTGAGCACTACTCCCGAGGCTTGGTCTCGAAGAGCACCTACTCTTTCGAGTAGAGGTGTGACTGTCTGGATTTCTTCGGCTGACATCTTGTGGTTCCAAGACCTGCGCCTCGCCAGAACTGCGAATGGGTGGAACTCTACAAGCCCGCTCGAGTTGTTGTCGGCGACGTAGAACCACTTCTTCCGCCAGCCTTGGGCGGAGTCGATGAAGTGCATGTTGAAGTATGCATTCTCCTGGCGCGCCTGGATCCCGAAACCACCCGTGCGAAGTGGCTCACAAGGCTCGGACTCCACCCGCGATTTCTCGCGGAAGATCCGGATCTTGAACAGCGCCTTCCAGAGCGCCCAGTGCGGGCGAATGCCAAGGTAGCATTCGCAAAGCGCGATGAAGCACGAGATGTGCTGCACCGCGTTCGGGGGAAGGTCGTGGAGCTGTATGCCGTAGGCACACAGCAGCCCGATGAAGAAAGGATGAAGAGGGAAGGAGAGGCCTCGAGTCACGTGGTCCACAAAGACCACGCGCTCGTTCGAGTGAGGGTTTGGTACCTCTTCCCTCTTCCCAAGACGGACGCGCTTCTCCGCCTCCGCCGGCAGCAGACCCTCCCGCTGCATCTCCTTGATGCTCTTAGCAGTGGTGTTGGGGGTGCGCCAGTCGCCGGCGCGAGGGGCGAGTGGCGCGGAAGGCTCGCCAGATGCGGAGGTTCCAGCGCCACGTTTCTTTCCGCCGGCCATTGTTCACAGCGAGAGCTCGAGCGCAAGGAAGACGAAGACGAGCGCGAGGTGGAAGATGAAGATAGAGAGCGGGGAAAATTTCACTGCGGCGCTAACACCCCTATTTATATACGGGGTAAAGCAATCTCAGCCGTACGATACGCAACGTGGCACCTATCGCGGCTGCCACGCGTAAGGATGAAACGAAGCGGCGGCATACGCTGTTTCGTGCCACGATCTTAACAAAAGATCGTGCGCATTTACTGCGCGTTTCGCGTAGAAAACGGGAGCGACGTCTCGTTTCCCGGTCAAAAAGCTGACAAGGTGGGCCAATTTCTGCTGCCACTCCGTCACGTCCCATCGGGAGAAGAGGAGCACGCCTTGACGTCATGGCGTTCGTCATTCAAAAGGGAAATCTTTTGCGAATGGAAGTTCAAACGTGAAATTATCTTCGCACGAACATCAATTCCTTCGGATAAAACACAATCTTCCCATGAAAAAATTCATGAATCAAAGCCTCTTCGAACAAGAGAAACATACCTTATACACGAAAACTCTTTCGTACGGGCACAATTTTCCAAAACATGAAAACTCTTTCATACGGAACTAACATTTCCTACACGAAACTTTTTCGTACGGAACTCATACCAATCTAATCGGGTAGAAAGAACCTACCTTATGCGTGATAATTATACATCACAAAAACCTGGATTGTACAGCCGACTAGGCACATCCGGATGCCATATTCTTCGAATATGAAGGTAAGACCCAAAAAGATCTTTCTTTTGGGCCTGGAATCGCACTCGAAAGCTGCGTCCTCCGGCATAGTTCCGTGTCAACAACACGAAGAAAAATCCTAGCGGACGCGCCGGGTACCCTCTTAGGTTAAGTTCGACTCGATAAGTCCACAACGGCCCAGTCGTGACGATCACCTCATCGGGTTCGAGTCGGAGGTCTCGAATCTGTGTAGGCCAGGAGTGTTTTTGCCCTAGTCGCAATTAATTGGCCCTGATCTCTCAGGAGAGCCAAGCCACTGCGCCACATCCTTCTGCTAATATAGCCGCAAAAACTGGCACCTATGCTGCTCGATACTCGAGTATTTTAATTCGCGAAACAGGGAACACACCTTTCGTAGACAACAACTGTCGAGCTGAACTTCCAGGAGGAGATCAAAAAAAAAAAAAGGGTCTGACCGTCTACCCGACTGGAAATAAATCCCAGTCGAGCACACGCTCGGGGGCTACTGACGAAGGCACGGATCCTGGGCCCTGCGAGTAAGGACACCCCCTCTCAAGCCTTCTGATCAAGGCCCGACAGGAAGCGCCCTTGGAGTACTCTAGAAGGCCCATGAAAAGCCCACCCGCGTCAACTTGCGGGTTAAGTTAGGGATTGTAACCGACTCAAGCTAGGGTTTGTATCCTCTCCGGGTTGGACTCGAGACCTGGTTATCTATATAAAGCCAGGAGAGCCCAAAGGAGAGGACCAAGTATTACCGCACGACCACAAAAGCCTTGAAACTCGAGATCTACTCTCGATTCGAGCATCCTGTAATCGATCTAATCGTCTAATACAGATCAGCAGAAGGCAGGAGTAAGGGTTTTACCTCTTCGAGGGCCCCGAACCTGGGTAAATCTCGCCTCCCTGTCAAGCCGACGATTTCACCAGCGCCTATGACATCTCCTAGTCGAAACCCGATAGGGTCACCTGAGGGATTTGCGGAGCCAGAGCTTCGACATCTATGGTGGTGACACTTGTCACACATGCGGACACCCTGTGGAGGCTAGGAGGAAGGAGAGCGCGACAAGTGTTTCAGAAGACATGGATCCTGGACCCTGCGGGTAAGGACACCCCATCTCAGGCCCGAGGTTAAGGCCCAAGAAGAGGAGCCCTTGGAGTATTCCATAAGGCCCACGTGAAGCCCACCCGCGCTAACTTGCGGGTTAAGTTTAGAAATATGTAATCGACTCAAGGTTAGAATTCGAGTCCTCTCCGAGTAGGGTTTGAGACCTGGCCACCTATATAAGGCCAGGAGAACCACCGGAAGAGGACCAAGCAACACCGCAACGCCAAAGCCTGAACTCGAGATCATACTCTCGATTCGAGCAACCACCATTGTTACCGATGTACTCATCAATACAGATCGACAGAGGCAGGAGTAAGGGTTTTACCTCTACGAGGGCCCCGAACCTGGGTAAATCTCGCCCCCTATCTAGCCGACGATTCCACCAGCGCTCATGAGTTCTCCTAGTCGAAACCCGATAGGGTCACCTAAGGGATTTGTAGAGTCAGAGATTCGACAATTGGCGCCGACCGTGGGGACGACGGGCGCTGGATCACCGGCATCTTCGGCTTCATCGACAACCAACTCCAGTTGGAAACCATCGACCACGGCTCCGAACAATCCTATACGGATCGGATCTGTCGTGGTCACACCTCACTCGCCGGAATCACGCCCGGTATTCGAGGATCTAGAGAAGAGTGTCACCTTGACGTTCGGGAGTCTGAAATTAGTGACGAACAGGGACGGGATCCTCCACTTCTCGGATGAATCAGAAACTGAATCTGGAGCTGTCGACTCGCCCGCCATCTGGAGAAAAGCGGCGAATCCATCCGCTTCAACGCCAACGACTACCATACCCTCTCGACAGAGGAACCATCAAGAGTTCAAAGGAACTTTCGATCTACGCCTAGGACGCACGAGCCTCGACTGGCTCAAGTCTGCATGGCAGGATCGAAACAAGCCTCGGAAACGGAACATAGCGCAACAGAGCGCAACATAATCGGCGTTTCACGGGAATCTTGGAACCGAGCGAAGGAGGCTATGCGAACGAGCAAGCCACCCGCGGCCGGGGCCTCACACGAAGACATGGTTGCCTACCACTATCACCTAGTGAGAGCAGCCACGACCATCAAAGACGTTCGGATAGATCTAGCCCACCGAAGAAGAGCGGCGGATGAGTCGAGCCAAAGGCGAGCCGGGTTGTCCATAACACCCTCGGTCGGAACCCGACCCGCGAGGAAGGGGCATGCATCTACATTCAGGAACAATGAATCCCTAGCCGGGACCAGCAGATCGATCACTCCTTCTCTCATGCGAGTCGATGACGACGACAACGTCTACCCGCAAACTCCCGCTGCCGCGGTTCTAGCCGCAACAACTTACATGCAGATGAATCAACCGACGGAAAGTGACCCTCGGGCGGAGCAGTATAAACAAGTACGCAAGGGACTAGGACTGGCAGCCGCAAGGCTCGCCGCCTATGATCGAAAGAAAGCCACAGAGCAGCTGGAGAAGGAACAGGAGAAAGAGAAAGAGAAGGATAGAGAAGCATCCCGCAAACATAGGAGCACTTCGCCAAGAAGGGATAGATCGCCACGTCGTGGCCGAGGAAAAGAAGCACGGTGCCGTGATGACAGTCGAAGCAGCAGCGAAGGCAGTCCGAGAGACAAAAGCTCGCGACATCACAGCAGCCGCTCGCGAAAGCGAAGCAAGGAGCCAAGGAAGGACGCTGACCGTGACCGGCCAGTACATGACGCGCGATCGGACATCGCACAAGATAAGGTAGATAAGGCAAGGGCTTCGCGATATCGCGGGCGCTCTTCGTCCAGCTCCTCGGACGATGAAACCTGTGGTGCGCTCTGCTTTGCCCGCAGCATCCGCGAAGCACCCTTACCCAGAAGATTCAAGCTCAGCACGGAAGTGACAAAGTACGACGGCTCACTCGAGCCTTCTCAATGGCTAAGCGATTACCTCACGGCAGTAAAATGCCAACGTGGGAACAAGAATACAGCTATGCAATATCTCAATTTGCATCTCGTTGGCGCGACCCGCAGCTGGCTGGAAAGAAGACCAAGATCTTGTTACGCATCATGGGATGACTTACACCGCGACTTTTGCAAAAATTTCCAGTCGACTTACAAGAGGCCGGCCACCATTGAAGAACTGCGAGCATGCAAGCAGAAAAGCGGTGAGTCTACCCGCGAATATATCCAGCGGTGGACCACGCTCAGGAACACTGCGGGAACCATCTCGGAAGAAGTGGCGATTGAGTCCTTTGCAAAAGGCGCCCGAAGAACTGCTTTCAGAGAAGAGCTAGGCAGGGCTGCACCCAAAAGTATTGGGAAGCTAATGATCATAGCCGAAAAATGGGCTAACGGAGAAGACACAGTGCGCAACGAGAGGGCATCATCACCTGCGCACGATGAAGACCGCCATGGACGAAGGAAAAGAAGGAAATATTATGATCACGAGGATCGAGAGGAGCTGGTAGCGGCGGAATTCAGACGAAGCCGCGACTCCGGCCGCCGTGGGAATCGCGAGTGGAGACCGAAGGCTGAAGAAAAATCCGCAGCCACTCAAAATTACCCACGGCTTCCAGGAGGAGGCCACCAAGGATTCTAGCCGCCACAACCCCTACGCCACCAGCAAATCCAAACATGGCATTGGCCGCACTACCCGCACCACCTGCACAAAACTCCGGGGCCAATGCATACCCGAATCCAGCAGGGCAACTCGCGATGATCCAGAAGGTATGTCCAACCCGCAGAGCTCAAAAGACTAACACAAGGCAATTGTGCATGGCTGTGCAGACTCTGCCAACAAAGCCCGAGTACTTGAAGATGGCGGATCAACCGATCACATTTTCGATGAAAGACCACCCGCCACGAGTCCATCGACCAGGACACGCCGCCCTCGTCATCCAAGCACAGATTGGCAACTACGACTTGGCCCGCGTATTCATGGATGGTGGCAGTGGCATCAACATTATTTACGCGGATACACTCCATCGGATGAACAGGAATCTGGACGGTCTTGCGGAATCAGAAACATCCTTCCACGGGATAGTTCCGGGAAAGGCAATCCGTCCACTTGGAACAATCAACTTAGAAGTTGTGCTGGGCACTAAAAGCAACTACAGAAGAGAATTCCTCGACTTCGAAGTCGTCGACTGGCCTTCACAGTACCACGCCATTCTTGGTCGAACAGCGTTCGCCAGATTCATGGCAGTACTGTCGCACCCGGACTTCTAGGGGATACTCACAGTCCGTTAAACAGTAGAGAAATGGCTTACGGGGCATACCGGCACCCGCATCTCAATATGAGCAGGCCAACACGTAAACGTGTGACAACCATTCTCTTACTATTCATCGTCTGCGCAAACCATCCCATAGAGACGTACTTCAAAACATACACACATGGTACGTCAACGGCATTGGAACAAGTGATATCACAACAGATCTCTACGACACAAAAGATGGAAATAAGTTGCAAATAGCTCTCACTAGAGCAGAGATAGCAAATACAATCATCCAGAGGACACATGTCCCAACATATCATCATTACAACACAGCGGAAGCATTCAGAATGTCTGAGTACAGACAAGATCCAAATAGGCCTAAGAGGCCGGAAACGAAAAAGACGGAGCCCATCCACGAAGTCTCGGATCCTGCCCGGGTCCGCTATCTACTCGTCAGCAGCCTCGTCATACTCCACGTAGTAGCCACCATGGGGATCCTCGGAAACGTAGTCTGCGGAAACCACAGCCCCAAAGGGGTCAGTACATAGACGTACTGGCAAGCAAGACTCACAGTTCACCAAAATGTAACCCGTCAACACCAAGCACAGATGCTTTGGGTTCAACGGAAGGAAGGGGATATAAAAGATGCTGCAACTGGCTGCTCTAACCAACTACAGAGTTACTACCACTTCCGGCTAACAGAAAGAAGATAAGATAGCGTATCGGAACCAACTATAACTAACCACCAAACAAACCCATCCTGGATCTCGCCCCTTATCTAAAGAAGCAACCTGAGGATAACTCACACAGTTGGATTAATGATGGTTCAAGTTATTGTGTCAATAAACTATTACTAGTCAATTTATCATTAGTTAGGTGTAAGTTGTTCTGAGTACTTGTTAGCCAGTACTTTCACCAAGTAATCCATAACCGCGGAAAACACGGCTTCTCGAGAAGATTTAACCCTGCAGGGATGCACCAATTTGGCCGTACACGTAAGAATGACCCGCCAGGCGGGGAGCTAACCCACCAAGCGAGGCACTCAACACAACTCAACTCTTCTTCGCATCAAGCCCAAAGAACCCCGTGCAGTTGAGCGCACGGCTAATCAAGCCCCACGAAGAAAAGGGGACCCTCATAGCACTCTAAGAACGTGTCTCCCTAAATGCCGACTACAAAAGTTCCACCCTGGCGCCAAGGGTTCGCACCTGCAATATGCATGCGGCAAATGGAAAACCCGAACTAAATGAGGCGATTTGGACGAGATGCGAATCGAATCAAATTGAGGGGGGGGGGGGCGCCCATACTCGCTTCCCACATGCGGTTAGTGCGCTCATCATGGAGCAGTATACAAGACCCTTTTCCTAATTAGGGTCGACACTAGCTGTAACACCTGGGGTGTTACCTGTTTGTTTGCTTGCATCATATGCATCACATTGCATTGCACCATGTTTGCATCACAACTGGAAATTTCAAATCAATTAAAACTTTCACACCTTGCTCAAAATTTCCAATTTAGCAATTGCAAACTATAACAACTCCTTTGTTTTCAAATAGTTTGCAGTTGTTCTAAATCAAATTGTTTGTTAATACAAATTTCCCTGTTATTAAAAAACCCTAATGGCAAATTCCAAACATTCAATCCAATCAATCTTATTTCTCATATCTCAATATGGGTTTGAAAAATTAAAATTTGGCAAACAAACTAATTTCAATAAGGTTGTATAATTGCTTGTGGCTTATTAAATAAAATTTGTTTAACTCCAAATTTCCAACCAAACCCTATTTGAAAAATCACCTAACCAATTAATATCCAATTACTATTTTTCAAGTTGTTGAAATTACCTTTTAACTACCTTGTTGTTGTTGTTTTGCAAAATAATAAAAATCTAACTATCAACTAAACACCCCAACCTTATTTTGGAATTTCAAATAACAAAATAGAAATCAAATCAACAATTTAAATTTTGATTAACATTACTTTTATGTGATGTTATGCAAAATAACCAAATGTATTTATAAACCCAAAAAATAAAACCCTAACCCTTTCTATCTCTCCCCCTCTTATTCTTTACAAAAAAAAACTCAACTAATAGAAAATAAGCCAAGGAGAGGAGACAGGCCCTTTTCCCTTTCCTTTCTTTTCCCAGCCCAATTCATTTTCCCCTAAGCCCACCTAAATTTCCCCACTCGAGCCCACGATCCTTTCCTGTCGCTGTCTTCCACCTCGGGGTGATGTCACCTCTGTACGAACGCAGGGACACCACCCGATCTCTCCACTCTCCTCTCCGATTGCCGCCGTACCATGCCTCTCCCCCCTTTAAGTACCTCTCTGCTGCAACCCTAGCGCCCTCCTTCCCATCGCCGCCGTCGCTCCTCTCCGTTTCCTTCCGTTTCTGAAAACAATCCCTGAATCCACCTCCAACAGTGAGCTCCACCGTCAGAGGCTCGCCGTCGCAGCCACCCGGGAGCCACGCTGGGAGGTGGAGCAGCACCACCCCACCTCCCTCTTCCTCCTCAGCCTCGAGCACCAGCCGGAGAAGCCCCCGATCGTCCGCGCCGTCCTCGTGTTCGGTACGGGCGTCGCCGGAATTCTTCGAGCTCCCGTCGCCACGGTCCTTCCTCGACCTGATCGACTACGCCATCGCCACCAGGGTGAGATACCGTCTCCATTTTCCCTCTCATACGCCCTTTTACCTCACCGAAACCCTCGGTTGCTGTCCGTGCCACCATGGGTGAGCAGAACGAGCTCGTGCTCGGTTTTTCTTCTTCGATGCCGTGTGCACAACGTCCAGCCGCACCGCACCTGCACGCAGAAAACGTCGACGACCACCTGCACGTTTGTCTCGAGGTCGCACACGAGCCCTCCCCGGCGCTGCGACAGATCCCCTGCGACGTATGCTTCTGAACCGTGGAAACGGGCGCAGCTGCTGGTGTTGCAATGTTCAGAACACGATGCCGTGCTTGTAGAGTTTCAGATCACGTTACACCAAAAGCCAGCCAGCCAAACCCGTGGATCTACATCCGATCGGCACCCTGGAGATCCACGGCCTAACCCCGCTCCGAATCGAAGATCTCCTTTTCTGCTTCCTGTAGATGCAAGTCTGCACTTTTGGTTTCTGTCAAAATTCAGTAATGCACGCGGTGTCCACCTTATCTTTCGTCAGTCTGCGTTCGTATCACAAACAGCCGAGAGCCGCACTGGTTCTGTTCCCTCGCGCGCGGGCTGCAGGTCGAGGGATCGATCCCCCTCGGCCGCGCAATGGCACCCCCTTTTTCGCTATTTCGCGCCCGCACCGGTCCCACCCGTCAGCCCCTCTGACGCCACGTGGGCACAGTGGGCCACGGGCCCCTCCTGTCAGCCTGTGTGTGCGTGTCCAGTGTGTAACAAAAGATTTTCAAATGAATCTGTTGAATCCTATTTTCTTTTTTAAAATAACAGAATTAAAACATAACTTTGAAATTCAATATCTTCCATTTTATAAATCCAACAAATGCAAACTTTATGTGTATTCCTATCCAAATTTCATAATCTTTCCAAATATTCAACTTGTGGTCTGTTTTGAACTTTCAAATTACAATTCAAATTCAAATTTAAATCATTTCAATTGTGTTTTGCTAAATTCAATAATTAATTATTCATAAGTCCAAATCATGCAAACAAAATATGTTTTCAATACCATTTCAAATAACCTTTTCAAATATAATTTTTGTTTTCTTTTTTGAATAATTAAAATTGCCCAAACAATTTAAATCTTGTTTAATTCAATTAAAAATTGTTTAATATTGTTTAATTCATAACTAAATAATCCAAAGTCCAATTTCCAAATGTAAAACATGTTTTCCAACTAAAATTTGATAACCTTTTCAAATATCAACTTTGTTGTTTGGTTTGACCAAATTAACTTGATGATAACAACCACTACTTGCTTAACACCATTAAGTAACAATAATTTCCAAACTTGATAATGTTTTCTAAACTTGTTAACCATCCTTCCAATTGCATTTAATATTGTTATATTCTTGTTTTCATCATGCATGCATCATTCTAACTCACTTACACATGATGCTTAGTGTTAGAACAATTAATTCAACTATAAGGCATGGGTTTGCCATATGCAATCTTTGCATATGGAATCCATTTAAACTTGTGTATCATATCCACTAGTTTACTTCGGTGCATCTATTAAACTTGTCATGCAACCATATTTTGATCATGCTGGATCTTTTGCCGTAGTAGTAATTGTTGCATCCGGTGTTTGTTCGAGGTTCATTGCTTCTTCTCGGATAGGACGTTGAGATGATGTGAGCAACGACAAGTTCTGCTACCTTGCGGGATCTCAGGCAAGTATACTCACTTGCATGCCATATGGCTGCCTTTCATCACTTGTTACCGATTCTTTCCGTTGATTTTTTTCTGCTAGCCTTAGTGGTAGTTGTTTCTGTTACGAACCCATCACATGAATCCCTTAACCTTGATATTGCCTCACCTCCATACCTACAGCCTTTGTTTGTGCCTGTTCTTATCTAGCATGCTTAAGGTTGCTTTTGCTCGAGCCTGTTGTCGGTTACTTCTTTTACTATCGTACTATTATTGTTGTTACCGTTACGGGGGCTCGAAATATTAATCAATCAATCATGCTAATGTTACTATTAATAATAAATTTGATGATAAGGCACCGGCAGGAGGCCCTTGTGGTTTTGAGGCCTGCTAGTGTCGACCCTAATAGGAAAAGGGTCTTGTCTACTGATCCATGATGAGCGCACTACCCGCATTTGGGGAGTATGGGCTCCCCCTCAGTTTGACCCGATTCGCATCTCGTCCAAATCGCCTCATTTAGTTCGGGTTTTCCATTTGCTGCATGCATGATCTTGCGAGCCCTTGGATCCCGGGTGGAACTTTCGTAGTCGGCATATAGGGGGACACGGTCTTAGAGTGCTATGAGGGTCCATTTTCTTCTGGGCCCGAGTAGCCGTGCGCCCAAGGTGCTTTGGGCTTGATGCGAAGAAGGGTTGGATTGTGTTGAGTGCCCCGCTTGGTGGGAGGCATCCCATCTGGCGGGACATTCATGAGTGTACGGCTAAATTGGTGCAACCCTGCAGGGATAATCTTCTCGAGAAGCCGTGTTTTCCGCGGTTATGGATTACTTGGTGAAAGTACTGGCTAACAAGTACTCAGGACAACTTCAACATAATGATCAATCATGTTTCACCCAATGATTAATAACTTGACTAGTAATAGGTTATTCACACAATAACTTGACTCATCTTTACTACAACGGTGTGAGTTATCCTCGGATTGCTTCTTTGGATAAGGGGCGAGATCCAGGATGGGTTTGTTTGAAGTTATCTTTCAGTTGGTTACTATCACTCGATCTTATCTCCTTTCTGATAGTTGGAAGCAATAGAATCTCTGTAGTTGGTTAGTGCAGCCTGCTGTCGCTTACTTGCCATAACCCCTTCCTTTCCGTTGATCCTAAAGTATTTGTATCTTGTGATGACTGGCTACGCCGGTAACTTGTGAGTATGGGTTTTATCCCCCTTGCCAGTACTTAACCGTACTGACCCACGAATCTCTTTCGTGGCTGCAAATTCCAAATTGCAGTCAACAGGTTCGAAGTTTGACGACGTTAGCTTGGGAATCCCTCCGGCTTGGCCTGGGCAGGGATTGGACGCCTTCGGTTATCTTCAGGACTCTTAGTCCAATTTGGATCTTGTCCGTAGATGGACGTTTGTTTCTTCCGCTGTTATTTGGATCTTTGTATTATATCAGTTGTAATCCCTGGCTCGTTGAGTCATCTTGTATCTTTCTGATGCTGTTGTAATTGTGGATTATTCGTGAACTATTGTAATGTTATCATAAATGGCAACCTGGAATCGGTTATTATGCGGATTTGGCGGGAATGCTGAATTCTGCATAGTGCCCGATCTCGGGGCGTCACAAATGGTATCAGAGCCTTGGTTCCGATTCCCGAGATTGTTTCGATACGAATGGTTATCGAAGCAACGGGTCCGCAAAGCCTGTAGGTTAACCTAGCTAACGGTCGTTGTTTCTAGAGTGTCAACAACTATTTCTGCTAAACTATTTTGGAAAACCTCTCAATAGGATTCTTGATTTTCTCCTTATCCCTATTCTATTTCCCCTCCCATCTTATTTGTTTTGGTGTCTTCCCCCCTTGTCTATCTTTCAAAGTGTTAGGATCCTACGTGGGTGGACGTTTTCTGAGCCTTTAACCTAATAGGTCCGATCATCGGAAGATTCCTGGTGGAAGAACATCGTCGTCACTCCGAGCAAGAATCCCTTGTTAGTGGTGTCGAGAAACCCTTGTTAGTGGTGTCGAGGAGATCAACTGGAAGCACGAAGAATCGATAGTCGAACTTCTTTCCCCTCCCGGGCTAGCAGGTGGATTGCGAGGGCGCAATCCCTTGTTAGTGGTGTCGTCTGTAACACCTGGGGTGTTACCTGTTTGTTTGCTTGCATCATATGCATCACATTGCATTGCACCATGTTTGCATCACAACTGGAAATTTCAAATCAATTAAAACTTTCACACCTTGCTCAAAATTTCCAATTTAGCAATTGCAAACTATAACAACTCCTTTGTTTTCAAATAGTTTGCAGTTGTTCTAAATCAAATTGTTTGTTAATACAAATTTCCCTGTTATTAAAAAACCCTAATGGCAAATTCCAAACATTCAATCCAATCAATCTTATTTCTCATATCTCAATATGGGTTTGAAAAATTAAAATTTGGCAAACAAACTAATTTCAATAAGGTTGTATAATTGCTTGTGGCTTATTAAATAAAATTTGTTTAACTCCAAATTTCCAACCAAACCCTATTTGAAAAATCACCTAACCAATTAATATCCAATTACTATTTTTCAAGTTGTTGAAATTACCTTTTAACTACCTTGTTGTTGTTGTTTTGCAAAATAATAAAAATCTAACTATCAACTAAACACCCCAACCTTATTTTGGAATTTCAAATAACAAAATAGAAATCAAATCAACAATTTAAATTTTGATTAACATTACTTTTATGTGATGTTATGCAAAATAACCAAATGTATTTATAAACCCAAAAAATAAAACCCTAACCCTTTCTATCTCTCCCCCTCTTATTCTTTACAAAAAAAAACTCAACTAATAGAAAATAAGCCAAGGAGAGGAGACAGGCCCTTTTCCCTTTCCTTTCTTTTCCCAGCCCAATTCATTTTCCCCTAAGCCCACCTAAATTTCCCCACTCGAGCCCACGATCCTTTCCTGTCGCTGTCTTCCACCTCGGGGTGATGTCACCTCTGTACGAACGCAGGGACACCACCCGATCTCTCCACTCTCCTCTCCGATTGCCGCCGTACCATGCCTCTCCCCCCTTTAAGTACCTCTCTGCTGCAACCCTAGCGCCCTCCTTCCCATCGCCGCCGTCGCTCCTCTCCGTTTCCTTCCGTTTCTGAAAACAATCCCTGAATCCACCTCCAACAGTGAGCTCCACCGTCAGAGGCTCGCCGTCGCAGCCACCCGGGAGCCACGCTGGGAGGTGGAGCAGCACCACCCCACCTCCCTCTTCCTCCTCAGCCTCGAGCACCAGCCGGAGAAGCCCCCGATCGTCCGCGCCGTCCTCGTGTTCGGTACGGGCGTCGCCGGAATTCTTCGAGCTCCCGTCGCCACGGTCCTTCCTCGACCTGATCGACTACGCCATCGCCACCAGGGTGAGATACCGTCTCCATTTTCCCTCTCATACGCCCTTTTACCTCACCGAAACCCTCGGTTGCTGTCCGTGCCACCATGGGTGAGCAGAACGAGCTCGTGCTCGGTTTTTCTTCTTCGATGCCGTGTGCACAACGTCCAGCCGCACCGCACCTGCACGCAGAAACGTCGACGACCACCTGCACGTTTGTCTCGAGGTCGCACACGAGCCCTCCCCGGCGCTGCGACAGATCCCCTGCGACGTATGCTTCTGAACCGTGGAAACGGGCGCAGCTGCTGGTGTTGCAATGTTCAGAACACGATGCCGTGCTTGTAGAGTTTCAGATCACGTTACACCAAAAGCCAGCCAGCCAAACCCGTGGATCTACATCCGATCGGCACCCTGGAGATCCACGGCCTAACCCCGCTCCGAATCGAAGATCTCCTTTTCTGCTTCCTGTAGATGCAAGTCTGCACTTTTGGTTTCTGTCAAAATTCAGTAATGCACGCGGTGTCCACCTTATCTTTCGTCAGTCTGCGTTCGTATCACAAACAGCCGAGAGCCGCACTGGTTCTGTTCCCTCGCGCGCGGGCTGCAGGTCGAGGGATCGATCCCCCTCGGCCGCGCAATGGCACCCCCTTTTTCGCTATTTCGCGCCCGCACCGGTCCCACCCGTCAGCCCCTCTGACGCCACGTGGGCACAGTGGGCCACGGGCCCCTCCTGTCAGCCTGTGTGTGCGTGTCCAGTGCGTAACAAAAGATTTTCAAATGAATCTGTTGAATCCTATTTTCTTTTTTAAAATAACAGAATTAAAACATAACTTTGAAATTCAATATCTTCCATTTTATAAATCCAACAAATGCAAACTTTATGTGTATTCCTATCCAAATTTCATAATCTTTCCAAATATTCAACTTGTGGTCTGTTTTGAACTTTCAAATTACAATTCAAATTCAAATTTAAATCATTTCAATTGTGTTTTGCTAAATTCAATAATTAATTATTCATAAGTCCAAATCATGCAAACAAAATATGTTTTCAATACCATTTCAAATAACCTTTTCAAATATAATTTTTGTTTTCTGTTTTGAATAATTAAAATTGCCCAAACAATTTAAATCTTGTTTAATTCAATTAAAAATTGTTTAATATTGTTTAATTCATAACTAAATAATCCAAAGTCCAATTTCCAAATGTAAAACATGTTTTCCAACTAAAATTTGATAACCTTTTCAAATATCAACTTTGTTGTTTGGTTTGACCAAATTAACTTGATGATAACAACCACTACTTGCTTAACACCATTAAGTAACAATAATTTCCAAACTTGATAATGTTTTCTAAACTTGTTAACCATCCTTCCAATTGCATTTAATATTGTTATATTCTTGTTTTCATCATGCATGCATCATTCTAACTCACTTACACACGATGCTTAGTGTTAGAACAATTAATTCAACTATAAGGCATGGGTTTGCCATATGCAATCTTTGCATATGGAATCCATTTAAACTTGTGTATCATATCCACTAGTTTACTTCGGTGCATCTATTAAACTTGTCATGCAACCATATTTTGATCATGCTGGATCTTTTGCCGTAGTAGTAATTGTTGCATCCGGTGTTTGTTCGAGGTTCATTGCTTCTTCTCGGATAGGACGTTGAGATGATGTGAGCAACGACAAGTTCTGCTACCTTGCGGGATCTCAGGCAAGTATACTCACTTGCATGCCATATGGCTGCCTTTCATCACTTGTTACCGATTCTTTCCGTTGATTTTTTTCTGCTAGCCTTAGTGGTAGTTGTTTCTGTTACGAACCCATCACATGAATCCCTTAACCTTGATATTGCCTCACCTCCATACCTACAGCCTTTGTTTGTGCCTGTTCTTATCTAGCATGCTTAAGGTTGCTTTTGCTCGAGCCTGTTGTCGGTTACTTCTTTTACTATCGTACTATTATTGTTGTTACCGTTACGGGGGCTCGAAATATTAATCAATCAATCATGCTAATGTTACTATTAATAATAAATTTGATGATAAGGCACCGGCAGGAGGCCCTTGTGGTTTTGAGGCCTGCTAGTGTCGACCCTAATAGGAAAAGGGTCTTGTCTACTGATCCATGATGAGCGCACTACCCGCATTTGGGGAGTATGGGCTCCCCCTCAGTTTGACCCGATTCGCATCTCGTCCAAATCGCCTCATTTAGTTCGGGTTTTCCATTTGCTGCATGCATGATCTTGCGAGCCCTTGGATCCCGGGTGGAACTTTCGTAGTCGGCATATAGGGGGACACGGTCTTAGAGTGCTATGAGGGTCCATTTTCTTCTGGGCCCGAGTAGCCGTGCGCCCAAGGTGCTTTGGGCTTGATGCGAAGAAGGGTTGGATTGTGTTGAGTGCCCCGCTTGGTAGGAGGCATCCCATCTGGCGGGACATTCATGAGTGTACGGCTAAATTGGTGCAACCCTGCAGGGATAATCTTCTCGAGAAGCCGTGTTTTCCGCGGTTATGGATTACTTGGTGAAAGTACTGGCTAACAAGTACTCAGGACAACTTCAACATAATGATCAATCATGTTTCACCCAATGATTAATAACTTGACTAGTAATAGGTTATTCACACAATAACTTGACTCATCTTTAATACAACGGTGTGAGTTATCCTCGGATTGCTTCTTTGGATAAGGGGCGAGATCCAGGATGGGTTTGTTTGAAGTTATCTTTCAGTTGGTTACTATCACTCGATCTTATCTCCTTTCTGTAGTTGGAAGCAATAGAATCTCTGTAGTTGGTTAGTGCAGCCTGCTGTCGCTTACTTGCCATAACCCCTTCCTTTTCGTTGATCCTAAAGTATTTGTATCTTGTGATGACTGGCTACGCCGGTAACTTGTGAGTATGGGTTTTATCCCCCTTGCCAGTACTTAACCGTACTGACCCACGAATCTCTTTCGTGGCTGCAAATTCCAAATTGCAGTCAACAGGTTTGAAGTTTGACGACGTTAGCTTGGGAATCCCTCCGGCTTGGCCTGGGCAGGGATTGGACGCCTTCGGTTATCTTCAGGACTCTTAGTCCAATTTGGATCTTGTCCGTAGATGGACGTTTGTTTCTTCCGCTGTTATTTGGATCTTTGTATTATATCAGTTGTAATCCCTGGCTCGTTGAGTCATCTTGTATCTTTCTGATGCTGTTGTAATTGTGGATTATTCGTGAACTATTGTAATGTTATCATAAATGGCAACCTGGAATCGGTTATTATGCGGATTTGGCGGGAATGCTGAATTCTGCATAGTGCCCGATCTCGGGGCGTCACACTAGCAGGCTTCAAAACCACGCCGGGCCTCCTGCCGGTGCCTTATCATCAAATTATTATTACCTCAAAACTAACAGGTTGTTGTTTAACATCGAGACCTAGAACATAATGAAATAATAACAGAAAGTAACGGGTAACAGACTCGAGCAAAACAACCCTAAGCATGCTAGTAAGACACGGGCAAAAATCAACGGGGTTATAGGTGTGGAGGTGAGGCTATATCAGGGTTACAGGATAACATGTGATAGGTTCGTAACAGAAGCAACGATTCATAGGGCTAGCAGAATAGACAACGGAAAGTATCGGTATCCAATGTTGAAAGGAACACAATGGTTCATGTGAGTGAATACTTGCCTGCAAACCCAGTAGCCTGGTACCGAGCTAGATCCTTAGAAGGGGTGTCGTAAGTATCGTCGGTCTCAACGTCGTCGTATATCCGAGAAGAAGTAAACAAACAACGCAGAGAGATAAACAATCAATAACATGGCATAGTTCACAAACATGGGATGATGCATGACCATTTAATTGATGCATCAAAGTAAACTAGTGGACAAGATAGCAACATGATTAAATGGACCCATATGCAATTGGATTGCATATGGAAATCCCATGAATTATGGTTGAATTATTTGTTTTACAACTAACCAACAGGTGAAAGTGGTTTAGTATGATGCATGGATGAGGAAAACAGCAAAATAACAACAATAGAACCAATTGGAAATAAGGTTTACCAAGTTTGGAAATTTGTTTATTAAGTGTTGGAATTTTGGTTACTTAAAGGTGTTACACAAACATTTGTTGTTTTCACCAATTTTAATGGTTCAAAATAGATAACAAAGTTCATATTTGACAAGAACACCCAATTTTAGGTGGATTACATGTTTCACTTGTTGAAAAAGGATTTCAAATAAATTATTTATGAATTAAACAAGTTTAAGCAAGAATTAAGTGAGTTTAATTCAGTCATGAACTTGTTTGAATTTTTATTTGTTCAAAACATTAAACCAAATTCATATTTCAAAAGTTTATACTTTTATGGTTTGAAAACATATTTTATATGTCCCAAAAGAATTGAATTTGATCAAGTTATGAATTTAGCAATATTAAATGAATTAAACAAGGTGTAAATTATTCAACCAATTTTAATTATTCAAAACAGGAAACAAATTTTATATTTGGAAAGGTGGTTTAATTTTGCATGGAAAACATATTTCATTTGTTGAAATTGGATTTAAAATGAGCAAGTTATTAATTTGGCAATTTTAAATGCAATAAATAAGAAACAGTTGTTTTCAGCAATTTAAATTATTCAAAACAGCAAACAAAGTTGATATTTGGAAAGTACATGAAAAGTTGATTGGAAAACATATTTAGTTTGTGGAATTTGGAATTTTTATGCCCAAGTTATGATTTTTGCAAAATTAAGTGAATTAAACAAGTTTTCAAATATTTCACCAATTTAAAATATTCAAAACAGTAAACAAATTGCATTGAAAAGGTTGAAAACATGTAGCAAATGTTTCATTGAACATTTTGAGTTATTAAACATAATTTTTGGGTTATTATTGAATTTATTATGCAATTTTCCATAATCATTCTTATTCTGCCATTTTTAGTAAACAGAGGGAAACAAATGGAAAACAAGCAAAACAAATGCAATGAACATGATGTCATGATGCAAAACATAAAATAACAGAGAGCAAACATTCTAATGGCTATTTTTCATACTTGGGATGTTACAAGTACCACATTACGCCTACCTGAAGCTCAAGTTACCTGGAGAATATGGTGTGATCACAATCGATGGAGACTTTCAGAAATCCAACAAGTGCGACATTGAATTCAACGAGATCGCAAAATCTTTCGGGATGCAAGAAGAACTTCAAGAGCTGGCAAAAACCCCGGATCACTCCGTGATGCCCCTCACGAAGAAAAACGCACCTGAGCTGGAGTTCAGCGCCAACAGTGATACCCGAAAGCATCAAGTGCACCCGACAGATTCTGCGAAGACAGCGATGGTCTCAACCACCCTCTCGCAAGCATAGGAAAGCACGCTCGTCAAAATCCTCCGTGAGTACTGGGAAATTTTCGCCTGGCAGCCCTCAGATATGCCAGGAATACCCAGGGAGTTCGCCGAGAACTCACTCGAAGTCTTTCCAGATGCCAAACCCATCAAACAGACTACTCGACGATTTTCAGAACCCAAGCAGAAGGCGCTCGGAGAAGAAGTAAACAGGTTGCTAGCAGCAAATTTCATCAGGGAGATCAAGATATCCACCTGGTTAGCAAATCCAGTGCTGGTCCCCAAGAAAAACACGGACATCCTTCGAGTATGCATCGACTACACGTCGTTAAACAAGCACTGCCCCAAGGACAACTTCCCCCTCCCGCGAATCGACCAGATCGTGGATTCTACGGCAGACTGTCAACGCCTCTCTTTCCTGGACGCCTATTCAGGCTACAATCAGATCCGGATGAAACGTGAGGACGAAGAAAAGACAACATTTATCACGCCACACGGCGTATATTGCTACACGACAATGCCCTTCTGGCTCAAGAACGCAGGCGCAACATACCAGCGCTGTATGCAAAAATGCCTCGCCAAGCTCATTGGCAAAAACGTACAAGTGTACGTTGACGACATCGTTATCAAGACTCGAGTTGAGGACACACTCCTCGAAGACGTTAGAGAAACATTCTACGCCCTCAACGCATACAGGATCAAGCTCAACCCGACGAAATGCGTCTTCGGCGTCCCAGCAGGAAAACTTCTCGGGTACCTGGTATCCGCCAGAGGCATCGAAGCCAACCCAGAAAAAATACAAGCAATCTTGACTATGAAGGAGCCAACCAATCTATGCGGAGTCCAGCAGCTCGCAGGGCGACTAGCCGCTCTGAGCAGGTTCATCGCCCGATTGGGAGAACAAGCGCTACCCTTCTACAAGTTGTTGAAGAAGACGGACAAATTCGAGTGGACACCAGAAGCTAAACAAGCGTTCGCAGACTTGAAGCGGTCATTGCAAAGCAGGCGCGTCCTTGCAACACCGCAAGAAAGGGAGCCACTCTACTTATACCTAGCCGCCACAAACCAGGTCATCAGCACATCAATCGTAGTCGAACGACCTGAGGAGGGCAAGGCATACGGAGTCCAATGACCAATCTATTACATCAGTGAAGTGCTCTCGCCATGCAAGCAACGATATCCTCATTACCAGAAGCTCGCATATGGAGTTGTTCTTACAGCCCGAAAGCTCAAGCACTATTTCCAGGAACACACCATCACATTGGTTAATGATGCGTCACTCGGGACAATCATGAACAACCCTATGGCATCCGGAAGAATAGCCAAATGGAGCATCGAGCTGGGCGCTTGGGACATCACGTATGCAGGACGCAACGCAATCAAGTCCCAGGTACTCGTGGAATTATTAAGCGAATGGACAGAGTTACAAACGCCCGGACCGCCTGAGTACACGAGCAACTGGATAATGTACTTTGACGGATCCAAAAGAAACGAAGGAGCAGGAGCTGGAATCGTCCTCATATCGCCTAGGGGAGATAAGCTGCAATACGTCCTACGATTGGACTTCCCACCCGATGATCCAGCATCGAACAACGACGCAGAATATGAAGCCCTGTTGCACGGGATGAAGATGGCAGTCGCTTGCGGAGCTACTCGACTAATGATCTACGGCGACTCCAATCTCATCGTGCAGCAAACAATGAAGGAATGTGATGCAATTGCTGAAAACATGATCGCATATCGCGACATGTACAACCTACTCGAAGGGAGCTTCAAGGGATGCGAGCTGAAACACATTGCGAGATCCAGCAACGAAGAAGCAGATAGACTGGCAAACATGGGTTCCACAAACACACCCATACCGCCAGGAATATATTTCGAACGAATGATCAAGCACTCAGTCAAAGTCAAAAAAGCTGCAGGAGCACCCGCAGCACCAGAAACAGAGGTCAGCCCGCAAGTTGCCATCATCGAGCTTATTCATAACATTTCACGACAGGTTTTTCTGGTCGAGACAGTCTGGACGCAGAAGTACTTCGACTACCTGTCCTCTAGACAGCTCCCGTCCGATCCGCGCGAGGCTCGACAGATAATCAGGCGCAGTAAATCCTTTCGGGTAATCAACGGAGAATTATACAAGCAAAGCATCTCGGGTATACTTCAGCGCTGCATCGCACCCGAAGATGGCAAAGAATTACTCCAGGACATCCACCAAGGAGACTGTGGGCATCACGCTAGTTGGAAAACAATCATGGGAAAAGCCTTCAGAGCAGGATTCTATTGGCTCACGACAGCCAAGGATGCGAAGGAGCTAGTCGAACGATGCAACGCTTGCCAGCGATTCGCACCAAGACCACATGCACCTGCTACGGAATTGCATATGATACCCATCGCCTGGCCTTTCGCACAGTGGGGGCTAGACATGGTTGGACCGCTACGCAAGTCCATGCCGGGTGGATATACACACTTGCTGGTCGCAGTCGACAAGTTTACCAAATGGATTGAGGCCATGCCAGTAACTTCGGCTAGCGCCCAATGCGCCGTCAAGTTTCTTGATTCCATCGTATGCAGATTTGGGGTACCACACGATATCATTACAGACAATGGCACAAACTTCACGGCAAAGGAAACACAACAGTTTTGCGAGGAAAAGGGCATCAACTTCAAGTGTGCTTCAGTTGCCCACCCGCAAACGAACGGACAAGTCGAAAGATCGAACGGCTTAGTTTCAGCTGGCATCAAGAAACGTCTACTCGATCGTCTTCAACCAGCAGCAGGACATTGGGCCGAAGAGCTACCCTCCGTACTATGGAGCCTCCGCACAACCCCAAATCGATCCACAAACTACACGTCATTTTTCATGGTATACGGGGCAGAAGCGGTCCTTCCCGAAGATGTTAGGTTCAGCGCCCCAAGAGTCGTGGCTTACAGCGAAGAAACCTCTAACAGGGCACTCGCGGAAGATATGGATGCACTCGATGAGATGCGCAATATAGCGCTCGCAAGATCAGCAGTATATCAACAATCACTGCGAAACTATCACAGTCGCCGCATACGCCATAGAGCATTCGCGGTAGGAGACCTAGTGCTGCGGCTCAAACAGAAGGAGGGACACAAGCTCGAGCCACCATGGGAAGGACCCTTCGTCATACACGAAGTTATTCCAGGTGGATCCTACAGGCTGAAGAACCCATCGACTGGAGGAATCTATTCCAATCCTTGGAATATCGCACACCTCCAAAAATTGTATCCCTAGATTTACTTGTTTTCACAAACAAATAAGGCTATACTAGCCACTCTTGTAGCTCGAATACATGATCGCAATAAAATACATGGTTTCTCAACCATATTTACTCGAAGATTATTCATTCTTATATGCTAAAATAGTTACAGGTACACATCCCATAAACACACGGGGGTTACGCCTACAACTAAGCATAACAGGAAAATTTATACATACAAGGTCATACACCTTACAACAGTTTTTGCAAACTATACAAAATCACAGGATGTACACATCCAACAATCAATCATGGCGAAAAGCATTCTCAGTCGCCAACACTCTATCTACTTCCTCAGAGGTCAGCCGAATGATTTTCTCCGTTGCTGGACGAACAACATCATAATGCGGCGAAATGTCATCGATTGGACCGTCTGGAAGCCTAGCTATGGAGTTAAAATTTATCTCAGGATGCCATATCCGGACGAAGGAGAGGGCCACCACCGTGCCGCAAGTCATTTGATTGCGCACGCACTCGCTAATCTCTCCCTCTTGCCCGAACATCCTGAGGAGATGGCTCCAGTCTTCAGGACCCCTTTCCAGCGGGTAGAACGCAGCGTTCATCGCGATCAAGACCTCGTGAAAAGAACTCACGAGAACTTTTACCTGGGTGATACGGAACTTCAAAGTAGCCAGCACGAAACCTCGACTGCGATCAGACCAAAAGTTATTCGCATGAGGCTTCGAGCTGCCAGCTTCTTCAAGAATGTGGTTTTCTACCCACTGTTTTTCCTCCCTATCATCCGGCTTAACAACTGAAGAGCAAATATGCACGATTAGTCAAGGAAACAAGACAAAGAAGACTAGGGGGCTGCATTACTTACACAGCAAGTCCCTAGCGACGGAGGCCAAGTCGTCCATCAGAAATTGTTCGCGTTCAGTCGCCAGTCTTTGCTTGGACTTCGCCACATCGGCTACCCCGTGCAACGCTTTCAACCTACGCTCACCGTCAGCTACACGATCACGAAGACCCGCCAATGACCCCATAGCGGCGACAAGCGGATTTGTTGGAGCAGCAGGTCCACCTGAAGGTTCTGCGGCCACCCCGGATACCTGAAAAGCACAAAGAAGATTAAAAGGAATAAGGTGCCCCACTCGATATTTATTTACCACCTATTCGACAGGTGCTCGGGGGCTACTCCCATCGGGAGCTTACGATCAATCGCGGGAAACATTTCAGCAAAAGCATCTCGATTAAAATATTGAAGAAACGGGAGCACATCCCAGGGTTCATTACAATCGAAGTTGCAAGATACAAACGAACTAAACTAAGAAGCTACAGTGGTACTCCCACTCCCGGCAGTCGCCCCTCCCTTAAGTCGAGCAAACAGCTCAGATAACTTCCGAGCGAGGACAGCGGCTGGCTCGCCAAAACGACGAAGCCCTACCTTTTTGCCCGTGGAAGGATCGACTGGGAGATCCGAGTAGGCCTCCTCCAGGCCGCTAACTCCATGCACCAGCGCAAACTGGATGGCCGTCTTCGCCCCAGACTCCGATTGAGCGACCGCGTAGGCATCAAGGAGATTGCTCTCCGAGAAGATCTTCAGCAGGTCACCTAGCGCGGGTGGAGATGAAGCATTGACGAGAAGGCGACCATGCAGCTGCGTCAACACCTCAGTAGCATTACTGAGGTGGAGAGTATTTTTCCAACGAGTTTTATTCGTTTTGTGCAGAACACGATAGTATTCATGAGAGGACGCCTCCCTACTCACCTCAGTCAAATGGGGTGGCTCAAAGAAAGAACCAAATTCTATCTGATTTGGCTAACGTCATGTTAGATAGTTCGTGTCTCTCCAAGGCATGGTAGGGGTGGCGCTAATGACTGTGTGTCATGTCCTAAACCGAGTTCCCACAAAGAATACCATTACTCCATTTGAGGAATGGGAAAGGAAAGTTTTGAAACTCTCATACCTACCTACTTGGTGTTGTTTGGCAAAAGTCAATATACCAATTCCCAAAAAGCGCCAACTTGGACAAAAAAACCATGTTCTTTTGGGCTATGCTTTTAATATCATTGGTTACAAATTCTTGGTAAAATTATGTAGTCGAATTCCCAAGAAGCGCCAACTCCGACATGCATGTTGGTAAAATTATGTAGTCGAATGATGCGATTTTCTTTGAGAACATATTTCCTATGAAGGATATGCCTATCTCATCGAATCAGCAGATACCGACCCCATCTAGTAAGGAATTAGCTGAGATTCCTAAACCCACCATTCCGATAGAACACTTCGAGAATCATGTAGGGATGACAATAAAGTTCCCGTAAGGAGTAAGAGACACAAGAATGCAAAGTCATTTGGTAATAATTTCATTGTTTACCTCGTGGATGACACGTCCAGAAGCATTTCATAAGCGTATGCATCTCTTGATGCTGACTACTGGAAGGAGGTTGTCCGCCGCGAGATGGATTCCATCCTGGCTAACGGAACCTGGGAGATCACTGATCGTCCTTATGGGTGTTAACCTGTAGAATGTAAATGGGTGTTTAAGAAAAAGTTTAGGATTGATGGTACAATTGAAAAGTACAAGGCAAAGTTTGTGGCCAATGGTTATACCCAGAAAGAAGGTGAAGACTTATTTGATACTTACTAACCTATGGCTAGACTGACCACTATTCGAGTGCTACTATCATTGGCTCCCTCGCACGGACTTCTCGTTCATTGAATGGACATTAAGCCGACTTTTCTTAAGGCAGAGTTGGACAAGGAAATCTATATGGAGAAGCCAGATGGTTTAGTAGTACCCGGTCAGGAAGGCAAGATGTGAAAGTTATTGAAGTCGTTATACAGCCGCAAGCAATCTCCTAAACAATGGATGAGAAGTTCAAAAGGACTTTGACTGCTAAAGAATTTATTGCAAATGAAGCTGATAAGTGTGTATATTGTCTCCATGGTGGGGGCGAGGGAGTTATTCTGTATCTGTATGTCGACGACATATTGATCTTTGGGACCAATCTTGATTTAATCAAGGAAGTTAAGCATTTCTTATCTTGTTGCTTTGAGATGAAGGATCTAGGAGTAGTTGATTATATCTTGAATATCAAGCTAATGAGAGATGATAATGGTGGGATTACACTGCTTTAGACTCACTATGTGGAAAAGGTATTGAGTTGCTTCGGGTATAGTGACTACAAACCTTCTCCAACTCCATATGATGCTAGTTTGTTGCTTTGAAAGAATCAACGGATTGCTAGAGATCAACTGAGGCAATCTCAGATTATAGGCTCGCTTATGTACTTGGCGAGTGCCACGAGGCCTGACAACTATTTTGCTGTTAGCAAATTGAGTCGGTTTGTTTCCAATCTAGGAGATGATCATTGGCATGCGCTTGAGAGAGTTATGCGCTATTTAAAAGGCACTACAAGCTATGGAATTCACTATACTGGAAACCTGAGGGTTCTGGAAGGCTATATTGATTCTAATTGGATATTTGATGCTGATGAGATTAAGGCCACTACTGGTTATATTTTTACACTTGGTGGCGACGCTGTTTCCTGGAACTCTTGCAAGCAGACCATCTTAACGAGTCAACTATGGAAGCAGAACTCGCAGCATTAGAGACAACCACTGTTGAAGCAGCAAGGCTTCATGAGCTCTTGATGGACTTTCCTGTGGTTGAAAAACCAATACCCGCAATCTATTGAACTGTGATAATCAAACTGAACAGTTCTAAGGATAATATGAAGTCATCAAGGCATGTAAAGAGGAGATTGAAATCTGTCAGAAAATTGAAAAACTCCAGAGTTATCGCATTGGATTATATCCAAACACCTATAAACTTGGCAGATCCCTCCTCGAAGTATTTATCACGTAATGTGATAGATAATGCATTGAGAGAGATGGGTTTGAGAACCTGATGACCCACAAGTATAGGAGATCACAACAGTCTTCGAGGGAAGTAAAACCCAAATTTATTGATTCGACACAAGGGGAGCCAAAGAATATTTATATTCCTTACAAACTGAGTTTTCAATTCAGCTGCACCTGAAAGTAGACTCGCCAACAGTTTTGTAGCAGCAACCATAGTAAAATAACAGCAAGAATAAAATAGTAACAACTGTAGCAATCACGGAAAACAGTAGGATGGGAGTACCGTAGGCATATAGTGAATGGATGAACGGGCGTTGCATGGATAACATAGGTCATGTAATAATAATAACGTGGGCATTTCAGATAATAATAATAAAGAATCCAAGTTCTAGGTTAACCATAGGCATGCGTTCCAATATAGTCGTACGTGCTCGCAATGAGAAACTTGCACAACATCTTTTTTCCTACCAGCCCGTGGCAGCGGGGCCTCTAGGGAAACTACTGGTAATCAAGGTGCTCCTTTTAATAAAGGACCGGAGCAAAGCATTAACACTCCATGAACACATGTGATCCTCACATCACAGGCATCCCCTCAGGTTGTCTCAATTTCCGTCACTTTGGGGCCTTGGGTTCCGAACAACAATATCTGTAAACAACTTGCATGTATGATCAAGAAACATAATTATACTCATGAAACAATAATATGTTCAGACCTGAAATTATGGCACTCGGGCCCTAGGGACAAGCATTAAGCATAAGAAGTTGCAACAACGGTAGAAAACACTAACAACGGATACTAGGCACTATGCCCTAACAATCTGGCATTATTACATGATCAATCTCATCCAATCCCTTCCATCCCTCTCAGCCTACAACGGGTTTTACTCACACATGGAAGGGGGAATCATTGATGGTTGATGGAGAAGGAGTGGCGGTGTCGATGGCGATGATCTCCTTCGAATCCCGCCCAGGAAGGGTGCCAGAACATGAACTTCTGATCCCCGAATTGAGTTTCGGGGTGGCGGCGGTGCTCTATTGTGTTTTTGTGGAATATGACGAACCCCCTCACGTTTTAGGTTTACGGGGCATATGTAGTCGAAAGGGGAGCCTGAGGGGGTGCCTGTTGGCCCCACACCACCAGGCGACGCGACTAAGAGGGGGGGGGGGGGCGCCCAGGGGTGGTCTGGCCCCATCCAGGTGTCCTTCTGGCTCCCGGGGTCTTCTGGTGATATAAGCTCAATGGGGTCTTTCTGGGCATTTTCCCGAAAGTTGATTTTTCTGCATAAACGAGACACCAAAGTAATTCTGCTGAAAACAACATTAGTCCGTGTTAGTGGTACCCAAAACTCACAAGTTTAGAGTCAAACCATAAGAAAAGTGTTCGGAAAAGGAGATACGTTTTGGATGTATCAACCCCCCAAGCTTAGCTTATTGCTTGTCGTCAAGCAATTCTGTGACAACTGAGTGCGATAAAAGACTTTTACGAACACATTTGTTCCATATGTTGTAAATATACTCACTATATGATCAAGTGCTTAGGCAATTCATAATAATATGTATGCAAGATAAAAGTCACCTAGCGGTTATGCAAACTATGAAGAGATACCAACAGACTAATAATAAACAACACGAAGTATATCAATCTGCAAGATTGCAATGCTCATAATGGAGTATGATAAAGTTTACTTGCTTGCCCTTAATAATGGAGCAAAACATAAATGCTAGGGAACCTCTGAAGTTCAAATAAAGACTAGAAATAAAGATGTTAAAGATACAAGCATCAAAGTTATACCACAATTAACCGTGTTCTGGAACAAGCACATTACACTAATAATAACAACCATGCTCTCAAGAAGGTGCATAAAGTGAGAAGGTGAAGACTCAACATAAAAGTAAAAGAAAGACTCTTCGCAGAAGGAAGCAAGGATTAACTCATGTGCTAGAGCTTTTTATTTTATTAAACAGAGGTATTGAAAACATTTTTGAGAAAGGTGTATGCTTATGTCAACGAATGGTAAACAGAAAATACAGTACGTTACAAGCCAACTAGACTTCACAAGAGCGGCTCCTATTGAAGGACGCAACTGGTGTAGAAGGTCATCCCTCTTTCTCTTTTGTTTACACAATTATGCTTTGACTGATAAATCAGGGGCAAAAATAGTGAAGAGAATTTGTTGTATTAATTTGGGGTTGGGAACCCCGCTGCCAGCTCTTCTATCAATTGGATAAGTGGATGAAGCCACTAGTCCAGAGTGTGAAATCCAATCAACAAGTGAGATAAAGATTCTCTATTTACGTCCTCATGAGCTAAAACAGGGGCACACAACAGGAATAATTTTTCGAAGGTTTTAAAGGTAGCACATGAGAAATTTACTTGGAGTGGCGGTTAAATACCACATATATAGGTAGGTATGGTGGACACATTTGACAAACTTTGGTTTTTGGGTGTTGGATGCACGAGTAGAGCTCATACTCAGTACAGGTGAAGGCTAGCAATGGATGGGGAGCGAAAATCAAGAGAGCAAGAACTGTCATAATCATGCTTGCGACAAAATAAAATTAACAGGTGCATAAAAGTGATACAAATACTCTGAGCCAAAATAAATCATCGAGGCTTAATTGACCTTTTGTTTTCAGTCTTATGCATGTGTGAGCATGTGCCAAGTCGATTCAAGCGAAACAATCAAAGGGAGATACCACAATGTCATACCCTTCTATGAATAAAACAATGCAAGCAAACATTTATACGACATGCTATCTTATATTAATAAGTTGGAATTAAACACGAGAGAGAATGAACTACTAAGCATCAATTAAATAACATACACCTTACACGAACAAACTAAGCGTGTTCACATGGAGGAGTATATGAACAAAAATGAAACAAATAGAGTTCATACCATCCTCTCACCACAACTTGAGTTGTCGTAAATCATCACTACTGCTCTTCACTCGTGTGGATTGAATAATATAGAATGATAACTGATGCATGTAAAATGCATAGATTAATTTTGCATATTTTCACATGGTTTTCTATTACATATTGCATCATATAAGGTTATAATTCAATGTTTTATAGTATTTTGGGGTTAAATTACAAAGTCCCCCAACTTTTATGGAATTAACCCTGCCTGTCAGAAACCCCGTTTTCTATATTTTTGACGTTTCAGGGGGCAAACTTCCGCGAAATCACCTGAAAATCTGCGGGGGTCATTTTCTTGGAAGGAGAAGACTTGCGGGCGAAGGATCCACGAGAATTGGGCAAGGAGGCCCAAAAGAGGACCCTCCACGCGGCCAGATTCCTTGGCCGCGTGAGAGGCCCCCTTTTGGCCCCTGTGGCCCCAATTCCTTCCATCTTCGACTTACCGACTCCGTCTTGACCTAAAACTGACTATAAAAAGGGTCTCCCGTACCCTTACGGAGGGGAGCGCCGCCGAAACACCGAAACAGAGACCAGAAGTTCCAGATTGGAGGGGGAAAACTCCGGCGGGGCGCCGCCGGTGTGATCTCCTACCCCTCCAACGTCATCACCATCGACATCTCCATGAAGAGGGAGTAGTCCACCCCAGGGCTATGAGTTTGTGGAAGTAGCACTTGTATCTCTGTCTCTATGTGCTTCACTAATTAGATCCGTATGAGCTGCCTCACATGATTACGGGCACCGTTGTAATTCCTATGTGGTGGATCTTTTCTATGAGTTATTGAATCTGAGATTGCAATTGTTTCTCTTGAGTTATTTGAGTAGATGTATCTTATGTACCCCGTTCTTATTTGCTAGCTTTGAGCGTGTGTGGGGTGATGGGTGCATTAGTTGGAGTAACGGGGGGTGGCTAGTGCTGTGAAAGTGACAGAAGTTCAGCGATCCACTTAGGTTTTGTTAAACCTTTCTTAGTTACCTCACTAGGGATAAAAAGGAGTACCTTGTTACCGGGGATTTGAAGTGACACTAATCAATCTCCATGACTAGATCTAGCAAGTTCTTACTTCAACTTCATGTCACATTGCTTAAAGCTATACTCTGGTTTTTTCCTTAATTATCGAGGTGTTATGATTTATTTCGCATCTTGGTGGAGTATAAGAGGGATCAATATGACCGTAGAGATCTCTATGCTAGGACGTGATGCCCATATGAAAGTACTCAATGTTAAACATGTTATTGTAATCTCACATGTAATTCTTTAAGTCCACCGTCTACCACTTTACTTGAGAGAATGCAAGTGTGAAACCATGAACCCCGGTCCTATTTTAATTATAAGAAAACACTCTAGTTACTTTGCTGCAATTTACTTTACTTGCACTTTACTTTACTTGCATCTCCAATTCGAATTTACATTATCTCCATCACCACTTGCATCACAAAAATACAAAAACAATCCATTGCATATTTATTTTCTCATTTGCATTTAGTAGTAGATTTAATTATTGCACATTTACTTTCAGTTTTGCATTGAAATTTAGAAGTCTCACACCTCGTGCTTGACAACCACTTGGTGAGGTTGAGGGCACAAAATTCTCTACTTGTTTACAGGATCCTGGAGGAAGCTTGGAAGACAACTGCTGAAATACTGACTCCCCAAGAGTTCGATATAAACCCTCGAGTCACCCTCGTGGGGAAGAAGGCTTGCCACTAGCTACACACTCTGCACTTGGAGTCTCAACCTAGCCATCAAGCGTTTTTCTGGCGCCGTTGCCGGGGAGCCATAGGTGAAGGAGTTGTCCAATGGAGCTCACAAGAAGTCTTCATCACCAACAAGGTGTGCAAACACCTAAGCTTGGGGAGGTTGCACCTACGTGAGTACCGTCCTTTCTATCTCCACCTTCTTTCAAGTAGATTGTTTTATTTCTTGTCTTGTTTTTGTTTTTGTTTTGTTTTTGTTCTTGTTTTTGTTTTGTCTTGCATATTTTATTTTAGTTTGCATTTTAGTTTTGCATTTAGTAATCTATTTTATTTTAGTATTTCGAATTTGCCTAGTTACTTTACTTTTCAGTTTTGCATAAAAAATTAGAAACTACATAAAAACTGTTAAAATGGGTGATAGAACTAAATTAAGTGACTACACAAATACACCCAATGACCAATTCATTGCTAGGCCAATTACTACACCTGAAATACAAGCTGAAAGCTATGAATTAAGTCCTAGTTTATTGAATTTAATTACTAGAGAGCAATTTGGTGGTAGTGCTATGGAGGATGCCTCTATGTATCTTCATGATTTCATGGAAATATGTGATATGCAAAAATTTAAAAATGTGGAAAGTAGTGTTTTAAAACTGAAATTATTTCCTTTTTCACTTAGAGGAAACGCTAAAGAATGGTTACTTTCACTACCTACAGCTAGTATAAAGTCTTGGGATGATTTAAAAGAAGCTTTCATTAAGAAATATTATCCTCCCGTTAAAATTTTGCAAAATAGGAATAATATCCTCTCATTTAGGAAAAATGATAATGAACATGTAGCCATGGCATGGGATAGAATTAAATTAATGCTTAGAACATGCCCATCACATGGAGTAAATGAATGGACCATACTACACTCTTTTTATAATGGTCTAAACTACATGTCTAGAAATATACTTGATTCTGCTGCTGGAGGTGCCTTTATGAGTAAAATTGTAGGAGAGGCTAAGAGCATATTAGAAAGCATATTGCAAAATTATAGTCAATGGAATACTGAAAGAGCACCCAATCCCACTAAGAAAATAAACTCAATTGAAGAAACCAATGATTTGTCTTCTAAAATGGACACTATTCTTGCCTTTATTAATAAACAAAATATGGAGAATGTGCCTTTGCAGGAGCTAGTTGGTAGTAATTCTGAAAGTGTGGATGTTAATTTTGTTAGGAATTATGGTAGCAATGGTTTTGGTAATGCTTACAATTCTTATAGTAAACCTCCTTATGTGCCAAATAAACCTTTCGTTCCATATCCTAATGCTAATGAAAATAAGTGGAAGCCTTCTAGTGAAATTTCTTAATCTAATAAATTGCTTATGGAACAAGTTGCTAGTCACAATGCTATGATACATGAGTTAAATAAGTCTATTGCATCCATTAGTAGTGATATTAAAGGATTGCAACTTCAATATTCGAATTTGGATAAAGCATTGTCAAAATTAGCTGATAATCAAGCAACTCTATTAAGCATGTCAGCAGGAAAGCCACAAGCACAACCTAGTGTAGGAATGAATTCTATTACTATTGCTGCTCCTATTATTGAAAATATTGATCATATTGCTGAGAATACAAGTGAGCATGTCCCTACTAGCTTAGAAGAAACTTTGAATGAAATAGTGAAGTACCCTGAATATTTACTTCCATATATGTCTTATCTTGCTAGCAAAGATGAAATTAGTCCTCATGAATCAAGCATGGTAGATAAATTAGAGAGTAAAGTAGAGGAAATTATGATGCTTACTGAAATTAAGGATCCATTGCTTGATTTAGAAAAAAGTAGCTTGCAAGAACTTATCGCTACTCTACAAAAATTTGCTAGTGATCCCACTATAAATGTTAATCAACCTGGCTTTGGATCTTATATTGCTAATCATGTCTTGCAAGAAAAAATTGCTAGGCACAAGAATAAGGCCATGATACCTCCTAAGCTTGGGGATGCATGGATCCCCAAGGTGCTAGTTTCAATTGGAAAAGAAATTCACCATGCTATGTTAGATCTAGGTTCTAGTGTATCGGTACTCTCTAAAGAATTATATGAATTACTAGAACTAGAAAATTTAGAAAAGTTCTCAAGTGAATTTGTCCTTGCTGATAACTCTACTAAACATGCTGTAGGACAAGTAAAAGATGTTATGATTGAATTGCACATGACTTTCGTACCCGTTGATTTCATTATTATGGATATGGGGGATAAATCCCCTAGTCCTATTATTTTTGGTAGACCTTTTCTTCGTACTACAGGTGCAATCATAGACTCCAAGGAAGGGAATGTCAAGTTTCAGTTCCCTCACAAGAAAAGCATGGAGCACTTCCCAAGGAAGAGGGGCACGCTGAAGAACAAGCTCCCTCATGAGCTTTATCCCTCTTGATTATCAAGTAAGTAAAGCCTAGTTATATGGCTATAAAGAAATCGCTTTACGAGAGGCAACCCGTTTGTTTTTGTTTGGATTTTCCTAGTGTCCTCTTGCTGTCTCAAGAGATTACCCCCTCCGATCCATAAAAAGTGTCGCTCACTTTGTACTAAGCTAGTACTAGCTTAGTACAAAGTGAGCGACACTTTTTATGGACCGGAGGGAGTAGTTTTTTTTGTTTTAATTCTGGAGTTTTCAATAAAGAGTCAAGTCAAACCCATTTGGACTTATAAGTTGCTATCCTAGTGCATGAAATTTCTATTTCAGCACGAGTCTGCTCACCGTATGATTTTACGTTTTTTATTGTTATGTCGGATTGAGCTAATTTTATAGTATGTTCTGCAACTTTTCGTCCTCTGTAAGCACAAAAATTGGCTTAATTTTGTGACGAGTCTAGCTTAGGGAAAAACGTTCGTTTTTCTGCTGCTGCTTTTCTGGACAGATTCTGCCTTCTTTTGTTTTATGCACTCTTTGGGTCTGGGAATCGAATTTCCATGATTCTTTCAAGCAATAGAGTGAACATACAACATAATGAACCTTATTTTCTATCTACTGGAGCATTTTATTTGGAATTTTGCACAACAAGCATGTGATTTGTTTGTCCTTGCTAATCTCACCCCACAGAAAAAGAATGGGAGAAACATGTTTTGTGAAGTTTTTCTCACAGGGAATAGAGGAGCTGCGCCTCAAAACATCCAAGAATGGTGAAAGCCATAAGCTTGGGGATGTGATTAACACC
The DNA here is from genome assembly GCA_028641055.1 of Alopecurus myosuroides. Taxonomy (NCBI): domain Eukaryota; kingdom Viridiplantae; phylum Streptophyta; class Magnoliopsida; order Poales; family Poaceae; genus Alopecurus; species Alopecurus myosuroides. The sequence goes on from CM054057.1 coordinate 14,147,055, forward strand.
CCACTGGAGCTACACTCTTTTGGTTAGCACACGTCTACTTTCTGTTTTTCTAAGCAAAGCATTTATCGTAGAGACTTGAAGCGTCTAGTTTTTGTTTTGATAAGACCACCACCATCATTTTATATGAGATTGAGATACTGGAGTTTGGTGTTGGAATGTATTGGATGCTAGTATTATGACTTGGAATAGGGATGCCATGGTTGATTTGAAGAGCTACATATGTTTGCATGATTTATAGGCTTTTTATGTGTAGAAATTTGCAATAATGTTGTCTTGAGCTATCTCTTATTCATGTCCTTGATGTTAATTGCTGGTTTATTTTGTTTTTCATGAAATGAGTAGTTCTATGGACATATGCATGCATAGTATCTGGTCAACTATCTCCCTCTTGCTAGCCCAAAAATTAAAAAATTCCAACAAGTAAAAACTTGTTTCCAACACTCCTTAGCCAAGTATTTCCAGTGAGTCCACCATATCTTCCCATTAGCTTCATTGCTATTCCGAGTATGTTCACCAAGTTATTGTGTTATTTATGTTCTAAATTAAGATATTCACTTTATTAATTGTCATGGGTTGAACTTGGGATAGGACTCTCACGAACTTTTGAAGGCACACTTTACTTTTTATGCATCTAATAAACATGACCCAATAATGGGAGCCACAAGTTTTGCGTTTGACAAGTGTGTGGTTGGGAGCTAGCTATAAACGTGTATCACCGGAAAGCTTTCAACATTGCACAAAAAATTTACATTTGGTTGATATCATGTACTTTTGTTTTTGGACTCCTGCCATGCCGAAATGAAATAGAGGAATAGTAAGTTTTGATGAGTAAGTATCTATATGACTAGAGAAACGCATTGGGCCGCTAACCCAAGCCATGCTTTATCATGGTGGAAATTTACTTACAGCTTGAGTGACTCTACAACACATCCTATAATAAAATAAGAAGCTATGCATAATAGTGAATGAAAATAAAAAGGATGATGAGTCTACTCCGTTTGTTCATCTTGTCATTGTAACATGGGCTTGTTTCCATGTCATGAGGCAAGAGGTACCTCTTTGCGGTTCTCTATGATGTCATTAATACTTATTATGATTGTACAAAGCTTATTAGGAATCTTAAGTTAAGTAATCATGGAGTAGGTTTTCACACTCACGGGGCATGAGGCTTTCAACCACCTTGTCATTCTCATTACTTCAATACTCACAATTTTAAGATGCTAGTGATAAAGGGGAAATGAGAGTCCTAGATCAATGGATACCACATTTCAATTAGTAATTTTAGTTGAATAATTTAGAGGCTAAATAAGACTTGATCATGTTTTACCTCTACTCAATTTTCTCCAAAGTGTCCACCATATTTTCTATTCTCCATTATGCTATTCTTTGACCAATATAGGATTTTATTTTTCATTTTGTGTATGCATTTGGTCCATAGTGATTTTATTTCATTATACACTTTGTGAACTTTCATGAAGCATCTTTGCTTGCATATTTGATATCTCTTACAACATGAATTGTCTATTGCTACTCATTTCTAGTATTAATCATTTGATTATATGTAGCATGAATAATCCTCCTTGATATCCCATGATTGTTTCAATATGCAAAACCCATCTTAGTTTTATCACCTTCATACTCGAGGACGAGCATGGGTTAAGCTTTGGGATGTTGATGCATGTAAAATGCATAGATGAATTTTGCATATTTTCACATGGTTTTATATTACATATTGCATCATATAAGGGTATAATTCAATGTTTTATAGTATTTTGGGGTTAAATTACAAAGTACCCCAACTTTTATGGAATTAACCCTGCCTGTCAGAAACCTCGTTTTCTATATTTTTGACGTTTCAGGGGGCAAACTTCCGCGAAATCACCTGAAAATCCGCGGGGGTCATTTTGTTGGAAGGAGAAGACTTGCGGGCGAAGGATCCACGAGAATTGGGCAAGGAGGCCCAAAAGAGGACCCTCCAGGCGGCCAGATTCCTTGGCCGCGTGAGAGGCCCCCTTTTGGCCCCTGTGGCCCCAATTCCTTCCATCTTCGACTTACCGACTCCGTCTTGACCTAAAACTGACTATAAAAAGGGTCCCTCGTACCCTTACGGAGGGGAGCGCCGCCGAAACACCGAAACAGAGACCAGAAGTTCCAGATTGGAGGGGGAAAACTCCGGCGGGGCGCCGCCGGTGTGATCTCCTACCCCTCCAACGTCATCACCATCGACATATCCATGAAGAGGGAGTAGTCCACCCCAGGGCTATGGGTTTGTGGAAGTAGCACTTGTATCTCTGTCTCTATGTGCTTCACTAATTAGATCCGTATGAGTTGCCTCACATGATTACGGGCACCGTTGTAATTCCTATGTGGTGGATCTTTTCTATGAGTTATTGAATCTGAGATTGCAATTGTTTCTCTTGAGTTATTTGAGTAGATGTATCTTATGTACCCCGTTCTTATTTGCTAGCTTTGAGCGTGTGTGGGGTGATGGGTGCATTAGTTGGAGTAACGGGGGGTGGCTAGTGCTGTGAAAGTGATAGAAGTTCAGCGATCCACTTAGGTTTTGTTAAACCTTTCTTAGTTACCTCACTAGGGATAAAAAAGAGTACCTTGTTACCGGGGATTTTAAGTGACACTAATCAATCTCCATGACTAGATCTAGCAAGTTCTTACTTCAACTTCATGTCACATTGCTTAAAGCTATACTCTGGTTTTTCCTTAATTATCGAGGTGTTATGATTTATTTCGCATCTTGGTGGAGTATAAGAGGGATCAATATGACCGTAGAGATCTCTATGCCAGGACGTGATGCCCATATGAAAGTACTCAATGTTAAACATGTTATTGTAATCTCACATGTAATTCTTTATGTCCACCTTTATTTGAGAGAATGCAAGTGTGAAACCATGAACCCCGGTCCTATTTTAATTATAAGAAAGCACTCTAGTTACTTTGCTGCAATTTACTTTACTTGCACTTTACTTTACTTGCATCTCCAATTCGAATTTACATTATCTCCATCACCACTTGCATCACAAAAATACAAAAACAATCCATTGCATATTTATTTTCTCATTTGCATTTAGTAGTAGATTTAATTATTGCACATTTACTTTCAGTTTTGCATTGCAATTTAGAAGTCTCACACCTTGTGCTTGACAACCACTTGGTGAGGTTGAGGGTACAAAATTCTCTACTTGTTTGCAGGATCCTGGAGGAAGCTTGGAAGACAACTGCTGAAATACCGGCTCCCCAAGAGTTCGATATAAACCCTCGAGTCACCCTCGTGGGGAAGAAGGCTTGCCACTATCTACACACTCTGCACTTGGAGTCTCAACCTAGCCATCAATAACCAAGCTCCAACGGAGACACGGAAGTCTAGTAAACTCTGCAACAAACTTTACAAAACCAAAGAAGAACAACAAGTATTTTTGGGTTTTTGAATTTAAAACAAGAACATAAGAAACAAGCAAACAAAGCAAAATATTTTTGGATTTTTGAATATCAAATTGAAACGAGAAAGTAAATGAAACCAACAAAAGGAACAAAAGAAGCAAATAAAGAGAAACAACAGAAATATTTTTGGTCTTTTTATGTTTTGGAAAGCAAGAACAAAACAACAAAAACAAAAGAAACGAAAGAAGCGATAGAAAATGAAAAACAAACAAAAATACGGATATACAAGGAACCGACCGAAAATGATATATAAATGAGTGTGTGATATCGGTATACCTCCCTCCAAGCTTAGGCTTTTGGCCTAAGTGGAGATCATCCCCATGGGGACCATGAGGTGGCGCCCCCGTAGTATTCCGAGGAGGAGCCTTCCTCGTGATATGTGCTTGAGGACGCCCCGGCGTACTGCATGGTGTAGTCATCGGAAGGAGCATCTCGCCTCTCCTGCTCCGTGTAGAATCCCGTCAAGATCAGATGTTCATCTATTTCTTCCTTGGGTCGCGACCATGGTGCCCTGTCAACTTTGAACATACAGGCTGTAGCAAAATAACTTCCTTCACATCTCCGTCAATAAATAAAACTCTATATACTAAATGATCAGCAGTAGATCTAGCAGTAATAAAATGATGGTCCTTCATGGAAGCAAGATTAAGTCTATTACGGAGCAATCAATTCATCATTAGGAGCAACAGGAATGCTTAGAGCAGTTGCTATGCGCGTAGCAATAATGCCCCCAAAAATGGGTCCTCTAGCAGCTAGGCGGTGAGCAATGAGAGATCCAAGGTTATCCTTCTTGCTATGGTTAAGTGCAGCATCAATAAAAGCAAGGTGATAGCTAGAAATGTTGCTAGTGTTTTCCCTACCAAGGATACTAGTAGCAAGATAATAAGTGAAATATCCGAGGGCAGGAAGTTGGATGTTTCTTATCTTCCCGTGCTGTGACGAGCGGCTATCATCATTGGTGATTCCTCGATAGAGCTCCATGATATCAGAGGGTCTCTCCTGGATCTATCACGCTGTCCAGGAAGCGTTGATACCTATAGTGTTACAAAGAGTATCCAAGGGAAAAGAAAAAGAACTACCATATATCTTAAAAGCAACAGTATGACCATATTGTGAGTTATGAAACTTAAAGCTCTCCGCAATTTTTTTTGTAAGAGTAACATACTGGGGACTTTCATCCTCCATGTAGTTGGTTAAACCAACCCTTTCAATCATCTAGACCTGCACTCCTGAAAAAATGTATAACATGGAAAGCTAGAAGGATTGGAAATTCCGTCACCTCCCGCATCATCGATGTCCGGTGCAATAAGGTCTTCGTTATAAGATGGCCTCACTAAGGTGGATGAACGTGAAGGACTTGTTCTTCTAGGAGCATCACTCCTGAGTATTTCTCCAATGTTATGGCTGTCCATTTCTGAAATTAATCAACAATCATCACAAAAATTGGTTTCAAGCAACTATAAGGTGGAAACTACTATAGAGACTTATAGGAGAGATAAACATGCATCACAACTAAATTATTTCGACTTAAATCAAGCATGCAAACTCACATAAGCTGTCACCTACAACACGAAAATACTCAAGAAATACTGTACCAAATCAAATTCTACTTGGATCATCGGAGGAGTCACATACCGGAGAGCAAATACACCAAATTTCAGCACAAATGATGGGCTGAGCAAGGAGATCGAAAATTCCCGTGGAAGAACAGCAAGAACACGTGTTTTAGGATTTTTTTGAGTTTGGGAGGTGAAAGAGGAATCTTTGGCAGGTGAGACAGTAAGTGGAGGACCGGGGGCACCACAACATACCAACGCGCCACCAGGGGGTAGGGCACGCCTGCCCATGTTGTGCCTGACTGGTGGGTCCCCCTGGGGTCTCCCAGGTGGCTTTCTGCCTCATTTTAACATAACATTTATTATAATTTTTCTGAAAATTTTCGAGAAACTTTATTTTCGAGGTTTTTTCAGAATTTAATAATTAATTATAAACCTAGAAAACAATTATGGAAGGGTGGAAAACAGAACCAAAACCATAACTACAGAGGTTCTAAAACATTCTAATGTGTAAATACCCAGTGAAAACAAAGGTGAAGTGGTGAAAACAAAGTTATGGGTGGTGAGAACAAACATAACATGGCGACAACAAAAGAAATCACCGTGAAAACTAAAGTATGCATGGTGAAAACATGATTGTACTAAAGTGGCAAGGTGATAACAGAAGTAAACATGGTGAAAAAAATAGGGGAAGGTGAAAAAAACATTATCCTCTTCATTCAAAATCAGAAACTTATTTACACAAGAATAAATAAAAACAGAAAACTACAAAATCTAGTTATGCACAGAAAAATTATTTTATAGTTCTAGAAATTACACCAAGATAGTATTAGCTAGATCTAAGCATACACAAGGTCATCCAATTGTATTCTCATAAAAAATCATCACCAAATAATCTACAAAAATCCTAGAAGTGCTCTCTAGTCATTCACCAAGATGCATGGAATTTTATCTAGGAAGCTTATTTGCAAGCAAGTCTAAGTGCTACTGGTAGGTATCACTTAGGGCTATCCAAAACAATTGAGTTTGCATTTTTAGCATTCTTATTTTTAAAGTTATGCCAATAATGGTTAAACAAATAGGTTCTGCCAAAATATAAACTACTGCAAACGTAAAAGTCAAAAAGTGGATTTACCACTTGGACATGGTTAAGAATATTTTAGGGTACCTCCATGATTTTTGGTTTGTCCAGATCTATCATGTTCCTATTTTTCCAAGGACTGAAGCTAGGGTTCTGTTTCTGCCTATTTCCCAAAAGGATTAAAACACAGCGAAAAATGCGGCGCGGGCCAGATCCAACTACGGTCGAATCGGCCCAGGGCTCGCACACACGCTGCACTACGGGGGAGCGCCCGCGTTCAAAGGGAACCGTTGATCAACGGCCCTCGTGCGTCGTCTTCCTCACCCCTCCCTCTCTCTCTTCACGAAACAGGCCGAGAACGGCGACGAGGTTTGGCTCACCTAGGGGCGGCGCGAGGCAGTGGCGCGGGGTCGAGGTGGTTGCTGGACGTCGTGGCCATGCATGGGAGTGTAGAGGCCCCAATCCAGTGGTCCAGAACCCCTCATTTGCATCCATTCACGATCCCAGGAATTGAGTCGTGAACAACATACAAAGTTGGTACACAAATAATATTATCCATTACACATAATAGAGTCGTACAACAATTTTCAGATGACCAAGTCTTAATTATTGCTACGCAGGGCAGGCAAATGTCACACATTCAGCGGAAGCTAGCAAAACACATCGTAGTAGATCCCGAGTCACACCGTAACCTACAGGCTGTTGACCGGGAGCCAGGCCTAATTCGCGTAGTCGTCAACAAAGTACTCCTCCTCGTAATACTCCTCTTGCGGCAGCTCCTCATAGTCTAGCCAAGTAAATAGCCAGGGACGAAGCAAATATGAGTACATTTGAATGTACTCTGCAAGACATCCTTTAGTCACTTACATAATGCAAGTATGCTTATATGGTGGAATGGGTAGGCTATACATAGGGTTCACTACCCATGGTGGATATAAGATACATCATGGTTGATTTAACATCTCTATATCTTTGTTGAAGAAGCTACTTCAAAATAAAATATTATAGTTTTCTTTCTCTTGTAGGTATGGCATGTCCAAGAGGTTTTATAAAACTTCTTTTATAAAAGAATATTTTTCTTTACAAAACTTCTTGTAGAACAACTCCAACTTTCCTTCCTCAGTACCTCATAGGTACAAAGTACATCTTCCAGTACCTCATGGGTACAAGGTCCTTTTCCATAAATATCCTTTTGTGCAAACATTGACACAATACTAGCTACATGGCCATTAAACTATCCATATCCGAGGACTCGGCTATTCTGAATAGATTTACTATGTAGAGGTGTACACAATCCACAAGATCCAATCATCTGCCATGAATCAATCATGACCGTTCACAACAGTACGCGAACGTCAGATAAGTGATCCTAAATATCCACTATGGTCAAGCTAGTAAATGACTATCCCTTCAACTGAGTTTATTCTCCCCAGCACCATGTCACACATCGCCATGACAGGAGACCCAACTTTCGCATCCGGAGGCAAAATTAATGCCACACTTTGCATGTCATGTATCTCCCTCCTGGCGACACTTCTGTTCAGAGAATCACATTCTCTATAGCTTTTGGGATAGAACACATACTAACAAGAACAAGTTTCTAGATAGGCCTCTTGACCATTGTGAGGTAGAGTGGCAGTACGTATTGGTTGTCTAGCGAAGACTAGGTTATGTGTCTTTTGTAAACCATTGCAAAAAGTTTCCTCTTTGCCTCCTCCGGTGAAGAAGGTCCCGCTTTTCCACCGTGGACTTTTCATAAAGCATTTGTTTACAAAACCACATTTTATGGTGTCCACTTAGGGGCTCAAGATTATTATCTTTGGTGGTATTTATATACCATATGGTGGCTAAAGGCTTGGTAACACCAAGTTTGACTATTGGCAATGTGATAGATAAATATATAGTAATAATAGCCACAACAAAATAGTTTTGGTAATCAACTTTTTTTGTAATACATACAGCAAGCAATTCACAAAGCAAAGCATCAATCAATTTTGCAAAAATAACACTTCACATGCACACACAAAAATAACAATAATAAAAGCTAACACTACTTTGGTGAAGAAATGTTATTTCTCACCAAAATGCAATGGCCACTAGCCTACCTAGGCATTTAGAGGTCAAAATACCTCTGGTTATACTTTTGGAAAATAATATTCCCCCCAACAATTATTACAAAACTATTCATACTAGTGAAAAACAATATAGCGAAAGTAAATAAACAAAGCTACTCATGCCTTTCTATAAATTTAAGTGCAAGCTAACAGAGGTGATAACATCTTATAATCAGTACCAAAATGGTAATGGACTCAACATAACAACATCAAAAACCTAGGTAAGAAACATATCAATACTTTGCTCACATAACTATTTAATAAAAAGACTAGAAAGCAATACTAGACTATTTCTATTTCTATTTGTTTTCCAAACATGACCAAACTTCCTAACATACTAGTACTATAAGAAAAAATCATAATAAAAGAGAGAAATACATGTACACATGCTAGAAAACAAGTTTCTATCACACAAACATTTATTCAAAACTAAATACACAAGATTTAATATTAACAGAAATGTGCTGAATCTAGAAATGCATGCCATAAATAATCTCGAGCTCTACAAATTACACCAAGATAGGATTACATAGATCTAATAATACACAAGCTCATCCAATTGGATCCACATCAAAAATCATTATGAAACACTCTCTATAAATCCTAGAAATGCCTACTAGACATTTACCAAAATGGATGGCATTTTCCATAGACCACTCTCCTTGATACAAGGTAAAGTGCTACTGATAGATCTACTCAATGGATACTCAAAATTTTTTGGTTTGACCAAAATGGACACATATTCTTAAAGGTATGCGCAAAACAAAGTAATAGACAATCTCTGGCATTTTAAATACTAGAGCAAAAATAATGCACAAAAACTAGATCTACAAGTTGCATGTGGTTTGGAAAATGTTTAGCTACTGCCATGATATTTGGTTAAATTTTATTTCTATTATTTCTATGTTTAACATGCCAAATGTAAAGCCTTTGTTTTCTCTTATTTTTAAAAGGAAAAGAAACACACAGTGCAGGCTGGCTTTCAAATGCGCGCGGCCCAACTAGCGCTCATTGCGGCCCATCCGCACGCACGCGCTGCGCTGCGCGGCAAAATGCCACGTTCAAACAGGGCCGTTGATCCAGAGATCGACGGTCCATAGTCGTCACCCTCCTCTCTCTCTGTTTCTCCTCACCGGAAACACGACGGCGGCGGGATGGCTCGATTGCTCACCGCGGGAGGTTGCAGGGTAGAAGAGAGGTGTCGAGGACGTCACATGAGCTCGGTGCAGTGGAGGGGTATGGTCGTGGGTGGTCACGGAAACTCCAGTCGTCGGCGCAAAGCAGCTCGGCCGCGCTGGCTCCGGCGACAATGACGCAAGTCCTGCAAGCGAACGACCAAACGGAGGGGTCAGGGCGCGTCTACAGCGTACGGTGAATGCAATGGAGGTGAAAGGGAGGGGTGGTGATGCTTAGGGTCAGCTCCACCTCTGCATGCTGTCCGCGGTGGCCGGCGGGGAGAAATCTGCCCGCAACGGTCACATTGGACTCGCGGGGTTTTGGGATCGTCTCGGGGTGGTGGAGAGTGGTGAGTGGCGCGGTGTGGCGTGAGGTCTGCGTGCCCGTGGCTTTATAGACACGACGCGGTGGTCGGGGGCATGTACGCGCTTTCGGCCTCGACGCGGTGAGCATAGGCGCATGTACCCGGGACGTTGTGGTCGTGCCAACGGGTGGCTACCGTCTCTAGGGGGTTTAGGGTGGCGAGGCACTGCTCGGGGTGTCGAGGAGAGGCGAGGTGGAGGCGCGGCGTGGCAACAGTGCTCGCGCAGTGTGCGCCCGCGGCCTGTCCCCTCCTCATTTTTCTCCCTCTGTTCCCTCTCTTCTCACTCCCTCTCTTGTCCACTCTAATCGACACCGGAACGTGCAAACGAAAGTAGATACTATGGGCTAGGGTTTAGGCAAAGTGGCATTGCTCAAATCGTACAAAATCAAACACAATCAACATCCAAACTTCTGTCTTTTAAACAGATTCAGAAAATTCAGTTTTCAGTGACTTAGCCGAAATTGCTAAGTGCCGAGACAGATAAAATCATCAAAATGTTCCTCCTGTTTTCAAGGCTCAAATTGTTTCCAAATTTTGTTTTCCAAGTTAGAGATTGTTAAACATGATTTGCACTTTCATAAAAATAATTTGAAAACAAATTTGGGATAGTGGAAGGCTTTGAAAACGATGTGGGAAAATGGCTAGTTTCTGTTTTTCTCTGTTTTATAAAAATCCATTTTTCTGTCTTATTTTTCTTCCACAAAACAAACATGCAAGTGATTGTTTTCTTATTCCAAAATTAAAACCAAGCCTATATATTTGTAGTCCATATATCAAGGAACACTTTCATGCCAAGAAAACATAAAATGTGAGTCTCTAACATATTGAAAACAAGTGCTAGATATAGATACTTGGCTAGTTTTTCAGAAAGAATTCTAAATAGAAACATAAAAGGAAACATCCAAATTTTCTTTTGCCATTTTGTTTCTTTAATTCAAAAAAAGTCAAATAAAATTTTTAGGTTGAAAGCAACATTGGTACACTACTTGGGACAAAAATCATTCAAAACATCATATGGAAAACATCACAGAAACACATGTAATCATCAGAGAAAATTGATATATGTTTTAGAAGAAATTGTTGCTTGCATTGCATAGATGCTCATGGTCTCATACATATGTTGGTTTACATTGATGCATTACAAATTTTTTTGTTGGCCCACAAATTTGGCTTCCTTAGCTACATTACAAGTGGTCCAAAAACCGGGGTGTGACAGATCTCCCCCCCTTAAAAGTATATCGCCCCAAAATTCGCAGGTCTAGTCTTCAAGAAAACCAGGGAACTCCTTCCTGATGTAATCTTCACGCTCCCAGGTAGCTTCCTCCTCTGAATGATTCGTCCACTGAATCTTAAGGAACTTGAAAGCATTTCTCCTGGTAGCACGAACATTTTCCTCAAGTACGCGCAGGGGTATATCACGATAGGTCAGGTCATCATTTAGGTCAATGGTCCAGAAGTCCACGTCTTGGTAAGTGAGATCTTTCTTAGGTACATGCAGACACTTCCGGAGCAAAGACACATGAAAGATATTGTGAAAGGCTGACAATTCATGTGGCAGTTCTATCTGATAAGATACCTCTCCACGACAAACTAGGATCTTAAATGGGCCAATGTATTAGGGTGCGAGCTTTCCATTTACATGGAAACGTTGCATCCCTTTGAGCGGCGTAACACGCAAGTATACAAATCTCCAAATGCTGAAGGAGACGCGCGATGCTTTGTGTCGGCATAGCTCTTCTGGCGTGATTGTGCGACTTTGAGTCTGTCACGGATCAGTTGAACTTGTTCTTCTGCAGCACGTAGAGTGTCAACTCCAAGAACTTGACTGTCTCCAGTTTCATTCCAGTTCAGTGGGGTACGACATTTACGTCCATACAAGGCTTCAAATGGTTCCATCTGTAAGCTTGACTGATAACTGTTGTTGTGGAAAAACTCTGCAAACGGCAGGCAGTCTTCCCACTTAACCCCATAGGACAACACACAAGCATGGAGTCCATCCCGGTTGTTTACAACAACTGGGACAAATGGGGGGGAGGGGGGCATCCGTCCCGGTTATTGCCAACAACCGGGACTAATGGGGCATTCATCCCGGTTGTTGGCAATAACCGGGACGGAAGCCCCCCACTTAGAAGTTTTTGGCTACTCCCTGGCACGGAACTTAGCCATTTCGCAAAGGAACTCTCGCGTGGAGGAGATACAGAGGACGCCGCCAGGCTGCCCCGCGCCACCGTCGTCGCCCGGCCGCCGTCCGCCCCCCGCTCGCCGCCGTCGTCGCCCCGCATGCCATCCCGGCCGCCGCGCACGCGCGTAGAGGTACGTCCTCGCGCCAGCACACTCTCTCCTCTCTCTCCCGCGGCCACGCGACCGTTTCCTCGTCAGAGGCGGCTCTCCGGCGAGGTCCTACGCCCTCTCCCCTCTCTCCCCCTCGAGCACGAGGAGCACCACCGCGCACGGCCACGCACCACCACGCACGGCCACGGCTCTCCGGCGACCAACTCCTAGCGACGCCGCCCTTAAGTGGTTCGCGGAGAACCACACTGTTGGGCGCACAAAGCCCCGTGTGCCAATTCGGCCTCAGACGGGGGATCGATCGCCGCCGGCCATTGCTGACATCACCATGACATCAGCAGGCGCTGGCGTGGCACCCGCGTGGCTGCCACCGTGGACGCTGCCCCACGAGTCAGTGGGCAGTTACGCGCGGGTATGACCCCCGCTTGGTGAGAAAAGGTCTTCTGTAAAATGAAAAAAATTGAAAATTTTGAAAACATATTATAACCTTTACTTGTAAATTCAATATAAATTCGAAAAATCCTCCAATTGAGTCCATTCAAATTTCTATGAACTCATATTGGAAAAATCTATCTAATGGAATTAGGTTTACACAAAATTGAACAATTAAGTTTGCAATTATTAATTAATTATAGAAATGACTATTAAGAAGTTAAAGTTCGTAAATTCATAGCTTTTATTCTGTTAATCGAAATTGAGAAAACTTGGTCTCTAAAAAAATTTCTTAACAAACTCTAGACATCCATATTTTATTTGGACATGTTTGAAATAATTTTATTCGATGTTTTATTAAAATCCTAAATGGGCAGAATTAAAACCAATTTTGAATAATTCATATCTCCAAAAATAATTATCCAAAAATTATGTGTCACATATGAAAATGTTCAGTAAGTCACAATATTTCTGTTTATACCATTTTCCAAGCATGACTAAATAAAATTTAGTACTGGTTGTAAATAATTACAGAAAATAAATATATATTGGAAAATGAAAACTTTAATTCTATTTATCAGAAAACGTGAAACAAATATAGAAATGTTCAGAAAAATAAATTCTACATGTTTATGTAATTATATGTGTTATTCTATGTTGTAGAGTTTGTTCACTTTCAAATATGCTTGTTTGCTGAAGTTTGACATAATTCAAATTCTGTAAATCCAATTTAAGCAAACCAAATTTCTTTGGGTTCCTTAGAATGTGTACTAACGGTACCCACTGCCCAAGACTCTATTTTAGTTATTTTGAAGTGTTTTCGATTTTAGATGGCCATTTGGGTACTTAGACATAATTCAAATTCTATAAATAATTACAAAATGTTTTCTTAAGCAAAGTTGCTCCATTTGTTAACCTTATACCATAAAGACAAGTACCCCAACCACTTGACCATAATAGAACTATTTACATGAAGACTTGGAGAATTTTCACACATATGTTTCATATCATGTTACCCTTGTCTTAAAAAATATTTTACATATATGGTTTCATGTGATGTGGCTATTTTGGACCAAGGTTTGGGGAGGAGAGTGCCGACGAGGAGATCTGGCAGACCCGCGTGGCGGAGCGCCGCCTCGAGCGTCACCTCAAGTTAGAGGCCTCCCGGGAGGCGAGGTTGAAGGCGCTGCGAGAGCTCTGCCAGGCCGACCACGCCGGCAAAGCCTGGGCCACCGACGATCCGAGGTGGGCTTTTATGTCGGACACGATATCGTGCACCTTCGACGATGAAGAGGAGGTCACCGACGAGTTCGCCGATGAAGACGACGACAAGAATTAGTGTTCACCTGTTTTCTGTTTTTAATAAAACTTACCAATGCGCTCCAAACTGCGGTTTCCAGCGCGGCGCGATGGAGATGCTCTAAGAAAAGATTTCCATCCACCTCTTTTGAAAATCACCACTTACTGCCGATTCAGCCCGATACAGGACAAATGTGAACCACAAGTGCCTCGTAATTTGCTCATGATTATTGTGGAATACAAAATTAAATAATTTAAACCCTACGTCAAATGTTGGACTTAATTATAGTTTGTAGAAATATTTAAATCCATTGAAATTTAAAAATTTGAAAATGTTACAAAATATCACAAAATTATTTTTAATTGATAGCTTTTCGTTTTACAAAATTTTAGAAACTAGTTTCATGTCATTTGGATTTTTCTTTTAAAAGTTATAGTTTTTTTAATAAAACAGGAAAAGAAAAAGAGGGAAAAAAAGGAAAAAAAAAACGAAATACACCACCAACCGGTACTAAAGGTCCGCCGGCTCGCGCGCAGTAGGGGTGGGTCCGGGGGACACCTTTGGTACCGTTTGGTGCCACCAACCGGTACTAATACAAACCTTTAGTACCGGTTTGTGCCACCAACCGGTACCAATACCCCTTTGGTACCGGTTGGTGGCACAAACCGGTACTAAAGGGTTGAAACACGCGGGGGTCTTAAGCGTTTTTCCCGAAAATTTTGCCAAGTCCCTGAAGAACACAGACGCGCCTCCGGGCTCAACCGACGACGACGACGACAAAGTGCTTCCGCGCGCTGTAGTGCTGCCCTGCCTCTCCTCGTCGCGCTCCTCCTTGTCGCCGGAGTTGCTCCTCTGCCTTCGCCTCATCGTCGCACGCCTCCTCCCTGCTTCCCCTCGTCGATCGCCGCGCGTGCCTCCGGCCTCCGTCGATGTCGCGCCTCCACACCTGCTGTGCCGCCACCACCGCGCCACCACCACCGCGCCACCACCACCGCGTCGCGCGCCTCCCCTGCCTCTACGCCTCCGCTCCGGCCCGCCTGCGCACAGTGAGGAAAGGTGAGCGTTTTTTCTTTGTTTTTTTCTATTATAAAATAGATAGTATTTAGTACTCACAATATTTAGGTATTGGACTTAGAGAAAATATTTAGGTATTAGCTAGACTTAGAGAAAAATACTTAGGTACTCACAATATTTAGACTTAGAGAAAAAAATTAGTACAACATAATTTGGACAATATTTAGACTTAGAGAAAAAAAATTGCAATATAATTAGTACTCACAATATTTAATACTTCGAATATTTAGTACTTCGAATATTTAGTACTAGACTTAGATAAAAAATATTTAGGTATTAGACTTAGAGAAAAAAAATTAGGTATTAGAATAGGAGATTTTTTTTTGCAATATTTAGTACTCACAATATTTAGTACTTAGAATATTTAGTACTTACAACAGCGCAAGTCCTGCAAGCGAACAACCAAACAGAGGGGTCAGGGCGCGTCTACGGCGTACGACGAATGCAATGGAGGTGAAAGGGAGGGGCGGTGATGCTCGGCGTGAGCTCCACTTCTGCGCGCTGTCCGCGGTGGCCGGCGATGAGAAATCTGCCCGCAACGCTCACAGTGTACTCGCAGAGTTTTGGGATCGTGTCAGGGCGGTGAAGAGTGGTGAGTGGCACGGTGTGGCGAGAGGGATGCGTGCCCATGGCTTCATAGCCACGACGGGGTGGTCGGGGGCATGCACGCACTTTCGGCCTCGACGCGGTGAGCACGGGCGCGTGCTCCCGGGACGCTGTGGTCGTGCCAACGGGTGGCTACCGTGTCTAGGCGGTTTAGGGTGGCGAGGCACTGCTCGGGGTGTCGAGGACAGGCAAGGTGGAGGCGCGGCGTGGCCAAAGTGCTCGCGCACTATGCACCCGCAGCCTGTCCCCTCTTCATTTTTCTCCGTCTGTTTCCTCTCTTCTCACCCCCTCTCTGGTCCACTCTAATCGACACCAAAACGTGCAAATGAGAGTAGATACTATGGTCTAGGGTTTAGGCAAAGTGGCATTGCTCAAATCGTACAAAATCAAACACAATCAACATCCAAACATTTCTATTTTAAACAGATTCGGAAAATTCAGTTTTGAGTGACTTAGCCAAAATTGCTAAGTGCTGAGACAGATAAAATCATCAAAATGTTCCTTGTGTTTTCAAGGCTCAAATGGTTTCCAAATTTTGTTTTCCAAGTTAGAGATTGTTAAACATGATTTGCAATTTCATAAAAATCTTTGAAAACAAATTTGGGATAGTGGAAGGCTTTGAAAACAAAGTGGGAAAATGGCTAGTTTCTGTGTTTCTCTGTTTTCTAAAAATCCGTTTTTCTTCCACAAAAACAAGCATGCAATTGATTGTTTTCTTATTTTAAAATTCAAACCAAGCCTGTAGATTTGTAGTCCATATATCAGAGAACACTTTCATGCCAAGAAAACATAAAATATGAGTCTCTAACATATTCAAAACAAGTGCTAGATATAGATACTTGGCTAGTTTACATAAACAATTCTAAATAGAAACATCAAAGGAAAACATCCAAATTTTATTTTACCCTTTTGTTTTCTTGATTCAAACAAAGTCAAATAACATTGTTAGGTTGAAAGAAACATTGATACAACACTTGGGACAAAAATTATTCAAAACATCATACGGAAAACATCACAGAAAACGGCCGCGGCGGCGAACCTGCAGGTAAACGGCCAGGGCATCGTGTCAGGAGGATGTGCACAGGGTCAGGGAGTGAGACTAGGCCAAAATGGCGAGCTAAAAGTGGCCGGGGGGAGCTCCACCTTCGAGGCGATCTGACACGGCTCCGGCGAGGTTTCCTCCTCGCCTCGCTCACAAAGAGCAAGCGGGGAAGTGTAGGGTGGCTAGGGGCGTGCGATGAGGTGTGAGGGAGTGGGTGGCGATATGGGAGAGCACGACGTGGCTTATAGGCGAAGGGCACGGGTGCTGCTCTACGGCATGGCCACGGGCGTGCTCGGCATGGCTCCTGGTGTCGTGCTAGAGGTTGCATAGGGATAGGGAGGGTGCGCACTGGTGCTGGGCGGCGAGGTGAGGCTAGGGAGGGTGCGCACTGGTGCTGGGCGGCATGGGCACAGTGGCGCGCACTGTGTGCTCCCTCCCTGTCCCCATCTTCTCGGCCTCCCTTTTCTCTCTCTCATTCCCCTCTCTCTGCGCAACCAACAGGACATACAAAGCACACAGAGCAAGTGGCAACATAGGGGAGTAGAGTGGACATGTTATCTCCCCTTAATTCACACAATTTCAAACCAATTAAATCAATCAAAATTCTACCCAAAAAACAGTTTCAGAAGATTCAGAAAAATGACTTAGAAGAATTGTTATAATTCGGCCTTGGTGCAAAGTGGTGATTCGGGCGAGGTGCATAAGCAGGAGCCCTTGGTGGTGGTGGTCTTGCATAAGGAGCAGGGCGATTCCTTGGTGCACTAGGTCCTCCTTGAAATTGCATCTTCCCCTTCCTGTTATCAAAGGCATTCTGGCGCTTATGCTCCATCATCATGGCATCATCTGCAAGGGATTCCAGATCCTGGAATGGTATGACAACAAGTGTACACTGCAGCTCATCATGCAGTCCATTCAGGAACCTCTATTTCTTCTTTGCTTCAGTGTTGACTTCCTCAGGTGCATACCGGGACAGTAGAGTGAAATATTTCCAGTACTTTGACACAGTCACCCCTCCTTGTCTCAGCTTCAGAAACTTATCCCGTATGATGCTCATCACATCTTGGAGAATGTGGTATTTTCGGAACCTTGCAACAAGATCTTCCCAATTGAAAACATGACCAGCAGCAAAAATGGCTTATTAGCCTCACCAAGTCCTTGTCGGTCCAGCAATAAAATGAGTGGCAAACAACACCTTGTAATTCTCCTTCACCGATGCTACTTTCCGGTTGTTAGCAATTGTGTGGAGCCAATCATCAGCATCTAGTGGCTCAATAGTGCCGCGCTCTCAGCACGCAGCACGTGTGGCTTGGCGGTCTTCCATCATTAATGCCAACAGTGCCTCCATCATTTTGCTAAGTGCTGAAACAGACAAAATCATCAAAAAGTTCAGGCATGATTAAAATAGCAATTGAAGTCCAATTGTGAAATTTAAAATTGGATAGTGTTAAGAATGCCATGAACATCCAGGAACACATTTTTAATATCTTTTTGAAAATGTGCAAGACTATGAAAACAAGGTGGAAAAAGGGCATCTTTCTGTTTTTCTCTATTTTTAAAATACTCTAGTTTTCTCTCTTATTTTCTTGTCATAAAAACAAGCATGCAACTATATGTTTTCAAACTTCACAAATCAAACTAGGGTTATGGATTTGTAGTCCACACACCAGAGAAAAATTATAAACCAATAAAACATAAAATTGGATATTCTAACTAATTGAAAAATGAGCTAAAAATAGGTGTTTGGATAGTTTTTCAGGGAAAAGCTTTAATATAATTATAAAGAAAAACATCCATTATTGCAAATGCCATTTTGTTTTCTTGGATGAAACAAAGCCAAATAATGTTGTCAAGTTGAAAATAAGCATGATCCAATACTTGGAACAAAAATTCCTCAATATAACATATGGATAACATCAGAGAAAACAATAGTGAGCTTTTAGGAACAATGATATTCAATTTAAAAGAAAACATTGCTTGCATTGCATAGTTAACCATGGTCACATACACATATTGTTCCACACAAACATATTACAAAAGTTTTTGTTGGCTCACATTTTTGTCTCCCATAACTATATTACAATGGTCCAAAAACTGTGGTGTGAAACTAACCTTGTGCCTCGTCACTCTCTTGCTGCAATTTCCTATGCGGTCCATTCCGAATATCATGAGCTCCTATTAACATGCAAATAGAGACAACAAAAATAACATCAATCTCAATTTGCAATAAGTTTTTACATGGATACCATTGAAAACTTACTTTTGTGCCATTCATCTGGGTGTTTCTTTTTCTTCATACTAAGGGAAACAAGCGCACTCACAACCTAATTAGCCCAATTTCAGACCACGTGTATACCTAAGATCCAGGAGAAGCAAATAAATGAAAATTGTTATAGAATAACTAAGTTGGGTGAAAGGCGAGGACACTTCCAATGGATCTTATCTAAAGTTGTACCCATAACCATTAAAAGTCATTTACATAAGGACTAAATCTAAAATATTTTTCATTCATTATGTTTTCCAATCTAGTAATAGCATTTTCAGACCACGTGTATACCTAAGATCTAGGAGAAGCAAATAAATGAAAATGGTTATAGAATAACTAAGTTGGGTGAAAGGCGAGGACACTTCCAATGGATCTTATCTAAAGTTGTACCATAACCATTAAAAGTCATTTACATAAGGACTAAATCTAAAATATTTTTTCATTTATTATGTTTTCCAATCTAGTAATAGCATTTTAATGTGGCGTAATGTTTGTGCCAAACTTGCGACTAGACCGAAGTATGTACACAAAGAATTTGTGTGATGAATCGTCAATTTGAATCAGACCTGAACTCTCTGATGGAAAAAATAATTGTTCCACACACGATATTTTGATTCTGCACATATTTGATCATTAGTTGGAACAAGAAGTGGACTCCTAACTGGACAGATCATTTTGCATAAAACTACAGAATCAAGTTATTAACTGAATTTTTCAAATGGGCACATATTTTACGTACAACCTTACTATTTATTAATCCTCAAGGAAAAAAAACAGTGTACAATATACTATTTGAAGTTGTAAAGTATATAGCTTCGTTCTTGAATTTCCTAAACGAAACAAGGAAAAACTCTACTACAAAATCCAAAGAACAAATCTTGAACGGATGATCAGCTGACGCGGTTTTCGGCAATTGATAATTTGTTGCCATGTATCTATGGAAGAAACATGCACAGAGAAAAGAAAAGATTGCTGGACTGCAAGAAGTTCACCCAGTGTGTTAGCTAACTGTTATGCAGTTATATATGCTTCACTAAGCATATACTGCTTCTAGGTTGGACGTACTTAATATGCAAAAATTTGTTTCTTATCCACTGCGGACACCTCCAGCAAGCACGAGTCATGGAGGCAGCGCACGGAAGCCGACGGTGGAATGCAGATGTCTAACTGAAAGTAACTGTCTAGCTTGTAAGTGCATACAGGAGTAGAGCATGGAAACTACTCCATATTTAAAGCTTTTTTAAGTTCACACTGGTGATTAGCAGATAAAATAATTAAGCATGCCGCTATTGTTACTGTATGCACTAGCACTAGCAGTCTGCACGATAGATAATTATCTTGAGGTACTGTATCCTACACACAAATGATCATGCGAATCCAACAATAGTAATATCCTGCACAAGTATGCTATGAAACTACAGAAACTAGTATGCAGGCTATGGAATGGGCAGCTTGGGATTCAGGCACGCCCACCTAGGCAAGAAGGCTAAGATTTTCTAGCCCGGCTAGCTAAGGTAGCCATGTATTATTCCCCTCCATCAAAGCATATCATTACTAATCAAGACCATAACAATACTTGCTTTAGGATCCAAAACGAGCAGCCATTAACCCACTCGGCCAGCTGCTGCAGGGGTTTCTCTTGTCGAGGCCGAGCACCCTCAGCTGATTGCCATCACAAGGGGTTTCTCTCGTTACCAGAACACAAATAAAAAAAATTGGCCCAAAACAGATCTGATACGGGCGAGTTAAAAACTGAAAATGGCCAACCAAATCGCAGGTTTAGCTGCGTTTGGCCGAGGGCCAACAAGAAATCGCGTTTGGTTTGAAGGGGTTTAGCAGAGCATGCATGCAGCGAGCACCTCCGTGGTGGCAGCTCGGCATGGACGTGAACTACATGCAAGAGAACTAGAAAAGGCACATACATTACAAAACCAAGAAAAACTATTCTCTCCCGTGGAGGATCCAACACCAACTAGGGCTCAGTTGTATTTCTACTCCTACGTGGACCTGGTGTACTACTATATATGTTTGGCGCACTCTCGCCGGCCATGGCAGGGACGTGTGCCTGGGGCTCGCCGAGATCTGCCACCTTTGCCGAGGCCGCAGGAACATGGTGAGCAGAAGAGAGGGAGGAAGGGTGGTCCTGGCCGGACGCTTGTACCTGAGGGCGGGGCGGGGTGGTGTCGCTGGCCGGAGTTGAGGAATGGGGAGGACGGTAGCTCCACTCGGTGAAGCGATAAAAGACAAAACTCCAATCCGCTCCCACTCGTCTCGTCTCCACTCTCCACCCACGTACGTATACCTTCCAAGAACACAGGAACATCAAGGTTAGTACTAGCTAGATAGAATAGAGAAGAGAGAGCAGCCGAGGGAGAGAGAGGCTGCACCTTGGCCGGACAAAGGCTCCTGTGGTGGTCGCCTCCTCTTCAGCGTAATGCAGGGGTGGAGGAGTTGAGGAGCATGCCTTGTTATTATAACGCAGAGCGCTCTCTCTCTCTTGGAGTTGGAGCATGCCTTGTTTTTACTGCCGTTTCAGCCGTTTACTGCAAGATACAGCTGCCATTAAACTCGGTACCTGCCACCAGTTTCAACTCGGGCGTACCAACAAACATATGAACGTTAGGCTACCGTGCCATAGCCCGTAGTAGCCACATGGCCTTGTCGAGGCGTCTAGCCATAGCCAAAGCCGCCGCTGGAGCAATCAAATCGAACGAAACAGTGCACGTGAGACACTGCGAGGCTCGTGAAAATCAACAAAAATAACCTCAGAACCAATCTTCAGCACAAAATAACCCTATTTGCAGTCTATTTTCAAAAATAACCCTTTTGTGTGGCGCCCGTAACCGGGGTGCCACGTTATGCAGTGTGACTCCCCGGATGAGGGTGCCACACTTTCGGCCAACGTGGCAGCATGGGACCCGCGCTTGTAAGTGTGGCGCCGGCTACCGGGGAGTTACACTCTGAAGCGTGACTCCGTTATACGGGGTGCCACACCCTTGGAGTGAAACCACCCCGTTTGGTTGCTCTCGGGTAGAATGTTTTTAAGTGTGACACCCCAGTCTAGGGTGCCACACCCTGAAGTGTGTCTCCATTGCTCAGGTGCCACACGGTGAAATTGTACCGTTTTACCATTACGAGTGAAATAATCTCAGAATAAATAAAATTTAGAGAGTAATAATACTGTAAAAAGAATACCATAGGAATACAGTTCACAACTTTCATCTAACCCAAAAGGGAGGGCCTCGAGGGCCCAGACGAAACCCTCCACGCTCCTCCCATGTCGCCCCCACCTGAGCGACACCGGAGGCCCCGACCTAGCTGCCGCCGGCCGCCTCCCCAGGCTCCCTCTCTCCCTCGCCCGCGTCGGAGGACGCGGCCGGGCAAAGCTCGCGCCGCCGACGATGGGAGGCGGGGCTTCTCCTTTGGTGCGTCCCGTGGTCGCTGATGCCGTTGACCTGGGCGGCGGCGGCGGTTTTCGATGACGCGATGGCGTGTGGTGGGGTGTGGCGACGCGGGGAAAGCGTGAGGGGCTGCGGCTGCGCATGGTTTGCGTCCTTGACCTGCATGTCGTTCATGGCGGCCGGGCCCAATGTGGGCCTTGCGGTCCTGTGCCAGCCGCAGATCTGGGATGCTGTGTTGGCGCCATGATCCTCTCCTGCGTGCTGTTGTGTGGATGCGGCGGCCGTGCTCGTCCACCGGCGCGACGACAGAGGGGCGGCTGAGGCAGCCGGTGGCGATGGAGGCTTCTGTGTCCCTTGCTCCTTTCCAGCGAAAAGAGGCAGTTTTCACGACAGTACAAAGTTCGCAACAATGGCACAAATTTAAAGTCGTGACAAATTTCAAGCGAAGTTCACGAGATAGCCAATGTCCATGGTGACATCAATGTTAGAGACTCTATTCAGTCCAACGTAGATACTTACCCTTGCGGTTGCCCGCTTCATCCTTCTCTTGCGCACGGCGAGCTAGCTCACGCTTTCTTCCCCGCTCCACCTCACGATCCCTTTATCTTCACGCTTCTTCTTCTTCTCTTTCTCCAAATGTTCCGTCTCCATACATTCATTCATCTTCTTTTTCCTCTCTTCGTCTAGGCGGTGCTCCTCCAAACGGCGTTTTATCCTTGCCTCGTTCCTATCGACCTCATTCTTGTAGTAGCTACATGAAATAGGTCTATCCATTCGAAGTAGATGCAAAGGGGCGGTGGCGACTACAAAGAGACAATAATCATTAACCATCTACAAAAATCTCCCAGGCAACCATGGATACAGATGATACATACCTTGAGACGGTCATAGGTAGATTTCTGTTCTTCCTTGTCCCAAGCATAGTTGGGACACAACCAAAACTATCTTTCTCTTGTGTCATCCCAATCATCGGATTGCTTGACATTGCAAATGTCTTGGCACCGACACTTGAGTAGATCCTCCTTGGGAGTGTCGATTGCATTCATGTGCTTGAACTTTGTCATGACTTTAAATTTGTGTCATTGTTGCGAATTTTGTATTGTCGTGAACTTCAAAATTTATGTGAACCTTGCAATCTAATGTTGTGAACTGTATTCCTATGGTATTCTTTTTACAGTATTATTACTCTCTAAATTTTATTTATTCTGAGATTGTTTCACTCGCAACGGCAAAACGGTACAATTTCACCGTGTGGCACCCTGAGCAATGGAGCCACACTTCAGGGTGTGGCACCCTAGACTGGGGTGTCACACTTAAAAACATTCTACCCGAGAACAACCAAACGGGGTGGTTTCACTCCAAGTGTGTGGCACTCTGTATAAGGGAGTCACGCTTCAGAGTGTAACTCACCGGTAGCCGGCGCGACACTTACAAGCGCGGGTCCCGTGCTGCCACGCAAGCCGAAAGTGTGGCACCCCCATCTGGGGAGTCACACTGCATAACGTGGCACCCCCATTGCGGGCGCCACACAAAAGGGTTATTTGTGGAAATAGATTACATATAGGTTTATTTTGTGCTAAAGATTAATTTTAAGGTTATTTTTGTTAATTTCCACGCGAGGCTCCAACGCTCCATGCTGCCATATTTTTTTTAGAATAAAAGGGCTTCCCCCCGGTTTCATTGAAACCACAAACCAGCCAAGTAACATCGAGGTTATAGTGAATACAGCGCTACGACGAGCACAAACTCCACCACGCAGGGTGCAAACGGACAGTAGGAAGAGGCAACACGCCAAACGCACCCAAGCACCAGAAAGAGGGAACAACCAGCATCAGAACATAGCTACAGCAGTGGAACTACGACTTGGTCAGAAACTTGGCAAAAACCCGCTGGCATGTTGCTTCTTGGGATGCTTCAGGGTCCGGAATCCCCCCGAGCGAGCCATCACCTCCAGGCGATGCGCAAAAGCTCGGCGTGCTTCTTGTTCAGCATCAGGATATTCCGCTCGATGATGGTCGCCAACGAAGGAGGGGCCAGCAGCTTCCATTGGTCCAGCTCGAATGGTGCTCGACGCTAGATGTCCTGAACACCTGGCCAGACTAGACCTGAAAACACATGGAGTTTCTCAATTTCCAAATTGCCCACATGACAGCAGCACATAAGGAGTTCACGTGCGAATTCTTATCTTCACTAACCCACCACCTGGCGACGGATTCAAAGTCCCTGCCAAGCTCAACACCCAACATTTCAGATATAACAGGCCAAATAATTTGGCCACAAAACATCCAAAAAAGAGATGGTGGCAGGTCTCAGGCTCAGCACAAAACAAACATGAGGCATCCTCAACCGGCCTACGTTTAGCTAAGTTATCTCGCGTAAGCAATCTATTATTAGCCAGTAGCCACAAAAAAACATGAATTCTAGGTTCGATCCTTAGTTTCCATACAGCAAGCGTATGAACTGGCACCACACCCCTGTTGTTAATAAACCCATAGAAGGACCTAACACTATAAACCCCAGAGGAGTGGAAGAGCCAAGTGGGAGTGTCATCCTCATCAGTGAGGGTAAAGGACCCAACCAACTGAGATAGCTCAAGCCACCTTGCATATCCCTCAGGAGAAACATTTCTTCGAAATGTGAGCATAAGCTCATTATCCTGATAGGCATCAGCCACCGATATATCTTGTTCATTGCAAATTTCAAAAAGATCCCCATAGTAAACAGCAAGGCTGCAATAAACTACCCAAACATCACTCCAGAATTTGATTTTTCTACCATTCCCTATTTTCCACCTATAGCCACATTTAGCTGCCTTGGCAGCCCACATGACACCTTTCCAGAAAGGTGAGCAAATATTGGGAACAACAGAAAAAATATTTTGATCGGGATCATACTTAAAATCAACGATTTGTTTCCAAATCTTCCCTGAATCTGAGTGATATCTCTTGATCCAGGAGGCCAACAAACAAAGGTTAAAGTCCCCCAGATTTTGAACCCCCAAACCTCCAAATTCCTGCTTCATGGATACAAGCTCCCAATTGGCAAGGTGATATTTTTTATTGCTATCAGAGTCACTCCACAAGAAGTGAGCCATCTGAGAGTTAATCATGTTAATTGCCTATTTTGGAAACTTGAGAACAGACAAGAGGTACATGGGAATGCTACCAATGCAAGCCTTAAGGAGGATTAATCTACTTTGATAACTAAGAAGCTTACCCCTCCAGCCAGCAAATCTTTTAAATATTTTGTCAGTAACAGGCTGTAAGTCTTCTTTCCTCAAGTTTTTTCTAGTGGAGGGGAATCCCCAGATACTTGAAAGGGAAGTTGGCAAGCTTACAACAAAAAACTTGAGAGAAAACATTAGCTAGACCAGTATCCACATGGATAGTCATAAGATCAGACTTATGATAATTAATCCTCATCCGTGACATATTCTCAAAGCAGGAAAGAATCCATTTTAGGTTCCTAGCATAGTAAACTTGGGGTTCTAGGAACAGAATAGTATCATCAGCATATTGCAAGCTGATTATACCCCCAGGAACAACCTGAGGAAGCAGGCCCTGGATTAGACCAGGTGCAGCTGCCTTAGACAACATCTTAGAGAACACATCCCCAACCAAGTTAAATAGGATTAGGGAGCAGGGATCACCTTGCTTTAGACCTTTACCTACTTTAAAGTAAGGACTATTTTCATCATTGATCCTTACACAAAGGCAACCCCCCTCCAACATGCTCCTGATCCATCTCCTAAAAATAGGACCAAAACCTCTAGACAAGAGCATTTCCTCAAGGAAATTCCAATCAACCCTATAATAGGATTTTTCATAATCTAGTTTCAAAACAAGAGCTGGGTCATTCTTGGAGTGAGAAGCATGGATGATATCCTCTGCAGATACCCCACTTTCAAGTATAAACCTACCCTTAATAAAGGCAGTTTGGTTATTGGAGATCAACCTATCCCCACAATGGACAGCCTGTTAGTAATGGCTTTTGAAATAATTTTTAGGCTACAGTTTCCAAGACTGATAGGCCTAAATTTCTTGAGGGACCTGGCATCAGGTTCTTTAGGGATAAGGGTAAGAATAGCAAAATTCAATCTGGAAACATTTAACCTGCCATTTTCAAAATCCCTAACCAATGACATAAAGTCATGTTGAATGAGGTCCCAGAACTTTTTATAGAAAAGAAAGGAGAGGCCATCAGGGCCAGGGGCACCACTAGCAAAAGAGCTGAAAACAACATCCTTAATCTCATCCACAGAGAAAGGTTTTTGCAAGAGGTCATTTTCTTCACTGGTTTCTTTCTCAGAAGGATCCCAGAAAGATGGGCCTAAAGAGAGGATGAGTCTTTCTTCGGAAGCAAACAGAGATTTATAAAAATCAACTGCTACTTGAAGCATATCAGCCGTTTTATCAACCTGACCACTAGGACCATCTAAAACAACTATTTGTTTTTTCCTCCTTCTTTGATTAGCAATGGCATGAAAATAGGAGGTATTTCTATCCCCTTCTTTGACAAATCTATCCCTAGATCTTTGCCAGGCTTTGGTCTCATCCAGCTTAAGAAGCTTATCAAGATCAGTCTTGATATGGCTAAGCCTAGCAGTCTCCTCTGGAGAGAGAAGACATGACTCAGAGAATGTATCCAAGATATCAGACTCCTGAATAAGATCATTCTTCTCTTTATTCTTTGCAGCATCAACATTGATACTCCACCCCTTGCAATTTTTCGTCAAGGCTCTTACTTTAAACTGCCACCTATCAATAGGGGAAGTAAGAGAGCAAGGGGAAGACCACACCCTCTGAACCATAGTGTGGAAATCAGGAAATTCCAGCCACCATTTCTCAAATCCAAACAATTTTGGAGGATGGGAAGCATCAGAGCAAGTATCCAAAAGAAGAGGGGTGTGGTCACTGACAGGTTTAGGGAGAGCTCTAACAGTAGTGAGTGGATACTTAGCATCCCACTCAGTACTAGCTAAAATCCTATCCAAAGTAGCCATTATGGGAAGGTCCTGATTACTGGACCAGGTGTAGCTTCTATTAGCCATTTTAAGGTTAATCAAGGCCCAACTATTGATCCAATCATTGAACATGAAGGCCCAATTGGGATTGACCACACCATTATTTTTCTCTGTGGCATCCCTGACTAGATTAAAATCTCCCCCAAATAGGGTAGTAGGGAGCTATTACCCATGACAACATGTAGTTCAACAATGAACTGGAGTTTAAATTCAATATAGGGTGTACCATACACCACCACCAATTGCCAAACAAAATCATCACTAAGGTTTTTTTACAGTAACAGACACACAAAATTCAAAGCAAGTGTGACTAATCACCTCAAATTTATCCTTCCTAAATCCTACTAAGACACCACCAGCAGTACCCTTAGTAGGAAGGGAAACCCAAGAGAACTCCCAAGGTCCAGAAATGAACTTCAAGAAGTGGTCAGGGAAAAACATCCTCTTAGTTTCCTGGATACCCACAAAGTCTAGCTTATTTTTTGAGATAAAGTCAACCAAGGCTTGTTTTTGGCCATGTCTCCCTGTACCTCTGCTATTCCATAGTCCCCCTATCATAAATTTTAGTTTTGGTTTTCTTTGAGACTAAAGTCCAAGGACTGCCTTTAAGGACACCCTCTGGATCAGGCAACTGATCAGAAGATAGACAGGCATTATTTTTACCACTATGAGAAGACAGAGCAGGGAACTGCTCAATATTTTCAATGTCCAGTGAGTCAGGGAGTGTGGCCACAGGGTTTTCCACAACAAATTCATGATTGATAGGAATCTCATTACTAACCATCCTATGAACTATATCTATTTCCTCCTCAACATTTGATCCACATGAAACATCTAGGATGTCAAGCATATCACAAAGGACATTAGGATACGGAACAACAAGCGAGTTACCTTTGAAGGCAGGAGGGATCTCAAGGTATTTCTTCATCTTATACTTCTCAGCCTTCTCCACAATGCTTAGATTTCCATGATTTCTAGCACTCCTTCTAGTAGCAATGGTGGGGCCCCACTTAGTCTTGTAAGTTTGTTGTGGAGGAGCAACAGTAGAAGCCTCATCCAGTGAAGGTAGCAGTGTCCTCTTAGCACCACTAATGAGGTTTGCAACATCAGGGCCCAAGGTTTCAGAGCAGGCATGATCTTCCATATGTTTATCCTCATCTGTGTCCATCCCAGCTTCAAAGAGTTTGGTGTAGTGGTTCATATCAATAGTAGAATCCTCTAACTGAAGAATGCAGGGCACAAACTCAGGGACGACAGCACGGGGTTTGAAGAGAGGTCCCTCCCAACCCCAAACACCATCATCCAGTTGAGTGTAGTCTAGCCTGTCAGGAAGTGAAACCCTAGGACTATTACAGATTGGAGCAGCACCAGATTCAGGGCAGCTTAGGCATTCCTCATCCACAACTTTATTGCAGCAACAGGAGCAGATGCAGCACCAGTCACCTGACCAGAGGGGGTAGTAGGGCCGTTTCCAAGCAGTGGAGTAGTGACCACATCGATATCAACACCAGCAGTAACTGCAACATCTCCACCAGGTCCATCACCAGGGGCAGAGGAGCCAAAGGTATCAGGCTCCACCTCGAGATGAAGCAGGTATAGAGTCTGATTCATCTCCACCACCCTTTGAGAGGGGATCTTGGACCTGTCTTTGACTGACACTAACATCCTAACTTCAGAGTACAGAGACTTGAACAACAGAGACCAATCAATGTCAACAAGAACACCTAGAATAGAGGCCACCTGGGCAAATGTCTTCCAGGCACACCACTTAGGAGCAATGCCTTTCACTTTGACCAAAACTTCATCCAAGTATCCATATTCAGGAGCTTCTCCATCCCATGAGGTGATCTTGACAGTGACACCATCTTTCTCAAGATCAAAAGCAGGGAATTCACTAAAGCAGCAACCTTCTTCCATGGGGGGAACCTTACAAGGAAAGATCCACCCTCCAACTCTCTGGTTTGCCAAGGCCAAGCCCTATCTTTTGCAAAAAAAATGGAGTTGAAATTGGCTTCCAGTTCAGACAAGGACAAGATTCCTTTCTGCACACTGATAACACCACAGTTGGTAAAATTGTGCCACCTAGTTGATTCTGCATCGGGAATGTCCACATGGAAAAACCCTAGCCCAGGGCTGTCACTGCCAAAGTAATCCGCCATGGGATGCTCTTTATACCACTTGGGGCAGAGATTGACGGGGTGGCCAGGCAGATTACAAATGAAGTAGACCTTGGGCTTAACAAAATTTCCTACAAAGTGACATGGGTCTCCACAGTTAAAACAGATGAGCTTGATATACCTCGGATCGAGAACTTGTTCAGGAACTGCTTGGACCTCTGAGCTGGCTGACTGAGAAGATGCAGATCGATCAGAGAGCACTGGTTGGGACTGAGATCGAGAAGCAGCATGAGCAGAACCTCCAGCTTGGTTCAGACCAGGTTGTTGGGGAACATGCGCAGTAGGTTTACGAGCATAGCTCTGGAATCGCTGAGGGTGGCGTGGATACCTTTGATTTTGGTGGCTTTGAGCAGCGGGAGGCTTATTGTGTTGAGGGCCAGGCGCAGCCGCCACCGGGCCTTGAGACGAAGAAGCCACCGCAGCAGCAGGTTGCCCCCTCCCACGGCCACGGCCGCGCACTGGACGATTCGCTTGCATCTTGCGGCCAAGAGCTTCAGCAAAGGAAGGAGTAGCCGCGAAGGTAGAGGGCCGGAAAGGGCGAGGGCTGTGATGGAGGAGAGCGGACTGGGCGTCGGGGAAGCAATCGGAGATCGAGAGGGTGGAATCATCGATCCCCTTTTGGACCCAACATAGAACACTCCTGATGTTATCGGAACTACGGTGAAAGGACGGGAGTGCCCACAGCTGCCCGAAAAACTCTTCTACCGCTTCCTCCTCCACCCCAGAGTCGCTCGCGACTGGGGCCGCACACGAAACCAAACCAGGGCCCACGGTGTGCGGTTCCCCCCTTTCTCCCCCCCAGAGTGGACCAGAGGAGGAAAAGCGGCGCGATCACCCGGCCATGGCGGAACAGGGGAGCTCGCCGGAGGGCGTAGGGCCACATAGAACGCTTCGAAAGCGACGAAATCCGGAGGCGGAGGGACCTTCGTAGCGGGAGGAGTGCGCGCCGCAGCCCCCGACGCCCGAGACTGAACTGAGAAACCAAAGAGGTGAGGAGCCGCCCGAAGTCGTCGATGCGCATGATCTCAGCTCGAGATTGTCGTCATCAACCTCCCACTCCACGCTCGCAGCGAAGGGGCGAAGAGGAGACGGGTAATGCGCCATTCGAGCTCGCAGGGGTCGAGCCCGGGGGAAAGGTGGAGAGGCGAGGCGGCAGGCGGCGTGTAACCCGGAAGGGCAGGGGACCGGCATGGCGAAGGCCAAGGTGAGGGACGGCGCGGCGAAATCGTCGGTGGGGCGAGAGGGCGGTCGCGGGAGAGCATCGCGAGCGTCCCAGGTCAGAGGTGCAAATGAACTCCCCTTCCGAAATTCCATGCTGCCATTCCGTCCAGCGCACTGCACGTCTCAAAAAAAAAAAAATCTGGAAAACCCTTTTACACTATTCGTTGGCGTGGAAACATGCACCTTTGTGAAAAATATGCTTGTCTTGAAAAATAAATGCACCTTTTTTTTTTTACATTTTCTTATTTTTTTTGTTTGCATTCCAACATGTTCAAAGTCGCAGGCTTAACTATATTCACAGCAATGGCTTGTATCCTTCAATACCATCTATGGATATAGCATAGAATACTACTCACTCCGTCTCATATTAAGTGTCACAAAAATGGAAAAAATATGAATGTACCTAACAGTAAAACATATCTAGATGTATCCATCTTTATCCACTTTTGTGACACTTAATATGAGACGGAGAGAGTACTTAGGTATCTCAAAATAAAATTTACAAGAACCTGTTTTAAGTTTTAAGACTTCATAATACCTAACGTATTAGTTCCATGTAAAACCTTTGGACATAGTCAGACACCGATTTTCCAAGGAACCTTGAAACTGTCTTAATAGAGTTAATACCTGAGACCCTGAAAATTATTCTTGCTGCAATTTTTGTAACGTTGAATAATATCTTCTGGAAAATTATGTGCAGTGGCCATAAAAGGGAGTGGAATAATATCTTCAAAATTTATATTTACGAGTTCAAACAATTTCAGATGTTTTTCGGATGTAGCCACTGGTGTATCCCACAAACTAAATAAAAATATCGATTTCAAATACGTTTGATTCCGAGCTATACAAAAAATGAGAAAAATAATAGGGATATTAGTATACCTATTTTCAAATCTCTAATTTTATTAGATTTTTTCATTTTGTATAGCTCATAATACTTTGTATTTAAAATTGATATTTGGCAAGTTTGTCGGATACATCATTTGCTACATCCTGGGGTTTTTGCTTTTTAATTTTTTTAAAAATTATAAATATAACTTTTTTTAACTGATGGGACCACCGGATCCCGGGAGTCAAAAACACTTTATGCATAAAAAGTTAGTAATTTAAGGCTGAAATGTCACACATGTGACAAAATATGGGCATGTTAAGTTTACAATAATATGCGGCACGGTAGTTATATGCTCACTCCCTCTCAATATAACTGTTATTGAAATACATGTATCTATATATGTTTCTGTGTTATATATATATATATATCTTCAACGGCGCTTATTTTGAGACGAAGTTAGTTCATATTAAGCCTGTGCTTCTGGCCTGTAGAACCCAAACATAAAAACTGAAAAAAATGGTACTTGGATGGATAGGACCGTTTATTGTGTGGCTCAATGACGCTTGAGAGATTAATTGCCAATTAAGCTAACACGTGCAGGTGCAGTTGCAGGTAGCTCTCTTGTACCACGACATTACACACGCTCGCGCGCATGCTATGCTGCCAATTAACGTTAACGTTAGACTAGCGTTTAGCTGCATTTTCGTTCAAAAATCTTAGGACAAGACAAACACATTAACATTAGGCTAGCGTATCCGCTGAAGCCATAGCCCATAGTAGTATTCAGTGTAGCAGCATGGCCGGCCTGGTGGAGGCGTCTCCCCTCCTAGCTGTAGCAATCAAATCAAATCGCCGAAAGTTCATCTGAGACACTGCGAGGCTCCAACGCGCTTCAATGCGTACCAACTCACCTGTCTCACCATGCTACCATTGGGTACACAGCACTGCAGCACGTCCTGCACAGAATAGACCTCACGAAGCAGAAATAATATGTTTTTTTTCCTCACCTTCACACGGAGGCTTGCTTTCTTCAACTTGCTACTGCATACCCTGCCTGTCGTCCTACGTTAATTGACTACGGTATCTTGGTGTAGCACTAGATACACATCAATGGTTGATGCATGCGTGCAGCGGACCAGGGAACTCGGTCGTGTGATGAACATCTCCGAGCTTTTGCGGAACCAAATCCTTCGAGACACTACCTCTGCTTACTCTTAAAAATATCAAGTCAACACATCAATGAAAATTGATTAAATTTATAGGAAAAATATCATCAACATTTATAATACAAAATCAATATTTTGGTATACCGGTTTTGGTGAACTCTTTCATCGAACCTAGTTTAGGCCGAACAAAGTACGTGATCCGTATGGTGGCCATGGCGAGGGCGGGAAGGACGCCGGGGAGGGTGTCGACCGTGGAAGCCGCAGGGTGTGTGAGATCCAGGTGACCCAGCTCGGCTAAGGCCATGGATCCCCCGACTACTTCATGTGCAGCCCATTGTCTTCAACTCCTATAGCACAACTTCGTCCCTCAGCATCTCGCCACGCACGCTACATCGCACAACGATCATCTCGGCCTCTCACCTTGCATGCCTCTAGCCGTGAATACACCTGCTTGGTACGTATCACATTGTCGGCTCCTCAACTCACTACAACAACAGACACACCTAACTAATGCAATACAAATTAAACATGCAGATACAAAGATATCAAGATTAACTAGTGCTAACATGCTGTTATTTTGGTGTGAGCCAAATTCACTTATGCTGTAAAAGGCCGAATTTCTGACAAGTAGAGCGTAGCGTCACGAAGTCTGAAGTTGTTTCCGAGTTGGATCTGAATTCTACCACCAGCCCTTTATATAGCTCATATAAGCCATCGTTTGGGATAAGTCGAGAGTTGGAAATCTCCGACGTTTGTAACCGTACCCGATATAGTGAAGTTCTCCTGGCTCGCGCCCGTGGTTTTTCCTGTTCCTCATTGGAAGGGTTTTTCACGTTAAAAATCCAGTGTCCCCGTGTGTCAATATCTTTGTTCATCGCTTGGTATCAGAGACTTGGTTTGCATATTATGGTTTTGCAATGGTTGCGATGAAATTTGATCTACCGTTGCTGGACTACAAGACGCGATTCCCGTCGTGGAAAGTCAAGATGAGGGCGATTCTCTCCCAATCCAGAGATCTTGAAGACACACTCGATGGATTCATCCCGAGGACATGAAGACTTGGACATACGGTGAAAAGCGGAAGGACCGTAAGGTTTTGTCTATACTTCAACTCCATCTATCTAATGAGATTTTGCAAGAGGTATAGAAGGAGGAATCCACACAAGATATTTGGGATAAGCTGGGAGAGATCTGCGTATGTCCAAGGATCTAACCAGCAAGATGCACGTGAAGATGAAGTTGTTCACACACAAGCTACAGGAGGTTGGTTCGGTCATGAACCACATATCGATCTTTAAGGAGATCTTCGCTGACATAGTGTCGATGAAGGTAAAATAGAAAGATGAGGATCTAACTCTTCTGCTGTTATGCTCGTTTCCTAGTTCTTTTACAAATCTACGAGATACTATATTATTGAGTCTTGAGACACTAACCCTTTCGGAAGTATATGAGGCTCTCCAAGTAAGGGAGAAGATGAAAGGTATGATACAGTATGATGTATCGTCCTCTAAGGGTGAAGCTTTGCAGGTTCGTGGAAGGCCCGAGCAGACAACCTACAACAACAACCGTGACAAGGGCACGAACAGTAGAGACCGTTGGAAGTCCCGAGGTAAGGATAAGTTTTGCAGGTATTGTAAGAAAAATAATCATGTCATTGATGACTGTTGGAAGCTGCGGAATAGGAGAAAAGAGCTGGTACGTATAAGCCGAAAAATAAATCCAACGGTGATGGTAAGGCCTCTGTTGCAGTCGGTGTTGATCTGTTTATGCTTGTTTTGTTTTCGATGGTTGTGTTGTTGGACGTGATGAGTGGATTCTTGATTGTGCATGTTTGTTTCATATTTGCATTAATAGAGATTGGTTTAGTACTGATGAGCATATGCAGAGTGGAGACGTCGTTGAAAGTGCATCTGTCTTCCTGTCAGTTTTAATGTTTAATGATACCCGACTCGTGATTTTAGCATGTGTTGTTTCAGGGATTTTTCCAGGCAAAGTTCAAGGTAGCGGAAGTTCCGGCTGTTCGAGCGGAAGTTCCGCCTGGTAGAAGCTCGGACTGAACTTCCACTCCTCCTTACAGATTTTCCCTCCAGTAACTGGTATCTCGCATTTTGTAGAGGAAGTTGGCGCAGAACCTTGGTTGGAAGTTCTGGTATGACAGAAGTTCTGGCTGCCCAACGGAAGTTCCGGCTTGCAGAAGTTCCACCCGTAGGTTCCGCCCCTACTTCCGGGTACTTGGCCCGGCAGGTACTGGTATCGGGATTTCTGCGGCGGAACTTGGTCCGGCAGTTTGGCCGGACGTTCCGAGCCCGCGAAAATTCTACTAGTTTGGCGGAAGTTCCGGCCGTGCGGAACCTGCTTCGGAAGAATGGAAGCGAGAGAAGACAAGGGACTTTTCACCGCAGGCCCAGATGTTCCGGTGGAACGCCGGAAGTTCTGGCAGTGCAGGAAACCCCTTCAACGGCCAGATTTTGAAGGAGCTATAGAAGGGGTCGTCTTCTTATTTTATTTCCAAGCTTCACACCCAGTCTCTCTCTCCTCCGGCTGCCCAACGGAAGTTCCGGCTTGCAGAAGTTCCACCCGTAGGTTCCGCCCCTACTTCCGGGTACTTGGCCCGGCAGGTACTGGTATCGGGATTTCTGGGGCGGAACTTGGTCCGGCAGTTTGGCCGGACGTTCCGAGCCCGCGAAAATTCTACTAGTTTGGCGGAAGTTCCGGCCGTGCGGAACCTGCTTCGGAAGAATGGAAGCGAGAGAAGACAAGGGACTTTTCACCGCAGGCCCAGATGTTCCGGTGGAACGCCGGAAGTTCTGGCAGTGCTGGAAACCCCTTCAACGGCCAGATTTTGAAGGAGCTATAGAAGGGGTCGTCTTCTTATTTTATTTCCAAGCTTCACACCCAGTCTCTCTCTCCTCCATTAATGCGAGCTTCAACCTCCTAGATCTCCCACTCCGTTCATCCAAAGGAATTACAAATCCATCCACCACATCCTAGTAGATCTAGAACTCTATTTGGGGCGTAGAAACCCTTGTATAAACCTTGTGCTTGGAGCTTCCACCTTGCTGCAAGAAGCAAGTGATCCTGATTCTTCGAGTGCGGAAATCGCTGATACGTCTCCAACGTATCTATAATTTCTGATGCTCCATGATGATATTATGCCAATTGCTAAATGTTTTCTCCCTTCTTTATAGCATTTTACACGTTTTCCGGGACTAGCCTATTAACAAGATGCCAAGTGCCAGTTCCATGTTTTCTGCTGTTTTTTATTTCAGAAAAGTTGTTCTGGAAATATTCTCGGAATTGGACCCCACAAATCCCGAAGTTCCTATTTTCCCCGGAAGCATCCATAAGACCGAAGAGGAGTCGAAGAGGGGCACCAGGGGGCCCACACCATGGGGTGGCGCGCCCCCTTGGCCGCGCCAGGGGGTGGTGTGGGCCCTAGGGCTCCACCGCCTTTGCCCTTTCGCCTATTTATTCCACCGGATGGAAAACCCTAAACACCTGATCAAATATTCCTGAAAAGTTCCGCGCCCCGTCATCATCAACCCTACATCAGGGGGGTTCTGAAGCTATCTCCCGGCACCCTGCCGGAGAGGAGATCATCACCGGAGGCCTCTTCATCACCATGCCTGCCTCCGGAGTGATGCATGAGTAGTTCAGCCTTGGACTACGGGCCCATAGCAGTAGCTAGATGGTTGTCTTGTCCTCCTATGCCTCCATGTTTAGATCTCGTGATCTGCCTAACATGATCGATATTGTTCTTATGTAATTCTATGTGCGGTGTTTGCTGGGATCCGATGAATATTGAACTTATGCCAAATTGATTATAGTCTTTACTGCATATGTTATTTGTGATCTTGCATGCTTTCCGTTGCTAGTGGTTTCTCTGGCCAACTAGTTGCTAGTGACTCCAACAGGGAGTATTTATGCTCGATAGTGGGTTCATGCCTCCTTTTCGCTTGTGCTCGAGTGACAGAAACGTGATGGGGGAGGATGTGTTGTTGCCACTAGGGAGAAAACAGCAGTGTGAGTGCCCGCGTGTACAATCATTGCTTACATTACACACATTGCTTAATGCGATTATCTGTTGCTTGCAACTTAATACCTAAGGGGGTTATTATTAGTCATAGATGCAGTTGGATTACGGTCTATGTATATTGTTGTAATGCCCGCACTAAATATCATAGTTGTCATCATGTCATAAATGTGCACTACGGTGCAATCTTTATTTGTCAATTACCTAGCTGTAATTTGTCCACCCATCATGCTATCTTTTATGGAGAGACACCACTAGTGAACCTATAAACCCCGGTCCATTTTTCTACACTGTTAAAAAAACCACTACAATTCCCTGGTTTTTCTTTACTTACTGCAAGCATACATTATTTTCCACACTATACGTCTAATCTTTGTTTTCAGCAAGACCAGCTAGATTGACAACCTCACTGTACCGTTGGGACAAAGTATTTTGGTTGTTTTGTGTGCAGGTTCCACGTTGTTGCTGACACCGGTGAAGCCATGACCACCGTCAGTGGCATCAACCTTCCGAAGATCCTCTTTCTCCTACTGGATTGATAACCTTGGTTCTTAACTGAGGGAAATTCTTACCGTTGCACTCATCACAACCTCCTCTTGGGGTTCCCAACGCACCATCCATAGTTTCTGTAGCAAGAATTTCTGGCACTATTGCTAGGGATTTAAAGTCAACTCTGCAAGCGATCAATCGCCAAAATGTCTAACACTATAGCTAACCTACAAGAAACGGTTCAAACCATCCAAGCCAAATTGACTAAGGTTAGCTCTAGTGTTGGTACAGAGGTTTCTAGCATAAATAATATGTTGGAGGTCATGATGGGTAACCCTCTGGGGCCTAAGGAACCTCACGTTGTCTTCGATGATGTTAGCTCGGATGATGATTCCATTCTGGGCACTGCCGAAATGGAGGCTAACATTGCCAAAGCCAAGGCGAAAGCCAGTAAAAGGGCTAGAGGCGGGGAAAGTTCCGAAGGCTCCAAGTCTCACATGGCTAATGGTTCAGGGTCTAACTCAAGAGTTCCACCACCTCCCAACTTCGACTCCATTCACCCCATTGTTTCTATGCCACACATTTTAAATGTTAGACTGCCTCCCATGCTTAACACTTGACGTTTGAAATGGAGTCTCATATCTCCGGATCTTGCACCGCCTTGTGGAGAAGTGTTGTTCATTGATTTCATCCTCATGATGCATGCAATTTGACTCCAAGAGAGGATATTGAATCT
Source organism: Alopecurus myosuroides (assembly GCA_028641055.1). Taxonomy (NCBI): domain Eukaryota; kingdom Viridiplantae; phylum Streptophyta; class Magnoliopsida; order Poales; family Poaceae; genus Alopecurus; species Alopecurus myosuroides. The sequence continues at coordinate 14,184,886 of CM054057.1, forward strand.
CAACTCAACGAAACACCCTTGTCATCATTCAAAAGGCTCTCCCACAAGATCAGATCACTCACATCCGGGGATGCAAGACCGCCAAGGAGGCATGGGATAAACTTGACACTTTTTTCCAAGGAAATGAAAGCATCCAATCCTCCAAGTATGATGTTCCATTGACAAGTTCGAGAACTTCATCATGCAAGAGGATGAGACCCACGAAGAACTATATAGAAGAGTTGTCACCCTTGCCACTCAATTGAGGGACTTCGGAAAAGAGGAAATCTCCGATGAGTAGATCAAGAGGAAGTTTGTCAAGGCAATAACACCTTTTGAGAAGAAACTCTCCACTAACATCCGAACAAGAGCGGACTACAATTCCCTCAACTCCATTGGTGTTCTTAGTTAGTTCATCGCCATATCCCTATCTCACAAGAGTGCGGATGATGCTCTTTCCCCCTGAAGACGAATGGGAAAGTTTTCCAACCTATCTTTGAAGTCAGAGGCCATTGCTCGGATAGAAGAAGTTCAAGAGGATGATGAAAATGAGGACTATGAGGACACATACAAGGGTGCTCACAAGTGCATAACTATTTACATGCATGGCTATTGGAAGAGATGGGAATCTCATAAGGTCGGTGCTCCTAGACCCCCAAGGAACAAGATCTGCAAGAAGAAGGGGGAGCGGCCAAGGACATGCTACAATTGTGGAAGTGCGAATCACTTTGTCAAAGAGTGTCCTTTTGAGCCAAGAGAGGAAAATGAAGGAAAGATTGTTCGAAAGGACAAGACCAAAGCTCCACAAAACAAGAACCTCGCTAGAAGAGTCCCAAGCGCTCTATATGTTCAAGAAGGACCCGTATTTGAAATATATTACTCCGGAGATAAAGGAGAAGATGAAGTCGTAGGTGTGGGCCACATCATCATAGCTACATCTTCATCTTCATCGGTCTCTCTATTTGAATCCACCAATGAGAAGGCGTCTATCCGACCTACATGTCTCATGGCAGAAGCCAACTCTTCCACCTCCAAGTCTACTGCAACTAGTCCTCCCTCATTATTGGATTATGTTACAAATATTGTTGATGAGGATGAGGAGTCTAAGGATCTAGGGTTATGTTGTCTAGCCTTGAAGGAGAGATCGAAGAAAAGGTAAAGGCCCTCTTGAGGCAAATTGATGATGCTAACTCTCTTATAGATGAGAAGGGAGAGATCATCGTGACTTTGGAGACCTATGGTGGTGGTCATTGTAGCAATGGCAAAGAGCTTGAAGAAGCTTTTGAGAAAAAATCAATCCATTAGAGCCTCTCTTGAAGAGAGACTATCTAGTCTAGAAGAGATTTATGCTATTAGTGTTTCTAATCATAGGAAGGATATTGAATAATCTCTTTCTCTGGCTAAAACTTGTGAAAATGAAAAGTTGGAGCTAGGAGTTGCTCATGAGAGACTTGTTGATAGTCATGAAAAACTTGAAAAGGAGTTCATGTCTCTTAAAGAAATTCATGACAATCTCACCCTGTCTCGTAATAAGCTCCTAGCTAAACAATCTAATAATCAAGTCATGCCTTCCTCTACTAGCATTGTTACCTCGCCTAGATCTTGTGATACTCCTAAAATATAGGAACTGAGAAAACTCTCAATGATGCCATAAACTCTCAAGGAGGTAAGAATGGGAATGAGGTACTTGGCTTTGTTGCTAAGTCAAAGAAGAAGAAGATCATCTCTCCCTCTCAAAATATTGTTTTTGTAAAGGAAGGAGAGGTGATCAAGGAGAAGGAGATCAACACCATTGTGGGTGGTGAGACCTCTAGGGGGAGCACCACTCACAATGACTTTTCCGGAAAATATAACCCCTCTTATGTTCTTATGAAATCTAGAGTTGGCCATGTTTATGCTAAATATGTTGGTACGTCTTATGGTGATGATTATCATTGGAATATTTGGATTCCTAAGACCCTTGTTACTAACAAAAGTGGACTCGTTAAAGGATGGGTACCTAAATCAAGAAATTGATCTCTTGTAGGGAATTGCTTCCGGGTTGGGTAGTTGGACGGTGGATAGTGGCGCAACCCAACATATGACCGGAAGCAAGGACGCAATGAGGAATCTTGAACCTCCATAGCCATAACTCAATTGCGTCACTATTGGTGAGAATTACGATTTTAAGGTATTGGTACGAGGCAAGGTGGCTATATAAAATGATTTATCAATTGAGAATTTCCTTCTTCTTGAGTCCCTTGGTTACCTTCATGTCCGTTCTTCAAATTGCAAATTGTGACTTTACCTCTTTCTTTAATAAAGAGAATGTGATTTTCACTTGGGAAACAACTCTTAAAGTAGCCTTTGTTGGGTTTGTCGAGAACGGCATGTATGTAGTGGACTTCTCTAAAGGAGACACGTGTGCCGCGACATGCCTAATGGCTCAAGTTGATGTGGGTTGGCTTTGGCATCGCTGGTTAGCCCACAGTAATATGAGTATGTTGAAGGGAATGTGCACGAGAGGCAATAATAAAGTGGTTATTATCTTATTCCTTGTTTATGATGAATGTGAATTTCTCATGCTAGAATTGTATTAACCGGAAACGATGATACATTTGTGTTTAATAAATGAACTATGGTTCCTAGTAAAGCCTAGATGATCAAGGTTTCCTGATCATGAACATTGGATGTTGTTAATAACGGGGTCATGTCATTAGGTGAATAATGTGATGAACATAGACCCAAATTAAGTATAACAATACGATCAAGTCATTTAGTTTATATTGTTATATCTTGCATACGAAGTAACCTTATTCCTTAGGCCATGACATCGTGTCAATCACTAATACTGGAAGGGTGCTTTGATGTCATCAAACGTCACACCGTAACAGGGTGACTATAAAGGTGCCATTGGGTATTCGGAAAGTATTAGTTTAGGCTCATGGACCAAGAGTGGGATTTGTCCATCCAAATGACGGAGAGATATACTCTGGGCCCTCTTGGTGATATCACATCGACACAATTTGCAAGCACGTGACTAGGTCACAAGGATGTCATATCACGGACCGCGTAAAAGAGTACTTGTCGGTAACGAGATCGAACAAGGTATGGTTGATGCCAATGATCGGATCTCGGACAAGTAAAATATCGCAAAACAAAGGAAATTAGTTACGGCGTTGATGATTCACATGAGATTCATTGTTGAATATATAGGAGTCATCACGGATCTCCAGATCCCGCTGTTAACTATTGACCGGAGAGGTGTCTCGATCATCTCTATGTTATTCGCGAACCATAGGGTGACAAACTTAAGGTTCGATGACGCATTTGAGAGTATACGAAATATCAGAGAAAAGTTTGGACATCACCGAAATTGTTTTGGGTAAATTTTAAATAGTTCAAGGGGTTTTCTGTCGAATGGTTGTTAATAGAATTAAAAAATTCTGATTCGAGGTGCTATATGCAAATGTTTGTTAGTGGAATTAACAAATATTAAATTAAAGAAATAAAATGTTTTACTTATTTAATAATGAAAAACCTTTGCATTTTCTAAGTGGGAATTTATGGGAGCATGAGTGGGTGTGAGTGGAGTGTCCACTCACATGAAGAGGGAATAGGTGGGGGCACCACTATGGCTGGCCGCACCAGCCCTTGGGCTTCCATCCCCCCCTATAAAAGGAGGGTGAGGGCTCTCCCTCCTCCACACACTTGGTGTCATCTCCACCTCCCTCCTCCCGCTACTCCACCTCATGTTCATGCGCTTGGCGAAGCCCTAAACGAAGATTTTTCCACCACACCACGATGTCGTTTTGTTGGAGTTCCGAGGGATCCTCTACTTCCGCTGCCCCGCTGGATCGAGGGAACGGAGGTTGTCATCGAGCTGTATGTGTGACCGAGTGCGGAAGCGCTGCCGGATGGCATCACTCTTCTTCGCGGTCTTGAGATCGATGTGAGTTCGACTACATAGACAACGAGATTGAATCTCGTAACTCTTCGTGTCTTCAAGGGTATTTTCTCCTTAAGACTCTCTTTCTCCATGTTGCTTACATCTAGATTAGATCTTGGCCCTTCGAGTGTATATCGCGTAGGAATTTTTTTATTTTCTATGCAACGAAGCCTTCTGTGGTATCAGAGCCGGATCTATGCGTATTTGTTTTTCCGGGTAGAACACATGGGTGTACATGGGCTTTGATGATCATGTTATTGCCCCCTTGAGTATTTTATGATCTTAGTGGCATAGTAGGATGAAGCTGCCCTAGACAAACTTTACGTGTACTTTGTACGCGAGACCTGTCTCACTCGTGGCTGAGGGGGTCTCCGTTTCTCCTACTATAGTTAAGATCTAATCTACGGATGTTTGTTAAAAATATGTTTATCAACGTTGTGGTTCATGTTCGTAGGAATGAACGGTTCTATCCTCGAAAGCCCTAAGCCACTTAAAATATGCAAACATAAATTAGAGATGTCTAACTTGTTTTTGCAGGGCCTGTGATGTGATTTGGTCAATTTTACAAATTTGATGTATGAGATGATCTATTTTGTAAATTATTGACATACCGGCAGGAGCCATATCTTATTATTTATGGCCTGTGTGCTGTATATCATATCCATGTGATATGTTATATTTTTTATGTACAATCAAGATGGAGGTGCCATAGACCTTGGTGCCACGCCGGTGGAATGATGGAGATCATACCATAATGCACAAGATGGAGATCAAGTGCAAGAAGGACGATATCATATTACATTATTCATGCATGTGATATCAATCGTTTTATGCATCTTATTTTTCTTAGATCGCGATGGTACCATTATAATATGACCCCTCTCACTTACTATCAAGATAATAATGTGTTCTTCCTTAGTATGCAACGTTAATAAAGTTCTTAGTTTCAAGACACCACATGATGATCGGGTGTGACAGACTCAACGTTCGCATACAACGGGTCCTCACGAGAATAGCATGTACAGACATGGCCTTGGAACACACGCAATACTACGGTTCTACTTGGCGAGCCTAGCATGTACAGACATGGCCTCGGAACACGTAACCGAAAGGTAAATCATGAGTCATATGGATGATATGATGAACATTTCTATGTTCGCCTTTGAAACTACATCATCTCACACGATGATCGGTTTTGGTGTAGTGAATTTGGTTTGTGTAATCACTAAAACGACTAGAGGGGATGTTGTTTTTGAGTGGAGGTTCACGTAGTAGTTTTGACTTAACTTGAACTTATTTTATCATAAACAACCAATCAAAGTGAATTTGCACAAATTATAGTATTCATTGACATCCACAAACTACCTTACACTTAGATTGTTAATTGAGATATAACTGTTATGATCTGGTAAAACCATTTAAGATTGCTACCGTATTAGTGAAATTTAAAAATTGAGTGTTATTATAGATTTTCGATATTACCTACCCAGCTCCATATGATTAATGATTGACTGATCTAGAGAGCAAATAATTCCTACTTAGAATCCATTATCATGTTTTCTTCCATAATACTTTATCTTCAAAAAATGTTTGGTTGATCAAGGTGATTTAGGAACTGAAAAGAATTGTTTTCAGAAACAATCAAGTGAAAGATATATTGATATCTAAAAACATTTTTGTGGCAATATGACTGAGTATAATTTAGCGTGACAATGTGTGCTTATATTATTTGAATATATGCATTGACTGAAGACGCTAGGCGTTTGAATCTTCCATGAAGTTGGGCGCTAAAAATTATCCTCTAAATACATTCCTTCAAGCTATAGTAGCTTAATCAAAAAGAAAATATGACGGGATGGATTAAAAGTATGGGTAAAATTGTTTACCTTGCTTGAGGATTGCTAAGAGTGAATCCGGAAGAATGCTATTAATATGTTGATATTAGTAGAACAATCAGACTCAAAGTATGACTCCATGGGTGATAGTATATGACTAACACGCCAAGGAAAATGTGCTAGTACGACTAGCATTGTTTGATGTTGAATGATTCTTCTATAAAGGAAAGGGAATATTGAAAATATAATTACAAAAAGGTATATGGCATAAAAGAAGATAACTGGAAAGGTTCAGCTTAGGAGTATATGCTTGACATACAAGTTATAGATGTATTACTAGTTAACAAAGTATTTTTTTGGGTATTTTGATACCAGATTGGTTGGTATGAGTTGTCATACAAAGAAACGCAATGCAAGAAATACAAGGGACTAAAAGGAACTAGCAGTAGATGTGGGATCGATCATGACAAGAACAGAAATAAAGTGTTATTATGGTCACTGTCGTATCGAACCACACATTCAAGATTTATTTTAAGAAATTAATAAGTTGTTATTTTGTTCCGGTCTTTTGTGAGAACAAATGATATTGTTCAAACTATGACCATATTCCATAATTGATGGGTGAGTTAATATAAATCGTGTTGGTAAAGTAAAACATATATAAGACTAAATGCTAAACTTTGCAAGACGTAAAAGAATTTCACTTAAATTGTGACACCACAATTTTAGTTCATATCGGAAAGGAAAACATGAAACGAACTCCATGTTAATGGACTTCCAAAGTCATTTTGTTTTTAAATAAATTGACGCTTGTGAGAGATATTCCAAAAGATGACTAGAATTCCATTCATAGGCCAAAGTAGAACGGACTACTAATTTAGTGGAGATTATATATATTGATGTATATAGTCCATTATGTGTAGTCAAGTTTGGTGGATTAATTTTTCCTTCATAAAATTCCGTCAATGATTTGAGTAGATATATGAGTATATCTATTTAAAGAGAACAGAGTTTGACATTTTGAATTGGTTCAAACTATTGTTAGTATGAAGTAAAAATCATCGTAACAATAAAATAAAGTATTTATGATTGGATCATAACGGATTTACAAGTTTATCAAAACATCCGAGGAGTTGTAGAATTGTTCTACAATTTATCCTTATCGAATAACCCACATAAGTATGGAGTATTCGAGGGATAAAATCAAACCTTGTTGGACATGGTAAGATAAATAAAAATTTCATTATAATTTTGTAGTTTATACATTAGAGACAATCTCTTTTACACTGAAAAGAGCGCCATCATGATTCGTTGAAATTGACACCATATAAGTTATGGCTTGGGTAGTGACCGATGCGTGTGAATACACGTTCGTTGGGAGACCCCGAGAGGAAGGTATGAAGAGTGCAACAACAAGTTTTCCCTCAGAAAGAAACCAAGGTTTAATCGAACAGTAGGAGGAAGGAGTAACTTCAGAAGGTGAAGCAGCTGAGATGGCAGGGCGCACTACCGGCTCAGAAACAACATGGAACCTGCACAACACAATCAAATCACTGTGCCCCAACGAAGCAGTGAGGTTGTCAATCTCACCGGTTTTGCTGAACACAAAGAGGTTAATCGTATGGTGTGGAAAATAGTAGCAGCAGTATGAGAGCAGTATGAAAGCAGAAAAAGGATCGGGGTCCACAGTTCACTAGTGGTGTCTCTCCGTGAAAGATAAATAACATGTGTGGTGAACAAATTACAGGTGGGCAATTGACAGAAATGAAGGCTGCACTGTAGTGCATATGCAAGACATAACTATTACTATGTGATTCATGCGGGCATTAAAACAAGAGACATAGACCATTATCCAACTGCATCTATGACTAATAATCCACCCTCCGAATATCATCCGAACAAACGTTGGGTATTAAGTTGCAAGCAACAGATAATCGCAGTAAGCAAAGTGTGTAATGTAAAAAATAACATCATACTTAGACAAAGCATTGTTGTTTTCTCCCTAATGGCAACAATACATCCTCCATCCGTCACATTTCTGTCACTCGAGCATAGATGCAAAGGAGGCATGAACCAACTATCGAGCATAAATACTCCCTCTTGGAGTTACTAGCATCTACTTGGCCAGAGCATCTACTAACAACGGAGATCATGCAAGATCATAAATAACGTAAGCATGAAGATAAAATGATAGATTGATAATCAAAAGACATAGCATTGAACATTCATCAGATCCCAGCAAACACAACATGTAGCATTACATAAAGATGATCTTGATCATGTTAGGAAGCTCACAATATCTAAACATGAGGTACAAAGTGGATAGAACAAGCATCTAGCTACTGCTATGGACCCGTAGTCCAAGTATGAACTACTCACACATCACTGCGGAGGAGGGCATGGTGGTGTAGACCTCTCCGGTGATGATTTCCCCCTCCAGCAGGGCGCCGGGGAGAGCTCCAGAACCCTCCCAATCTCGGGATGACGGTGATAGCGGCATTGGGTGTTTCTCGGGTAAAAGAGATATATGTTTATGGTTTTTGCCTCGGGGGGAATAAATAGGTGAAAGGGCAGAGGCGGTGGAGGCCTGGGGGGCCCACACCACCCCCCGGCGCGACCAAGGGGGAGGGGGCGCCGCTCTATGGTGTGGCCCCCCCGAGGCCCCCCTCCGGGTCTCTTCGGTACTCCGTGGAACCTCCGGGATTTCTAAGACTTCCGGGCTTCGAATTTTACAATTCCGAGAATATTTCTAGAACAACTTTTCCGAAACTAAAAACAGAAGAAAACTGGGAACTGGCTCTGTGGCATCTTGTCAATAGGTTAGTACGGAAAATCGATAAAATGACATAAAGTGTATAGTAAACATGTGGGAAATAACACGAAAACAACATGGAACATCAGAAATTAAGGATACGTTTATGACGTATCAGTAACCCGAATTGTCTTTTTCTTAAAATTTTGGTATGCATAGCATGTGTAAAATGTTTACAACCAAAATAGGATAAATATATGTTTATAAGGTTATCTGAAAGAATCGATTGAGTATTTCTCCTATCACCGAACCAGAGACAAATGTTGTTTGTCAGAAAGGGTTGATTTCTCGAGAAAGTAGTTCTTGCGAAACAAGTGAGTGGGAGGAAAGTACAAACTCGACGAGATTAGAGAATCTTCGTTATCGTATCAAGAGTAGCGCATCGCTGGAAGTTGTTCCCGGGTTTCCTATTTTAACCAAGTAGAAGAAGATACTTTGAATGAGTTTGCGAACTGAACCACAAAACTCCTAAAACTTTGTACTGAGACCAACTTGTGGTTTGAGAGTGAAGTGTTGTTTTGACAACAAAGGATCTGGAACTTATAAAGGAAGCAAATGATGGGCGTAAAATTGGCTATGAGTCATTATATCCACGCTAGTATCTCTGTATGAATATCAAGGCTATTGGTAGTACTTTCGATAGGTATGATGCCCAACGATAGCAAACAGGTCTATATTTACCAACAAAGACATGAATATTTACATCCTTTGAAAGTTGTGCTTGTATAAAATATGTTTTCGACGAAGTTCAAAGAGTTGACTACTACAAGATTTTGGTCTTCCGTAGTGATGATTTAGTCTTTGTGAATAGTTCTAGCAAAAGTTACATATTATTATATGAAAGTTGAATAACAAAACCAACTCTCCTTTCTAGGAAGTTTGATCGAGGATGTGTACTCGACATAGTCTGAGAGTTTTATAAAATTCAAAAGGTTGCTGGAAAGGTACGCAAACTTCAATGTGTGAAGTAAGCATAACAAAGTTGGAATATTTTCCTTAATGAAGTTATCAAAAGAGTTTGATTCCATCATGAACGGTGCGGGACCCTCATTTTCAAGCACTCTTTCTTAAGGAGACGAGTAACACCAGAGGTGCTGCTAGAGAGGTATCCAAGCTTGGGCACCTCAAGATAGACGCGGATACTCCATTATATGAATGATGCGTGTCTAAGGATACACGTTAGAATGTAACGCTCAAGATTATGTAGATGTAGACAAGAAACAGATGGACTGATGAAAATTTGGACAAAAACATGGCATTCTGGCACGGACGTCTTCCCAAGGGGACCAAGTGTCCAATTAGTATCAAGGAGGCCAAGAAATTTGTGTTCCCTCTAGATTTACCGCAAGTGAAATACCATGTGTGCATTAATCATTGCATCATCTATCAAGGCGAGGATGCGGAGAGATCCTTATGTCCGGTGTGCGGCGTTACTCTGTACAAAAAAAAGGAAGAAGGCTCCTCGAGAAGTGGTATGGTACTTTCAAATCAGTCCTCGTCTTTAGCGGTATTTCACAGATCTTAAGAAGACATTGCTCATGCGCTGGTACGCGAAAAGGAAGAAGTTAGAAGAAGATGATGTAAATGATCTAGAGAAAGAGAACATGATGTTGAAACACACACACATGCTAGCTAATGGAAGGCACTGAACATCGAGTACCCAGAATATGGGGATGGTTCAAGGAACATCGGTGATGGAGGGATGATAACCCGGTAGGCCAACGCCAAGGAGTAACTCGGCCCAAAGGACGCTGCACAAGACCCGGCTTAAGATAAAGGAGTTTCTAGAAGGCCCAAGAGCGTAGGCCTCGTAACCCGGATTGTGGGTTCCGATAAAGAAGTTTAGGGTTTGTAAGCAGTGTCCGGGTAGGATTCAGAGTGCGCCTTGGAGAGTAGGCCAGGGGGTCCGGATATTATATAAGCCGTCCCCTAGGGTTAGACGAGAGAGATCCAAGAGTTAGAGCAATATCGCCAGGTATCGAGTATCCCGTGTAACACGAGAGCTGAATTAATAGATCGAGATCGGAGACTCGGCGACTAGATTGCCGGCCACCAGATCGCATATCGTCATGTTTTCCCTTGAGCTAAACCCTCTCCCAAACACCAGAGTCGTCTTGCCCCAAGATAAGTTACCCCCTGTAACGTCTGCCATGATTATCCCGCGACAGTTGGCGCCCACCGTGGGGCCTACGTCCAAGGCTGTTTACATCACGGGAGAAGCTCGGAAGAACATGGAGAACCTTGTCGTCGGCGAGATCTACACCGACCCCGAAGGAGAGAAGATGGTGGACGATTCCGGCTGGGGTCCAGAGTCGGACCTGCTCGAATCCGGATCTGTCGTAACAATCGGCCAGATCAACGTCTTCATCGGCATGGTACGTACGTCTGGTTCAATCCCTGACGATTTTAGATTTGATTCTGTGTCAGGGGAAGCCACCTGCGTTCAATCAGATGGGGAAGAATCGGTCGGGACGGTAGATCCGACAAAAGAGCCCCCCACGAAGAGGGAACAGCCGGAACAGCCGGCATGGACCCCGCGTGGCCGGGTCATGAGAGAAGATGATACCGAGTCTATCTTGCGCCTACTAGAGGTTCGGCACGAGTCTATCCACCACGTGCATGTCACAGGAATTTCTAACAAGGATAAAAAGATGCTGAAGCAAGCGGTAAACTCGGTTTCTTCGGCTGTTCCGAGATACTTGAGATGGTCAGAGCAGGACGTAACATGGAGCAGAAGAGATCACCCGGAAAGGATAGAACAGCCGGGAGTCCTAGCATTGGTGGTTGCACCACAGGTCAATGGTTACGAGCTGAAGAAGGTCCTAATGGACGGTGGAAGTAGCATCAATATCTTGTATTGGGAAACCTTTCTACGCATGGGCCTCAAGGAGTCTCAGCTACAGAAAAGTTCAACAGTCTTTCACGGGATAGTGCCGGGTCACTCAGCGTGCCCCGAGGGAAAAATAGCATTGGAGGTAGCTTTCGGAGAATCGAAGGACAATTTCCGGGTTGAATGGCTCACTTTCGAGGTGGTTAAGTTGCGCAGTCCTTATCACGCGCTATTCGGAAGGCCGGCTTATGCTAAATTCATGGCTAGGCCGTGTTATGTGTATCTACAGCTAAAAATCCCGGGTCCCAAGCAGACCATCACCATACATGGAAGCCGGGATATAGCAGCTGAGTGCGATGAAGGAGATGCAGCCATGGCGGAGCAAGCTTGCAGAAAAGAGGAACTCAAGTATTACCGGTCTCAAGTAGACCCGGATGACAGAACATCGTTGAAAAGACCGAATACTGAGGACGAAAGAGCAAAGTTCAAGGCAGCACATGACACAAAGATGGTGGATTTTACCGAGGGTGATCCCTCCAAGCAATTTGCTATAGGATCTAACTTGGACAGCGAGCAGAGAAAGCACTTGTGGAGTTCATTCGCTCAAATCAGGATGTGTTCGCCTGGACGCCTAGCGATATGCCGGGTATCCCCACAGAGTTGGCAGAGCACAGTTTGCACGTCGATCCCAAGTCCAGACCCGTGAAGCAAGGCTTGAGAAAGATGAATGAGGAAAGAAGGAAAGCTATAGGGGAAGAAATTGCTCGGCTGCTGACAGCCGGCTTTATTATGGAGGTATTTCACCCGGACTGGTTAGCAAACCCGGTTCTCGTGATGAAAAAGACTAATGAGTGGAGGATGTGCATTGATTATACGAGTCTCAACAAGCATTGCCCAAAGGATCCGTTCGCACTACCAAGAATAGATCAGATCATTGACGCGGTAGCTGGAAGCGACCTGTTATGTTTTCTGGATGCATATTCTGGGTATCATCAGATCAAGCTCAAGAAGGAAGATTGGGAAAAAACATCGTTCATAACCCCTTTTGGGGCCTTTTGTTACAAGACCATGACATTTGGATTGAAGAACGCTGGAGCAACCTATCAACGGTGCATTCAAAAGTGCTTCGAGGACCAAATCGGACGCAACGTCCATGCCTATGTAGACGATGTGGTGATCAAGACCAGAAAGGCGGAGACATTTATTGATGATCTAAAGGAAACGTTCAAGAACTTGAGAAGGTACCAGATGAAACTCAACCCAACAAAGTGTGTTTTTGGAGTCCCAGCCGGAAAGTTACTCGGCTTTATCGTTTCTGAGAGAGGAATTGAGGCAAACCCGGACAAAATCAAAGCTATCCAGAGTCTGAAAAAGCCGGAAAATTTGAAACATGTTCAGAAGCTCACAGGGTGCGTAGCAGCGCTCAGCCGGTTTATATCCAGACTCGGAGAAAAGGCGATACCCTTGTACCGGCTCCTGAAAAAATCTGATAAATTCGTATGGGATCAAGAGGCGGACGAGGCGTTCGAGGCACTAAAAAAGCAGCTATCTGAGGCACCAGTCCTAGCAGCTCCGGGTCCTAAAGAGCCTATGTTATTATACGTTGCAGCAGGGCCCCGGGCGGTTAGCGCAGTGGTTGTTGTCGAGCGAAAAGAAGATGGGAAAGAATACCCGGTCCAGAGGCCGGTTTACTACGTCAGTGAGGTATTATCAGAGGCAAAACAGCGCTATCCACATTGGCAAAAGCTGGTTTTCGGGGTCTTCATGGCCAGCCGGAAATTGAAGCCATATTTTCAGGAACACCCCATAACAGTGGTTAGTTCTATACCAATGTCGGATATCATCAGAAACTCGGATGCAACAGGTAGAATAGCCAAGTGGGCGATCGAGATGGGGGATTATCATATCAATTACGAGCCAAGGTCAGCAATTAAATCTCAAGCTCTAGTCGATTTTATTAATGATTGGACACACAGGCATGCCTACCATGGCTTCAAACTCCGAATCTTGGATCATGCACTTTGATGGCTCCAAGCAATACGAGGGGTCAGGAGCTGGGGTGGTGCTAACATCACCCAAAGGAGACAAGTTGAGCTACGTGCTGCAGATTCACTTTGATTGTTCCAACAACGTGGCCGAGTATGAGGCCTTATTGCACGGCCTAAAGGCAGCCAAGGAGATGAATATTAAGAGGATACGATGCTTTGGAGATTCGGACCTTGTGGTACAGCAGGTCTCAGGAACTTGGGATAGAAAAGATGCAACTATGGCAGCATACCGCAGAGAGGTTGATAGAGTTGCCGGGTGTTTCTCCGGGTACGAGGTGGAGCACATAGACAGAAGAAAAAATGAGGCAGCAGATGCACTCGCCAGACTCGGCTCACGCAGAGAGCCGGTTCCACCTAATGTTTTCCTGGATGAACTATGGCGACCATCAGTTAAAACCGAGTCTGAGGAAGAACTGGCAAATCAAGACCCGGATTTGGAGCTCGTGGCTACAGTACGTGCTGTTCCCGAGTGGACAGAGCCATTCTTGGCCTACCTATCACGGGGCGAGTTACCACAGCAGGAAGTGTTAGCAAGACAAATTCTGAGACGAGCAAAAGGTTATTCTATCATCAACGGAGAGTTATACAAGAGAAGTGCAGCAGGAGTCTTTTTGCGCTGTGTAGCACCAGAAGAAGGCCGACAGATCCTCAAGGAAATCCATGAAGGTGATTGTGGGCATCACGCATCCACAAGATCCCTGGTGGCCAAAGCTTATCGACATGGTTTTTTCTGGCTCACGGCCCTAGCAGACGCGGAGCGATTGGTGGCAAGGTGTGACGGATGTCAAAGGTACGCTCGCCAAACCCATGTGCCGGCTATGGAACTACGGACTATCCCGTTAACTTGGCCGTTTGCTGTTTGGGGTATGGACATGGTTGGCCCCTTTCACATGTCACCTTGCAAAAAGAAGCACCTCTAGGTGGCCATTGACAAGTTTACCAAGTGGGTTGAGGTTATGCCAGTTACCAACTGTGAAGCAATTACAGCAGTCAAGTTCCTGAAAAGGATTATCTATCGGTTCGGGTATCCCCATAGCATAATTACCGACAATGGAACCAATATGTCCCTTGGCGAGATGGAGAAATTTTGTGGTAACAATGGAATCCGGCTTGACGTAGCTTCAGTGGCCCATCCACAGGCTAATGGACAAGTGGAGAGGGCAAACCAAGAATTGCTTCGTGGGTTAAAACCACGATTGCGAGTTCCGTGTATCAGAGCTGCTGGTGCCTGGGTTGAAGAATTACCTGCAGTGGTTTGGGGTATCAACACAACACCAAACAGATCCACTCAGATGACACCGTTTTTCATGGTTTATGGTGCAGAGGCGGTGTTGCCGAGTGATATCATCCATGACTCGCCTCGAGTCTCGGCTTACGTCGAGGTAGAGAATGAGAAGACCCGGCAGGACGCCGTGGATATGCTAGAAGAAGAAAGGAACAAGCACTGGAAAGATCAGCTATATATCAGCAGGATATGCGGAGATATCATAGCCGGCGTGTGAAAACCCGGGTCTTCCAGGAAGGAGACCTGGTTCTGCGTCTGGTACAGTCAAAAGAAGGAAAACATAAGTTATCACCGCCATGGGAAGGACCGTTTATCATAAGCCGGAATCTGCACAATGGATCGTATTACTTGATAGATGCAAGGGAAGAGTCGGCTACGGTTAACGACACCGCTCATACCACTTCATCTATGCAAGAGAAAGAAAGACCATGGAACGTAGCTCAGCTGCGTCCCTACTATACCTAGTATAGACCAGACTTACAAGTGGAATTACATGATGTAACAGGCAGCAGGTTTCAGACGCACTCTTTTCCTATCCAGGGTACCTAAGGGTACTGGAGGGTTTTTAATGAGGCGGCTTGCTGACCTAACTTTCTCATATCAACAAAGAGATGGTTAAGCGATATATCTCCTTCACACGTTTTATCAAGTTCTATTTTTCTGTTATGTTTCTTCCAGGTAAGTATTATTTATTGTTTCCTTAGAGCATTAGTTTCCTTAGTATGTTGCATATATTTAGGTCTTGGGGGCTGATTGCTTGAATATCACAGTTACAAACTCAAAGACCCGGCCATGATGCCTATGAGTTATAAGGGCCGATTACTCGCAAACGAGTACGGCTGCAATCTTATAACCGGACAAAGGAGCCACATTTCTTGACTTTTCTTACTTAAGCTCGATGTGACTCGCACTAAAGTGGCATGATTTGCTCGCTTACGATTACAATCAGCCATGATGCCCAATGGGACTTGCCTGACCCTGTTTTCGTACAGATGTAACAACATGGTATCCACGCGAAAGCCGGCTTACAGTACAAGAGAGTCAAAAGGGTCATCTAAACCACAAGTTATGCAGAGTACAGGGTTAATAATCGGAAACTCAAAGTCTATCAAGCATAACTTCAACATCTATGTGAAACGGCTCTGGGTTTTGGGCTTAGCAGAAACAATTTGTTTTCTTGGAGAAACCTCACACCCCAGACTCGGAATTTCGGGCCTTGGGGACTGGGGATTTTGAAAAAAAAAGAGAGGCAAGTTATTTAGCTATTAAGCACCAAAAACCCACAAATCCGAGTCTTGGGGACTTGGGGACTTAGAGAAAAGTTCACCCGTCAAAACCCATGTGACCCGGAAACCGAGTCTCACAAAAGGAACCACAAAGTAAATCGGAGTATCAAATTCATCCAAAGGCCGGAAGGGCCAAGAAAGCTATTAAACCTGCATAATGTATTTACATGATGCGATGATAGTATCAAAAGTGCACATCTGCACTATCAAAAGAATATCTGTCTTTACAAGGGCATCGAGCGAACAAGGTATTAGGATGGCATCAGATAATAATTTACTCGGCCTCCTGAGTCGGGTCCACATCCTTACCCTCGCCCTCCGGGTCTTGTTCTCGGGTCCGCTTCTTAGAAGAGTTCCCAGCATCATCACCCGGTTTTTCAGCGTCAGGGCGAACAGGTGGACGGACAGCTGGTGTAGAGGTAGTTGGTGCTGATTGCAATTCGGCTTCCCTCTTTGCAGCTTCCTTCCTCTTCCTGGCAGAGTCAGCATTCCACTTTTCTAAAATGTCGAAGGGCACGGGCGTATCTTCCTTCACAGCCTTGTCCTTCGCATCGTATGGAGACATAAACCTACTCAAGTCCATACTGTCGGCAAGAGCAGTTGCCGAGTGATGTACCTCGGATTGTACAGCTTTGAAATCCTTGGGGAAAATCTCGAGCCGTCTGCCTTGAACTCTGGAAATCCGGCCACCACCGTTGCCGGCTCAAGCTTAGGAAAATAAGTTTTCGCCAGCATAAGCCCCCGGGTCATCCCAACCCGGCATGCTGAGCGTTTCCAAAGCTCAATCCATGCAGGGACAGTAGAGCATGCATGGATTAGGGTCTCCATACCCGGATATAGATCAGTCGGCCACTGAATGGCGTCTAGTATCCACTTGGTGCCGGCACAGAACCTCCGGAGGACATTCTTCAATCTTTTTACCTTTTCGATATCATCCTCTTCTGAAGGCGCAAGGTTGGAAGCTGCAATATGAGCAACAAAGGTTACATCAAGATATTCCGGGTATCATGTATCAAGAAAACAAGAAACCAAGGCACGGACCAGTAAGTAGCGAAATCTCACCAACGAGGACACGATAAGTGTCGGCCACTTGGGCCGATAGCTTCTTCAGCGCAGCTTGAGCAGTGGCGTATTTGTCTTTGTATTTCGTGACATCTTTCTCCAAGGCTGCCACCTCAGACTCAAGTGCTTCCCTTAGCTTTATCTCGGTGTCCAGGAGCTGCTTGGTCTTGGCCAAAATCTCCTCGGACCGAGACGCCTGCGCCTAAAAGAATGGAGGGTTAAACATTAGTCGGATATCACAATCAGCCGAGTATTGCAAGAAGTACCGAGTGTAACTTTGACAAGTTAGACTCGGAACTTGGGGACTAGGTGGACACTAAGAGATATCAACTAGCGTACCTGATGCTCCGCGGCCATACGCTCCAACATGCTGCTCTCTGAGGCCTTCATGGCGAGGAGAGCGCTCATCATTTGGTCGAAGGAATGGTTGCCCGAGTTAGAAGACCCGGGGTCTTGATAACTCGGAGTGGAGGTTTTCTCCTTGGCAGGGGAAGGTACCCCAGTCGTCCGGATGTCGGGGCTCGGTACGCCTCCTCCCGTGCCCAAGACGGCGGCTTCTTCCCCCTCGCGTGCATGTGAGGCTATCGGGTACTCGGCTTCCTGATCAGCCGGGTGTGTCGGTGACACTTGTTGTTCTTCGTCGCCAGCTGCAGCCGCCATATCATCAATCGGGTTCTCCTTACCCGGGTCATCGGTCTCCATATTTTCTTGGTCACTGATTGTGACCGTGGCTCTGTCGACAGTATAAAATAGCGGTTAGCATGTAGACTGGAGTAAATTATGGCAAAGTGATGGAACATCAGGAGAAGAACCTTACCCGGGATTCACCGCGAAGTCCGAGGGAAACGTGCTGCTGGACCCGGATGAAGCTGAAAAACATCAAGAAAGTAAGACATGGAACTGCTCTGCTGAGGGGTGATCTGGAAAAACTTTGATATTCAAGAAAGGATCAGATGAATACCAGCGCGTCGAGTTGGAGATGACGGAATACCCGGGTTAAGAGCGCCTTCACCCGGAAAATTCCGAGTCATTCTACGCTTGGTCAGGGGTGGATCCTTCAGGTACGACCAGTTGGATAACTCTTGGTTTAGCTTGTGCATGTTATCAAAGGAGAATGGTTTAGAAGTAAGGAAGCGGTATGGAACCTTGAAGACGACCCCTCGAGGTTTCCTCTTTGCTCTGACCTTGATCGTCGGCTCGACTTCATCTTCGTCACTTGCTGTTTCCACCCTGCCTTCCGGTTCTTCTTCTTCTTCGCCCTTGTCCTCTGGCTCTGAAAGTTGTCAAAGTATACAGTCGGAAAAATACAGAATGAACAACAACGAGCTAACTGGAATTAATAGAGACTCAGGATGTACCTTCTTCCGAGTTAATTACGTCCTCTTCTTCCTCTGGACTTTCGGAGTTAGGGGGAGTCTCGATTTTCCAAAAGATATTATCAGCCTGAGGAAAAGGCATGGAGATGAGAGTTAGCAACTGTATCAAAAGGAAAAGCATGGAAGTAAAGGTATGAGAGCCGGATCTTTACCTCAGGTGCTGGGTTCTCGCGTGTAAAGGGTTCTAACCCGGCTATATTCCGGATTACCTCCAACTTCTCCGTCAAGAATCCCTTGATGGTCTTGTTGGTGTCGCCGGCCGCGTAATCTTTAGATGAGTATCGGAGGGAGTCTGTGGTGTGCCCCGAGTACTCGCACATTAATTTGGTGCGGATAGAGTTGGGTTGGATCCGGAAGTTGACCCAAGTTTTCACCAAGTTGAGCCCAATGAGACCTTGGGCGGAAAGGGCGGCTATTTTTGAAAGGAGCGGTTGGATGGCCTCCCTGTCCGGCTCAGGGGCAAAAGCGTTGGAAGATTCGGAGATATCGAGGAGGCCCTCCGAGTAACCCGGCAATTTCTTCTCGCCGGGTGGGAAGGTGTCCCGACAGTAAAGGAAAGAAAGTTGCCAGTGTTTAACGTGAGAATTTAGGTTGAGAGTTGGCATTGGGGAATTTTTGCGGCGTTGGATGGAAACCCCGCCGCAAGCAAGAAGCGCCCCGTCACCGCTTTCGCGGCACGGTTTGCATTGGAAAAGTTCGATAAAAAGAGTCAAATTTGGCGGAGTGCACAAATATGACTCGGAAAGAACGATAAAATGGGTTATATTCAGCATAGAGTTAGGCCCTATGTCGAATACCCGGAGGCCGTAATGGCTCAAGACCTCGCGGAAGAAAGGGTGACCCGGAGGGCGAAACCCCCGGGTCACATGTTCGACAAAGCAGATTACCTCGTCATCAGCCAGCGTGGGCTGGGTCTCATCACCCGGCACCCTCCAGTGGATGTCCTTCTGGGGGGGGGGAGGATCCCTAACTCGGCCAACTCTTCTAGCTTGGCCTTTGTGACCGTGGATCGCGCCCAGTTGGCGGATATGGATTGAGTTGACCTCGCCTTTGCCGACTGTTTCCCTTGATTCTTAGGAGCCATGGGATCAACCTGCAAAGCACAAGACAAAAAGGTACAAGGCATAAGACTCGGAAATCACGAATTGTCCGAGTATAGACAAGCGGTATCAGCCAGACAAAGAAATTAAGAATCATCCGGGTATCATTGAACGCAGCAAAAGTATGAATTATCAGAGTATCGAGTATCAGTATAGAAACTATAGGGCGCTTACGTATTGGAAAGTGTTTGAGGGAGAAGGATGGTTGCCCATGTATCTACTGCAAGCAAAAGAACCGGAAGAAGTAGATTTCCCGGGTGTCAATGACAGTTGCGGAAAATTTGGGCGAAATGGATCTAGATTGAAAAATTTGCGGATGATTTTGTGGAGGAATTGGTGATTGATGGCGATAGGGGAATGATATATGACCGTCTACCAAGCTATTGGATGAACTAGCATGGAATTGTGTGGCCTAATCCGGCGCGGCGAGAGAAATGGTCCGCGGTTGACCTAGATCTAATTTAGATTGAATCGAGAAATTGCGAAGACGAATTAATGGAAACGAGGAGCTTACCGGAGGAGATTGGAGTAGTGCGCGGCGGCGGCAAATGGCGCAATCCGAATGCCCCTTTGTGACTGCCGGCGAGCTGCTCGCGGACGCGGCGGTGGAGGCCGGCGGCGCGGGACGAGCGGTGGCGGAACGTAGCCGGCGGCAAATTGGTTCCGGTAACACGCGCGAGGTCGCCGTGGCGGTGCGCTGTAAGCCCGAGCGCGAAAGTGAAGGAAAGGAAGAAGAAGAAGAAATGGACCGTTGGGGTTAGGTTATCCCCCGGGTGCCTATTTATAAGGTGCGGGTGGATAAACCTAGGCCAACGGGCGAGAGCCGGAAGTTTCGGGATAAAGGATATCCGCCGGATTTTCCGGGATGTGCGTTAAGTGCTAGACGGGATATCCGGACAAGATATGAAGGAAATATTCCCGCGGTATCAGGATCAGTTATCAAGCGGAGTAAGCCGGATCTTTGACATTCTTACCCGGGCGTTGACCCGGAAAGAGTAAAGAGGGATTTAGAGAAGGCCGGGTTATTATATGGCCACCATGGAGTTACGCGAAAAGGAAGAAGTTAGAAGAAGATGATGTAAATGATCTAGAGAAAGAGAACATGATGTTGAAACACACACACATGCTAGCTAATGGAAGGCACTGAACATCGAGTACCCAGAATATGGGGATGGTTCAAGGAACATCGGTGATGGAGGGATGATAACCCGGTAGGCCAATGCCAAGGAGTAACTCGGCCCAAAGGACGCTGCACAAGACCCGGCTTAAGATAAAGGAGTTTCTAGAAGGCCCAAGAGCGTAGGCCTCGTAACCCGGATTGTGGGTTCCGATAAGGAAGTTTAGGGTTTGTAAGCAGTGTCCGGGTAGGATTCAGAGTGCGCCTTGGAGAGTAGGCCAGGGGGTCCGGATATTATATAAGCCGGCCCCTAGGGTTAGACGAGAGAGATCCAAGAGTTAGAGCAATATCGCCAGGTATCGAGTATCCCGTGTAACACGAGAGCTGAATTAATAGATCGAGATCGGAGACTCGGCGACTAGATTGCCGGCCACCAGATCGCATATAGTCATGTTTTCCCTTGAGCTAAACCCTCTCCCAAACACCAGAGTCGTCTTGCCCCAAGATAAGTTACCCCCTGTAACGTCTGCCATGATTATCCCGCGACAGTTGGCGCCCACCGTGGGGCCTACGTCCAAGGGTGTTTACATCACGGGAGAAGCTCGGAAGAACATGGAGAACCTTGTCGTCGGCGAGATCTACACCGACCCCGAAGGAGAGAATATGGTGGACGATTCCGGCTGGGGGCCAGAGTCGGATCTGCTCGAATCCGGATATGTCGTAACAATCGGCCAGATCAACGTCTTCATCGGCATGGTACGTATGTCTGGTTCAGTCCCTGACGATTTCAGATTTGATTCTGTGTCAGGGGAAGCCACCTGCGTTCAATCAGATGGGGAAGAATCGGTCGGGACGGTAGATCCGACAGAAGAGCCCCCCATGAAGAGGGAACAACCGGAAGAGCCGGCATGGACCCCGCGTGGCCGGGTCATGAGAGAAGATGATACCGAGTCTATCTTGCTCCTACTAGAGGTTCGGCACGAGTCTATCCACCACGTGCATGTCACAGGAATTTCTAACAAGGATAAAAAGATGCTGAAGCAAGCGGTAAACTCGGTTTCTTCGGCTGTTCTGAGATACTTGAGATGGTCAGAGCAGGACGTAACATGGAGCAGAAGAGATCACCCGGAAAGGATAGAACAGCCGGGAGTCCTAGCATTGGTGGTTGCACCACAGGTCAATGGTTACGAGCTGAAGAAGGTCCTAATGGACGGTGGAAATAGCATCAATATCTTGTATTGGGAAACCTTTCTACGCATGGGCCTTAAGGAGTCTCAGCTACAGAAAAGTTCAACAGTCTTTCACGGGATAGTGCTGGGTCACTCAGCGTGCCCCGAGGGAAAAATATCATTGGAGGTAGCTTTCGGAGAATCGAAGGACAATTTTCGGGTTGAATGGCTCACTTTCGAGGTGGTTAAGTTGCGCAGTCCTTATCACGCGCTATTCGGAAGGCCGACTTATGCTAAATTCATGGCTAGGCCGTGTTATGTGTATCTACAGCTAAAAATCCCGGGTCCCAAGCAGACCATCACCATACATGGAAGCCGGGATATAGCAGCTGAGTGCGATGAAGGAGATGCAGCCATGGCGGAGCAAGCTTGCAGGAAAGAGGAACTCAAGTATTACCGGTCTCAAGTAGACCCGGATGACAGAACATCGTTGAAAAGACCGAATACTGAGGACGTAAGAGCAAAGTTCAAGGCAGCACAGGACACAAAGATGGTGGATTTTACCGAGGGTGATCCCTCCAAGCAATTTGCTATAGGATCTAACTTGGACAGCGAGCAGAAGAAAGCACTTGTGGAGTTCATTCGCTCAAATCAGGATGTGTTCGCCTGGACGCCTAGCGATATGCCGGGTATCCCCACAGAGTTGGCAGAGCACAGTTTGCATGTCGATCCCAAATCCAGACCCGTGAAGCAAGGCTTGAGAAAGATGAATGAGGAAAGAAGGAAAGCTATAGGGGAAGAAATTGCTCGGCTGCTGACAGCCGGCTTTATTATGGAGGTATTTCGCCCGGACTGGTTAGCAAACCCGGTTCTCGTGATGAAAAAGACTAATGAGTGGAGGATGTGCATTGATTATACGAGTCTCAACAAGCATTGCCCAAAGGATCCGTTCGCACTACCAAGAATAGATCAGATCATTGACGCGGTAGCTGGAAGCGACCTGTTATGTTTCCTGGATGCATATTCTGGGTATCATCAGATCAAGCTCAATAAGGAAGATTGGGAAAAAACATCGTTCATAACCCCTTTTGGGGCCTTTTGTTACAAGACCATGACATTTGGATTGAAGAACGCTGGAGCAACCTATCAACGGTGCATTCAAAAGTGCTTCGAGGACCAAATCGGATGCAACGTCCATGCCTTTGTAGACGATGTGGTGATCAAGACCAGAAAGGCGGAGACATTTATTGATGATCTAAAGGAAACGTTCAAGAACTTGAGAAGGTACCAGATGAAACTCAACCCGACAAAGTGTGTTTTTGGAGTCCCAGCCGGAAAGTTACTCGGCTTTATCGTTTCTGAGAGAGGAATTGAGGCAAACCCGGACAAAATCAAAGCTACCCAGAGTCTGAAAAAGCCGGAAAATTTGAAACATGTTCAGAAGCTCACAGGGTGCGTAGCAGCGCTCAGCCGGTTTATATCCAGACTCGGAGAAAAGGCGATACCCTTGTACCGGCTCCTGAAAAAATCTGATAAATTCGTATGGGATCAAGAGGCGGACGAGGCGTTCGAGGCACTAAAAAAGCAGCTATCTGAGGCACCAGTCCTAGCAGCTCCGAGTCCTAAAGAGCCTATGTTATTATACGTTGCAGCAGGGCCCCGGGCGGTTAGCGCAGTGGTTGTTGTCGAGCGAAAAGAAGATGGGAAGGAATACCCGATCCAGAAGCCGGTTTACTACGTCAGTGAGGTATTATCAGAGGCAAAACAGCGCTATCCACATTGGCAAAACGGAACAACACAACTACCCGAATCACTCCAGATTTTTGCCAAAACGGAAAAACAGCGCTATCCACATTGCCAAAACAGCGCATTCCATTATATTGCATAACGGAACAACCACCCGAATCATTCCAGATTTTTGTACGCCCCATACAACCAAACGCCACAACAACACAACTAAAAAAGATTACGAGCAGAAACTACGAATGCGACTGGAAGTAGCTAGAGCGAGACGTTTCAAGCAGCAAACCGAAACACCAAAACAACTGCTAACACGCAGCACCAACAAGTCCAGGTTCATCGCTAGCTCAACCTCAGCGACAGGAAGTAACCACAGATCAACACAGATCAGAGAATAGATTCTTCATCATCACCATCTTCTCCACTTGCCGCCCTATTCCTCCTAGCTTCACCTTGATCATCATTACCGATCCTCAACACATTAGACTGTCTTGGCCCTGGGTCCAACGATGTTGCGACCGAGAGAAGCATGGCAGCGCCAGCCCTAATATCAACTTGTTCCTGGGGTGAGTGAAGACCTGCCCAATTATTCATAAAACACATGTATAGCTAATCAGTTCAAACGGGGATTTGATAAGTTTTTTCTCAAAATAAGCACGATTTATAATCTTCCACATGGCCCAGCACACAGCAGCCACCCCCGTGATTTGTATGTTACGAGTGGATTGAATATACCGAGGTATCCACCAGAAATATTGAGAAAAGGACCCCGGTCTGTTATTCGCCCCCAACGCTGTACCAATTACACTCCACACGTACTTGGCTGCATCGCAAGTAAAAAATAGATGAAGGATAGACTCATCCTTGTTACAAAACGGGCATTTGTAGCTGCCCACCCACTTTCTCTTTTTCATATTGTCTTTTGTTGAGATGGCATCATGTCAGATCAGCCAGAGCCAAACTTTGATCTTGAAAGGAATTTTAGCCTTCCATAGATGCCTAAGGGATCTATCCACACCATTACTTGACAGCGACTGGTACATAGATTTTACTGAAAAAATTCCACTCTTGGTCCATTTCCACTTAGGAATATCCTCTTCCTCATCAAGGGCTATTCTAGCCATTTTGTTCTGAAAATTTCTCATCTCACCCTACAAATCCCCAGTCAGCCATCTTCTGAAACTGAGAGTCCATCTTCTCCTAGCCATCTCAGCCACTGATATACACTGCTCATTGCATATGTCAAATAACCCGGGGAAGGTATCTTTAAGTGGTCTATGCCCACACCAAGCATCTCCCCAAAAATCAGTCCTCCTGACATTTCCAATGATCATAACCCTCCCAGCCAGGTAAAGCTGCATGATATGTAACAGATCAGACTAAAATGCAGAATCCATGGCTCTGTGTTTAATTTGATAAATTCCACCCTGCCCTAGATATTTTGCTCTCATGAAGTTCTGCCAAGGTCCATTACCTGCCTCTAACTTCCACCACCACTTGCACATCAAGCTTATGTTAAATTTTGTCAGGTTCTTAAGCCCTAGCCCCCCTTTGGATCTTGGCATGCAGATCAACTTCCAACTCACTAGATGATATCTCCTCTTAGCAGAACTGCTTTGCCACAGGAAGACCCTTCTGGGTTTATCTAATTCTTCCAGAGTAGTTTTATGCAGTAGGAACATCGACATATGATATACAACAACTGAAGATAAACATACATCTGTCCTAATCAGTCTACCCCCAATAGACAGAGTTCCTCCTATCCAACCATCCATCATCCCTCTTACTTTTTCACCCAAAAAAGTTCATCTCTTGAACAAAATTTCTTCTAGAATTCACAGGAACCCCTAAGTATTTAACAGGCCAACTCCCTTTCTGACAACAGAACATGTCAGCATACTCCTGTTGTTTTACATCATCCTCCAGAATCATCATTATTTCACTCTTCTCAAAGTTAATTTTTAGACCAGACATGCCTTCAAACACATACATAAGCAATTTCATATTCCTGGCTCCCTCCAGATCATCTTGAAAAAGTAAGATGGTATCATCTGCATACTGGAGCACAGCAACCCCTTTATCAATTAAATGTTCTGCTAAGCCCACCACTAGGCCAGAATCCTGAGCTCTATGAATCATTTTTTGTCAGATTTTCAGCAGCTGCATTGAAAAGAAAAGGAGACAAAGGATCTCCCTGCCTCACCCCTTTGTAGCTGGCAAAATAAGGGCCAACCTCATCATTGATTTTAACACTCAAAGTGCCTTGAGTGACCACATTCCTGAGCCAAAGCAACCATTTGTCACTAAAGCCTTTCTGTCTGCATGTCTCAAACAAGAATTCCCAATTGACTTTATCATAGGCCTTTTCAAAGTCAATTTTCAGAACAACCCCTGTTTCTTCCTTGTTTTTGATTCCTTCAGTATCTCCTGTAATAGTTCAACACCATCCATAATGTTTCTCCCTTTAATAAAAGCAGTTTGACATTTGTTGATCATCTTCTCCATGTATGGTTCCAACCTGACACTCAAAGTTTTAGTGAAAATCTTGAACAACACCTGCAGCAGAAAAATGGGCCTGTACTTATGAATCCTATCAGCATCTTCTCCCTTAGGTAGTAGAGTAATAACACCATAATTGATTCTAGCCAGGTCTAGTTTATGCTGATAAAAATCATTAAACAACTGAACCAAGTCATCCTTTATTATAAGCCAACAGCTTTGATAGAACTCAAGAGGAATCCCATCAGACCCTGCTGCTTTATTTTTTCCATTGAATCAATTACTTCCTTAATTTCTTTTTCACTAAAAGGTCTATCCAACTCAATCCTATCAACCTCATTCAATCTTTCCTGTACACCCCAAACATCATCTCTCAGGGAAATCCCCCCACAATCTGAAGGCCCAAATAATCCTTATAGAAAGAAGTAGCATGTTTTAGAAGATTAGGGGTTCCTTGGATTATATCCTGTCCTTTTTAAGAGAAAAGATCATTTTCCTCCTTCTCCTGCCATTAGCCACTCTGTGAAAGAAACCTATATTCTTATCCCCTTTCAGAAGCCAGTTATCACTAGATCTCTGCTGCCAGTAGGCTTCCTCCTCCTCATGAATTTTGAGAATAGCTCTCTGAATTTGCCCCTTCTTGATCAACAAGTCACAAGACAATGGAGCATTTTCTTCAGCATCTTCCAAGCTTTGCAATTCATTAAGCAATTGTTTCTTCGCTCTTTTTGATTCACCCCTCAGGTTTGTTCCCCACCCTTTTAGGCATTTTTTTGACTATTTTCAGCTTCTTCTGAAAGCTTTCAAGATTTGATTTTTCCCTGATTGGTTTCTTCCAACTTTTCTCAACTAACCCCAAGAATTCAACCTCTGTTATCCATCTCTTCTCAAATCTAAAGCTTCAACCTCTCACTCCACCAGTCTCCATAGTATCAGGATAGGATTATGATCAGACAAATCTCTAGTCCTTTTGTACATAGTGGCGAGAGGAAATAACTGTTCCCAGCTTTTACTCATCAAGAACCTGTCCAGTTTTTCCAAGGTTGGATTGTCTTGGTTATTGGTCCAAGTATATTGACCCCTGCCATATCTATCTCCCCGAGTTCATGAGTATTAATCAGAGCATTGAACACATCAGACCATCTCATGCTTTTGATAGGTTTGTTTTTGTCAGCTGCTTTTCTGAGGAGGTTAAAATCTCCCCCAATTAAAAGAGGAACTGACTGGTCTGCAAAAACCCCTACAAGCTCTGCTAAGAAACTATTCTTGTCCTCCTCATGAGAAGCACCATACACATTGACCCAACACCATTCCAGCTGCAATTTGATATCAAAGACCACAATCTTCACATGAAATTTACCAACATTAATTCTCTTCACCACAAATTTATCTTTCTTGACCCCTCCCAAAATTCCACCTGCTTTTCCCACAGATGGCAACCAGTTCCAAGAAAATTGATTCATAGGATCATTTTTTCTAAAGAAAACTGGAGAATAATTCTTCTTCATTGTCTCTTGAAGACCAATAAAATCTACAACATTGGTTCTCAAAAAGTCCTGCAAACACTCTCCCATTCCTTTCTTGCCCACACTTCTATAATTCCAACTTGCACCAATCATAGATACTTAGGATTTTTTCTCCTAACCCTGGGACCAGTCAAAACATCACACATAGGGTGATTGTTTTTAACTTTCCCTGAAGCACCACTTGATTGAGCTGTGGTGCCCCCCACTAGGAAAAGATTTAGCAATTTTCAGCTTTTTCCTAGCACTCCTGGATAAAACAGGAACATAACCTTCTGCACTATCTTTCTCCTCATCCCAACCCAACAACAAAACTGCATTACCTTCCTTCTGAATGTCATTGGATATATCTTCCTGTCTTTTATCTATACGATGTCTGGCAATTTCTAAATCTTTAATACTATTAATTTGTTCAAGGTCGAAATCAACATGATTAACTCCTAATTCAAGTACTCTATGCATAATGACATCATCATCTAAGAAAGCAAAAGAGTTATTAGATGAAAGATTAGCACCTTCAAGATTCCTAGCAATAGCTTGAGCTCTAGCCCTGTCTGTGACCCCTCACCTGACCAACCTCCAACTCCTGGAGCCTAGAGCTGCACCTGGTTGGCTGTGTTGCCTGGGTTGCTTCATCCTCCTCCATGTTCTCATTCACAACTTTAGTCTCGGCCGTATTTTCCAGTTCCTGTGTTAATACCACCTTTGGCTGTTCAAAGTGCACTATGGTCAACTAGAAGGGGGGGGGGGGTGAATAGGTTGACTACCAATTTTTCTTTTCTTTTCCTTTTTAGTGAGGCTAAGCGAGATAAGATAATGATCTCTAGATGTGCATCTAGGTGAGCAACCTATGTGAACAAGATAATATGTGCAACGGAAGTAAAGCGTAAGGTAGTAAAGCAAACAACAAGTGTAAATAAGGAGACAAGGATATGATTCCCGTAGTTCCTTCTCAAAGAGAAGTACGTATACGTTGGAGAGGTGGGGAGCCACCTAGGCGCTCCTCAATAGCACGGTTGTCCACACCTTGTTCTCCTTGAGCTTCTCCGGTGAGGGAGATTCTCGTTTCCACTATGAGGTCGACTTGAAGGCGTTCACCAAACCTTTACAAGGGCTCGAGGTCACTCCACAAGATGGATGGAGGCTCTCGAGCAATCCGTAGCTTCTTGCAACAAGGTGGAAGCTACAAGCACAAGATCTACTAAGGTTTCTAGGCCTCAAGTAGGATTCTAGATCTACTAGGTTGTGGTGGATGGATTTGAGATTCCTTTGGAGGAAGTGTGGATCTAGGCCTCCTATAGCTCTCCACCAAGTATGGGAGTGATTGGGTGGATGGAGTGGGAGATCTAGGCGGATGAAGCTTTCATTAATGGCTAGGAGAGAGAATTGGGGAAAGCTTAGCATTTAAGAGGTAGGGGAAGGGCTATTTATACCCCTTTCATTTAAGGGCTGTTGTAGTCCAGGTGCACCGGAGGCTCCGGTGGGCTTCATTTGCTTGCGTAGTGGCGCAACACATTTGCACACGCTTGCTGGACAACGTGGCGGAGGTACCGGTGGAAATGGCGGAGGTTCCGCCCCACCGGAGGCACACCGGAGGCTCCGGTGGAACCTCCGCACTCGTCCAACAGAAAGTGGTTTTGGCGGATCCCCCACCGGAGGTCCACCGGACCCCATTTGCACAGTGGCCAGGCTAGGCCACCGGAGGCTCTGGTGGAGCCTCCGCTCTTGTCCAACAGAACGCCGTTTGGGCGGAGCCTCCACCGGAGGCGCACCGGACCCTCTTGTGTGCGCACGCCAGGTTTTGTAGGAGGCGGAGCCTCTGGTGGGAATGGCGGAGGTTCCTCCCCACCAGAGCTCCACCGGAGCTTCCGTCCGAGCCTCCGCAGTTGCGCTCCAGAAGGCGATTTGGGCGGAGCCCCCACCGGACCCCCACCGGACCCTGGGCGGAGCCTCCGGTGGATTCACCGGAGCCTCCGCTCCTGTGCAAAAATCCCTCCCTGGATTTCTTTCTCCTTGCTCTTTTCATATAAAACAATCGCTCGCCCCAAATAGTTAGTGAACCTGATTAATCCTGGGCATTTTCATTAATCGAACAAACATTAGATCAAATAGGTATGTTGTCATATAATTACCAAAATGGACGATGATCTTTCATTCTCCCCCTTTTTGGTAATTGATGACAACATCCCTATTTGCATGATTAAAAACACAATATGAACGGAGCTCCCCCTAAAGGTATGCTCCTTTCATATTGAGAGTATCTAGGCATGATATATAAGAATAATATGACAACGATATCACATAACACACATAACACATAGATAATATGATACGAGGTTCATACATGCATAATATAACGAGGTTCACGACAGATAGGAATAATGTAAACACACCGAAGTTCCAAATGACCAAATAAGAAGCCAAACTCCCTCAAGCAAATAAAAGATGCAAATCGAAGAAGCAAGCTTGAGGGAGACCCATGCAAATGCCCGTTCCTAATATATATCTCTCTCCCCCTTTGGCATCAAGATACCAAAAGAGGGAGATCAAGATGCTAACACCCCGAAGATCACTCGGAGGAGGCTTCCGGGTCCGGAGAGGGGGCACGGCGGTGAGAGCTAGTAGCTTCGTCTCCTTCTTCCTCGGACCACTCAATTAACTTTCCCCTTGAGTCCTTTGCTTGCCATTTGTCCCAATCCGTGATGCTAGGAAGAACCGGGGATTCAATGGAGAGACCTTCCTCACAGAGACGTTGACGAGAGGCTCGAGCGTTGTTACGGTTCTTGAGTTCCGCATCATAATGAGCTTCCCATTGGTGTTGCTCAATCTTCTTGTCCAAACGAAACACCTTCTTGAGGGCCCTTGCCATCCATTTGAAAGCATTGCTAGAGGGAGGAGGTTGAGGCGGACCGGCCTCTTCTTCATCCTCATCAACAATGATGCGGGGCTTGGCCTTGTGCTTGCGAACAGCGGGAGTGGGATGCTCAATTGGTTCCGTGTGGTCCTGGATGAGCAGTCTCTTTTCCGTGTGAGGGATCCAACCCTCATCGTGAAGTGGTTCATCCGAAAACTTGTCGTCCCACGCGTCCAAGATGCTCTTCATGATGAACGGTGCAAAGCAAGCATTCTTGCGGTTGATCACGGCGTGCCACAGCTCATTCCAAATATAGTCAAGCACATCAAGCTTGCGAGGAGTGTCGGCCATCCGCTGTTGATGAGTTAGAAGCATGAGGTTCTTCAAGAAACCCTGGATCTCATCCACATTCCCTGCCTTTGGGTTGATGGTCTCTCTATAGATGCGCAACATGATATCATATGTGGGGTAGAGACCCTTGACGAACCCAACGGCGAACTTCCTCCAGTGATAGAGAGGAGTGAATTGATCCTTGGAGAGTGACACAGTGTTGATGACATGAACTCGGAACCATCCATTAGCAAACTCTTCACCCTCAGCAAACGGACCAAAATCCGGGTAGCCACCAAGAAGAGTGCCAACATATTTCCACTTGATGTCAAGTTGTCTTCCCTTAGTAATCCAAATGAGGTTGCGTTCGGTCTCATTGGAGAGATGAACGGTGGCTAGAAACTGACAGACAAGATCTTCATCGAAGTCTTGTTGAAGACTGATTATGGGACCAAGTCCAAACCTCTCAATGAGCTCAAGAGCCTCCCCAAAGTAGTTGTGGTTCCTTTCCATGTGCCCAAGGTTGATGGCGTGTTGAGGGACGACATTATCCTTCGGCTTCCTCATCAAGATCTCATTATAGATTTGCCCTTGGAAAACAGTGTGAAAACGTGGATCCTTGCCCCGGAATTGTGGCATCAAGCGATCACGGGCAACCACATAGGGGTTCTCACGCCTTTCCTTCACAAATACCGCCTCGGACATCTTGAAGGCTGTTTTTGCGGTGTTCTTCTTGGACAGCTTTTTCTCGGTGGCCGGGAACTGCTTGCGCTTGGCTTGAGTGTTGTCAAGTTCCTCCTCTATCTCATCCACTTGAGGAGTCTTGCGACGACCGGTGGTCTTGTAACGGACCCCCTTGGAACCGGAAGCATCTAAGAGAAAAGCAAAGAGATCATGAAGGAAGAGTAATGCTCGAGTTGATAAAGCACGCACAAATCCAAGGAACCAAGATACACATGGTGTTAGGGTTGAATAACTAGGGTTAGGGCAAAACAATCTTCCCTACAACCGCAACGATTCAAGCCTAACACGCATTATCTAGGTTTCTAGGGTTTGTACTTGAGAACTTCCACTCCTAAAACTCCAAATCCACGAATCTAGAGAGCAAGAACATGAACTCCTATGCATCCCATCCATCAACTAGATGAGAGAGAGAGCACATACCCGCGTCGTCCATGGTGAAAAAGGAAGGAGGGAAGGTTCCCGAGGCATCCCAAGGCAAGGAGAAGGTCTCCCCATGGTGGAGCTCCCCAATCCGGCAGCGAAAAGCTTGGGGGCGGCGGCAGTTCGTGAGGAAGAAGAAAGGGGGCGGGTGGGGGAAAATGAGATTGGATCTCACTTACCCCCGCACGCCCCAGCCCTTATCCACGAAAAACTGCCCCCGGCGGAGCCTCCGGTGGTTTCACCGGAGCCTCCGCTACCCCCAGCGGAGCCTCCGGTGGTTCCCACCGGAGCCTCCGCCCCTTGTCCACCAAAACAGTTAATTTCAGGCCCGCTGAACAGATATGAGCCAGCGGAGCCTCCGGTTGTGTTCCGGTGGACAGGGGCAGCGGAGCCTCTGGTGGATTCACCGGAGCCTCCGCCCAGCCAAATTTTTGCGCGCCAAGATTGTAAAAACACGAGCATTTCGATAGAAACATTGGTTTGGGCAAAGGAGGCTTGGGTTGGAAAATCGTCACTGATATACGAGAGACATTACTCGGAGGGGTTTGCAAGAAGCAATAAAAAGGTAGAAGACCAAACCCGTACAAGTTGTCAAGACGGAGATATGATAGGCGTGAAAGATCCAAAACATACCAAAGGTCGGTGGCCGAAGGCACCATGTTTGAGTGTGTAACTTGGCACCGCGAAGATATATCTTGGGTCCAAAATTACTACTCACAATTAAGCACAATAAGTCACAATTGACTAGATATGCAATGATGAATTGTTTTTCGCATAATAGGAGGAGTGCATATTCATGAGTTGAGTAGCGCTCCCCCTATGTCCATGCCTACATCTAAACCTAATAGCATGCATAATGAGGGTAGATATGCAAGGTTTAAAGTGAAGTTGGAGGAATCTATGACATTTAGTTCATTCCTCAAAGCTCGAAATCTTGGTTCATCAAGGGCCTTCGTGAAGATATCGGCAAGTTGATCCGTCGTGGAGACATATGAGAGATCAATATCACCTTTCTCAACATGATCCCGAATGAAATGATGACGGATTTCAATGTGCTTCGTCTTGGAGTGAAGAACCGGGTTGTAGGCGATCTTGATAGCACTCTCATTGTCACAAAGAAGAGGCACCTTGTCAAAATGAATACCATAATCCTTCAAGGTTTGCCTCATCCATAGAAATTGGGCACAACAACTTGCCGCGGAGATATACTCGGCCTCGGTGGTGGAGAGAGAAATGCAATTTTTCTTCTTAGAAGACCAACATACCAAGGAGCGGCCAAGGAATTGACAACCCCCGGAGGTGGACTTCCTATCCGTCTTCTCTCCCGCATAATCCGCATCCGAGTATCCAATGAGCTGAAAGCTTGAACCCTTGGGGTACCAAAGACCGAAGTTTGGGGTATGAACTAGATATCGAAAGATTCGTTTCACAACTTCCAAATGACTTTGCCTTGGGGAAGCTTGAAACCTTGCACATTTACCTACGCTACATGATATCGGGTCTAGATGCACAAAGGTAGAGCAAAGAGCCAATCATGGAGCGGTATACCTTTTGATCTACCTCTTTACCGTTGGGGTCGGGTTCAAGTCGGTGGTCGTGGACATAGGAGTCTTCATAGGTTTGGCATCATTCATATTAAATCTCTTGAGCATGTCTTGAGTGTATTTGGCTTGTTTGATGAAAGTCCCTTCATAATATTGATTTACTTCAAAGCCAAGGAAGAACTCCAACTCTCCCATCATACACATCTCAAACCTATCGGTCATAAGCTTGCAAAACTCCTCATTGAACAAAGTGTTAGTAGACCCAAAAATGATGTCATCCACATAGAGTTGGCATATGAACAAGTCACCTCCAACCGTCTTGGTAAAGAGGGTGGGATCGATTAAACCAACATTAAACCCGCGATCTACTAGAAACTCTTTAAGGTGATCATACCACGCACGTGGAGCTTGTTTAAGTCCATAGAGCGCCTTATCAAGTTTATAGACATGATCGGGGTGGTTGGGATCCTCGAAACCCGGAGGTTGCTTGACATATACTAACTCATTAATGGGACCATTAAGGAAAGCACTTTTGACATCCATTTGTTGTAACTTGAAGTTATGATGAGATGCATAGGCAAGTAAGATGCGAATGGATTCAAGGCGAGCTACGGGAGCAAAGGTTTCACCGAAATCGATACCTTCGACTTGAGAAAACCTTGGGCCACCAATCTTGCCTTGTTGCGAATGACAATGCCATCTTTTTCTTGCTTGTTCTTGAACACCCATTTGGTGCCAATGACATTTTTGCAATCCTTGGTTCTTGGCACTAATTTCCACACTTTGTTGCGCTCGAAGTTATTGAGTTCATCATGCATGGCTTCAAGCCAATCTTGATCTCCGAGAGCTTCATATACCTTCTTGGGTTCAATGTAAGAGACAAAAGCATGAGCCTTGCTAAAATACGCCAATTTCCTTCTAGTGAACACTCTTCCACGAATTTGTCCAAGAATCTTGTCCTCCGTATGACCCGCTCGTTCAAGATTCTCTAGCCTTCTCTTTGCTCTTCGTGCTAGTATTTCCTCCAAAGATTCCTTGGATATGGATTGAGAATCACCTTCTTCATCGGAGACATGTCCATCTTCATTTTGTCCTTGATCAATGATGGGTGATGAATCACCACTAGGTTGAGCATTCTCAACAATGATGGAATCTTGATCATGATTTAGATGAGTTGCTTGGCCTTGTTCATTAGCTTGGACTTGATTGTTAGCTTGAGGGCTCGGTGCATCTTGTTGGATAGCTTGATCATCAATGGGTGTAGTAAATGGCTCCACTTGAGTGGGGCATAGTCCTTCTCCCTCCGTCATCCGGTAACCCTCAATGGGAATTATTTCACCAATCCCCATTCTTCTTATGACGATGGGAGGAATTGCATCTCCTACAACACCATGATCTATACGCCCCCCTTGGGATCCATTATCCTCATCAAACAATACGTCTACAGCTTCTTCAACTTGCCCGGTGGACTTGTTGTAGACTCTATAAGCGTGAGCATTTGTGGCATAGCCAACAAAGATACCCTCATAAGATCTAGTCTCAAATTTTGACAATCATTTTCCTTTCTTGCGAATGAAGCACTTGCAACCGAAGACCTTGAAATAAGATACATCCGGTTTCTTGCCCGTGAGAATCTCATAGGGAGTCTTGTTCAGGATCTTGCGAAGATAGAGCCGGTTGGTAGCGTGACAAGCGGTGGAGACGGCTTCGGCCCAAAAGTTATAGGGAGAAGAGAACTCCGCAATCATAGTTCTAGCCGCATCCATCAAAGTCCGGTTCTTTCTCTCCGCAACACCATTTTGTTGAGGGGTATAGGGAGTGGAATATTG
Source organism: Alopecurus myosuroides (assembly GCA_028641055.1). Taxonomy (NCBI): domain Eukaryota; kingdom Viridiplantae; phylum Streptophyta; class Magnoliopsida; order Poales; family Poaceae; genus Alopecurus; species Alopecurus myosuroides. The sequence continues at coordinate 14,220,196 of CM054057.1, forward strand.
ATGAGAAATGCCTTCTTCACTAAGAAAACCCTCAACGGTGTAGTTCTTGAACTCCGATCCATTATCACTCCAAATGGCCAATATGGTAGCATTGTGTTGGCGCTCCACTAGAGTGATGAACTCGATGACTCTATTTTGAGTTTCACTTTTCCTCTTGAAGAAATACACCCAACAATATCTTGAATAATCATCCACAATCACCAAGCAATACTTCTTTCCTCCGAGGCTATCATAGGATAGTGGGCCAAAGAGATCTAAGTGAATGAGCTCGAGAATTCTTGTGGTGGAGATAGTTGTCTTGGTTGGGTGTTGCTCTCCATGTTGCTTCCCAAAGGTACAATAGCTACACACACGATCTTTAGCAAAATTAGCTTTGGTTAGTCCTAGAACGTGATTGCCACTTTGGAGGTCATGTAACATTCTCATATTGGTGTGGGCTAGTCGACGATGCCAAAGCCACCCCCATCAACTTTAGCCATTAGGCATGTCGCGTCACACATGTATTCTTTAGAGAAGTCCACTACATGCATGCCGTTCTCGACAAACCCAACAAAGGATACTTTAAGAGAAGTCTCCCAAGTGACAATCACACTCTCTTTATTAAAGAACGAGGTAAAACCACAATTTGCAAGTTGAAGAACGGACATCAAATTATATCCAAGGGACTCAACAAGGAGAACATTATCAATTGATAAATCATTTGAGATAGCTACTTTGCCTCGTCCCAATGCCTTAAGTTCGGACTTGTCACCATTTGTAACGCAATTGAGATGTGGTAAAGGAGGTTCAATATTACTTATTGCGTCATGGCTTCCGGTCATATGTTGGGATGCACCACTATCCACTGTCCATCTATTTGATCCGGAAGCGTTTCCCGCGGTGGCTTTTGCCATGAGACATGCAGGTCGGATTGATGCCTTCTCATTGGGAGATTCAAATAGAGAGATCGATGAAGAGGAAGTCGTAGCTATGGCGACGTGGGCAACACCTACGACTTCATCTTCTCCTTCATCTCCGGAGTAGTATGTTTCCAATGTGGGGCCCTCTTGAACATATAGAGCCCTTGGGACTCTTCTAGCGAGGTTCTTGTTTTGTGGAGCTTTGTTCTTGTCCTTGCGAACAAGCTTCCCTTCATTCTCTTCTCGTGGCTCAAAGGGACACTCTTTGACGAAGTGGTTTTCACTTCCACAATTGTAACATGTCCTTGGCCGCTCCCCTTTCTTCCTAAAGATCTTGTTCCTTGAAGGTCTAGGGGCACCGGCCTTGTGAGCCCCCCATCTCTTCCAATACCCTTGCATGGCAAGAGCAATACATTTGTGGGCACCCTTGTATGTATCTTCATAGTCCTCATCATCATCATCATCATCATCCACTTCTTCTATCTTGGCCATGGCCTTAGACTTCAAGGCAAGGTTAGGAGACTTCCCATGGCCCCTTGAGCGAGCAAGAGCATCATCCGCGCTCTTGTGAGATAAGGATATGGCTATGAACTCACTAAGGACACCAATGGAGTTGAGGGAGTTGTAGTCGGATCTTGTTCGAATGCTAGTGGAGAGATTCTTCTCAAAAGGAGTTATGGCCTTGACAAATTTCCTCTTGATCCACTCATCGGAGATTTCCTCTTTTCCAAAGTCCCTTAATTGATTGCCAAGGGTGACCACTCTTCTATATAGCTCCTCGGGACTTTCATCTTCAAGCATGACAAAGTTCTCGGACTTGTCAAGAGCAACATCATATTTGGATGATTGGATGCTTGCATTGCCTTGGAACAAGGAGTCAAGCTTATCCCAAGCTTCCTTCGCGGTCTTGATACCGCGAATGTGTTCAAGATGTTCTCTTGGGAGAGCCTTTTTGATAGTCACAAGAGCGGTCTTGTTGAGTTGAAATTCCACATCCTCTCTTGGAGTCAAGTTTTTCGGATCGTGAGGGTGGAATCCATGGAGAATGCTTCTCCACAAAGCGGTGCAAGATCCTGAAATGTGAGACTCCATATCGAACTTCCAAGAAGAGAACTCGTTAGTGTTAAACATGGGAGGAACTCCAACATTAACCATGTGTGGCATAGTGGCAACAGGGTGGATAGAATCATAATTGGGAGGTGGTGGAACTTTAGAGTGAGACCCCGAACCGTTAGCCGATTGAGACTTGGAGCCCTCGGAGCTCCCACCACTCTTAGCCTTTTTATCGGCTTCGCTTTGGCTTTCGCCTTAGCTAAAGCGATGTTAGCTTCCATATCGTCGATATCCGGAATGGATTCTTCGTCCGAGCTAACATCGTTGGTGGTGAGGGGTGGTTCCATGGACTCCTTGGTTTTCCCCATCAGTGCCTCCATCATTTTCTTTATGCTAGAAACCTCCGAACTAACACTAGAGCTAACCTTAGAGAGTTCGGTTTGGAGAACTCCAACCGTATCTTGTAGGTTAGATATAGTGTCGGCCATTTTGGAGATTTCCGCACTAGAACTTCTGGGGGCATTTTCATCGACCATTGTACTCTTGGGCGGTTAAGCCCTTAGTAAGAGCCGAGGCTCTGATACCAATTGAAAGTGCACTATGGTCAACTAGAGGGGGGGGGGGTTGAATAGGTTGACTACCAAGTTTTCTTTTCTTTTCCTTTTTAGTGAGGCTACGCGAGATAAGATAATGTTCTCTAGATGTGCATCTAGGTGAGCAACCTATGTGAACAAGATAATATGTGCAATCGAAGTAAAGCGTAAGGTAGTAAAGCAAACAACAAGTGTAAACAAGGAGACAAGGATATAATTCCCGTAGTTCCTTCTCAAAGAGAAGTACGTCTACGTTGGAGAGGTGGGGAGCCACCTAGGCGCTCCTCAATAGCACGGTTGTGCACACCTTGTTCTCCTTGAGCTTCTCCGGTGAGGGAGATTCTTGTTTCCACTATGAGGTCGACTTGAAGGCGTTGACCAAACCTTTACAAGGGCTCGAGGTCACTCCACAAGATGGATGGAGGCTCTCGAGCAATCCGTCGCTTCTTGCAACAAGGTGGAAGCTACAAGCACAAGATCTACTAAGGTTTCTAGGCCTCAAGTAGGATTCTAGATCTACTAGGTTTTGGTGGATGGATTTGAGATTCCTTTGGTGGAAGTGTGGATCTAGGCCTCCTCTAGCTCTCCACCAAGTATGGGAGTGATTGGGTGGACGGAGTGGGAGATCTAGGCGGATGAAGCTTTCATTAATGGCTAGGAGAGAGAATGGGGGAAAGCTTAGCATTTAAGAGGTAGGGGAAGGGGTATTAATACCCCTTTCATTTAAGGGCCGTTGCAGTCCAGGTGCACCGGAGGTCCGGTGGGCTTCATTTGCTTGCGCAGTGGCGCAGCACATTTGCACACGCTTGCTGGACAACGTGGCGGAGGTACCGGTGGAAATGGCGGAGGTTCCGCCCCACCGGAGGCGCACTGGAGGCTCCGGTGGAACCTTCGCACTCGTGCAACAGAAAGTGGTTTTGGCGGATCCCCCACCGGAGGTCCACCGGATCCCATTTGCACAGTGGCCAGGCTAGGCCACCGGAGGCCCACCGGAGGCTCCGGTGGAGCCTCCGCTCTTGTCCAACAAAACGCCGTTTGGGCGGAGCCTCCACCGGAGGCGCACCAGACCCTCTTGTGTGTGCACGCCAGGTTTTGTAGGAGGCGGAGCCTCCGGGGGAATGGCGGAGGTTCCGCCCCACCGGAGCTCCACCGGAGCTTCCATCCGAGCCTCCGCAGTTGCGCTCCAGAAGGCGATTTGGGCGGAGCCCACACCGGACCCCCACCGGACCCTGGGCGGATCCTCCGGTGGATTCACCGGAGCCTCCGCTCCTGTGCAAAAATCCCTCCCTGGATTTTTTTCTCCTTGCTCTTTTCATATAAAACAATCGCTCGCCCCAAACAGTTAGTGCACCTGATTAATCCTGGGCATTTTTATTAATCGAACAAACATTAGATCAAATAGGTATATTGTCATATAATTACCAAAACGGACGATGATCTTTCATGCATCAAGGGGGATCACTTCAGCTCTTCTAGAAGGCCCCCCTGGAGCAGGCAGAGCAAACACAGCAGCACCTCTAGGAATATATGGCACATCAGTGTCCATGGAAGAATCTTGGCTATCCTCATCAGATGTAGACTCATCCCCCTCCTCACCTGCATCATCTTCCTGCTGTTCCTGCATCTCAGCATCCTGGATCACCTGCTCTGCAATAGGTTCAAGAAGATGGTGGTACTTCTTCCTAGTTGTAATGACTTTATCACTTCCAGAATTTGCCAGCTTCTGAATAAATGCCTTAAAAGCTAAGTCCTCTCCTCCATGTTCTTGAATCCCCTGTGGGTCATCCTCTACTGCAACATCACCTTGAACAACAGGTTCCAGTACGCCATCTGTAATTTCTGCCCCTAACAAAGGAGGAGCAAAGGCTTGTGCGATTTGCTGCTGCACAACACTAACAGTTGTGAGTCCCTATGAATTATGAGCAAAACCCTGAACATCTCTTCTACCACGATTATCACCATAAAAAAATCTGATTGAGTCTAGCACCAAAAGACATGCTACTGGAAGAAGACGATTGTCCTTGTTCAAACACAGAAGATGCAACCTTCTTACCCTTCTCTCCTCTAGATGATTGCTCATTTTGCATATTATTTAGCTCACCACCTCCCCTGTTAGCATGATTACAGTTCTGATTAGCCACCACGGCCCTGATGTTTTCACTGTTGTTACCATTGCCAAGTCCAGCATTATGAGTGGCCCTCTCATTGTTCTGCAAATTAGTATTTAAAGCCTCTTCCCCACCTGATATCTCCTTCTCAGCTTGATTGTAAAAGGTTTTGGGATCTACATTGGGATCAAACAACTCTCCGGTGTATTGAATTTCATAAAAGGCCCCTCCTATTTCAGCTTCCCTGGTGTTGGGGACTAGAGCCACATATCTGCAACCCAACTTGACTCTAACATATGCAAAATTTCTGACAGTATTCTTATCAAGAGCCAGAGGCATGCCAGCAAGGCCTGCTACATAGAATATAACAGATCTCATCCTATACTTCATGGGGATTCTTTTTATCCTGTACCAAGCATCTTCCAGCATAGCAATTGGGACCACATCACCTGTCCACTTCTTGATTTTAGCAGAACCTCTGGTTTGGTCTTCATGAAGAACCTACCAAAGTGACATAGCTCCTAAAGGCATTTTGCATTTGGGAAACGCATCTGAAATTCATTTTCAGATATTGTCTTGGCATAAAAACGCGATTTGCATCGACTCTGCCCACAGTTGGATTTCATGCTCCAAGTCCCTACCAGTAACTTCCCCATTTATCATTTTCAACACAGCTTGATGTAGAACTTATTGCGGCCTCACTTCGCACTCCTCAGCTGGTATCGAGTAAAAGCCTTGTTCAAAGTCAGAGCAGCCAAAGAACGGGGTACCATATTCCCAAGGGTTTCTCATTTGACATATCGCTAGCCCATGAGGACCCCCACAGCAGCTGCATCTTCTGCTACCTCTCCAATCTCATCAATCCCAAGATGATGCACATTTGTAAAAGGATTACCAACAGGCATAGGTACAAAGGACCCAGTCTGTGTCCTGTTTTGAACTCAATTTTGAGCATCAACCACATTAGTTGGAGATGGATTGACTGCAACGGTACCGGTGACTGGAGCACTCGAATGCATCAGAGGAGCATTCGAATGTACGGAAGGGCTAACGAGAATAGGATTGGCTACCAAATCGCGCTTGTTCACTACATTAGAATGGGGAAGAATCTCACCTAGAGGAACAGATGACGCTGTTGCAGCAGTAGATTCCGACGCCACCGAACCAGACGCCACTCCTGTCAGCTCCTGCCTGTGATTCCAGCGATCTCGGGCTGGTGCTGTTGAGTTCTCCCGACGACGTTGCTCCACCAAAGCCCTCTCTCTAGCCAGGCGCTCTGCATCTCGAGTTCTAGCCAGGCGGCGCCGCTCTTCCTCTTGTCTCTTGAGTTCATCTCGCCGTCGCGCTTCAGCTTCACCGTTGCGGCGTTCTTCAGATCTGCGTCTCTCTTCCTCGCGCCTCCTGTCCTCTTCCCTACGCCTGTCCTCCTCCCTGAATCGGTCCTCACCATGATACCTATCACCTTCACCCCCAAATCTGGATCTGCCACCGTATGGGCCTGGCCGGAAGTTCTTCCGCGGTGGGGAACGCCTAGGCCCTCTGTAGCCCCCTCTACCAAACCCTCCTCCATTACCTCTTCCAGATCTCCTGTCCATCACCGATCTCACCACATGCGCGTAAGATCTTGAATCTCCTGAACTCACTCCCTGCCACTCACCCGGATCTGAAATCTATGGAGTAGCTGTGGTTGATTTGTGTGTGGCTTTGTCGAAGTCGATGCCACATCAGCGTCTAGGGTTAGGGTTTGCTCTATCCCTATCGAGCGGAGAAATGAGAGCCGGGCTCGCGGTCGTCCCGTCCCTCTCTGCGTGATATACCTCCCCGATCCTGGCCAGTGGGCCCTCGATCACCCCCGCCGGAGTAACCGCCGACGCGTGTCTACTCCCGAGCCGGACCACCCCGGACACACGCGCCAAGGGCGGTGCACAGTGCGGTGCGCTCACTCTGGATGGGGTGCGTGGTACGTGACGGGAACGTGGACCAACCACCGCCACAAACCGCGGGAACCGCCACGTCGCACAGTGGGGCCGGCGATCACCGTGGAAACTGCCTCCACCTCGATCCCATCGCCTCGGTGCAGCGAAACCCTCGATCTGCCATCCCACCTGATCTCGCCGTGGAATCTATCTGATCTCTCCCCTGCGCGTGCGTGGTATATGGCGTGCCAGCAGCCTGCCGTCGACTCCGGTGAAGTCTGCTCCGCCGCGCCATCGCGCGAGCACGGGCCAAGTCGTGAGTCGTGAGTCATCTCTCCCCCCTACCTCATTAGTCTACCTTCTCCGTGCTTTCACAAAGACCATGCCGTCTTCCTGTTGGAGGCCACCCCTTATTTAAACAAAAAGATATCATGCTTAATTTGAGGCCATCATGCCCAGTTCAAATGAGCTGTAGTACTACAGTTTTGATGGCGTGGAACCTAGTTCAAATGAGCTGTAGTACTCGCTCTCTTCACAAAGGCATCTCCCATGCGATTCAGACCATTTCTCTTGCTGTGGGTAAAATGAAGGCGACTAGGGAGTAAACAGCAAGGTGATTACACAAAACCGACGTCATTGTCAGACCGGCACACGGAGAAAGACGCCGTGCTGCGCCACCCATCGGCCTTGCGGAACGCCCAGACAAACGGCCCCACGCGCACCTCCATGGTGGACGTCGCCGGGCGGCGCGCCCCGCATCGGTGGTACGCCTCCGGCGGCGAACAGCCTGCAGGTGAATTCAGCGCGTGCTTGTGCTCCTCCTCCGCCGCTGTCATCGCGCGAGGACAGCAGAGGTGGCGCAGCAGGGCGGCGAAGAAGACCACGGCGATGAAGACGGCGACGCAGATGGCGGCCGGACTGACATGGGTGTAGGTGTAGCTGGTAACGGTATACGCCATGGAATGGAGGACGTGCTGCTCTTGAAATGAAGCTAGCTGTTGCTCCTCCTCGATCGCGCGATGAGGCTACTGGGGTTAGTTAGTTAGTGCATATGATTGTACTGTGGTTATGATTAGTGGTGGCTACTTAAGCAAGGCATGGCGATGTTTCCAAGACGTACGTACGGGGTTGCAGTTGCTTGTTATGGTCGAAGCGACAAATTAGAAATGGCCTTGGTCTCTCCGTTTTCTTGTCAGCAGACAGCAACGTTGATGACCAATCGTCAGCAGGCCAGCCAGTTATTTTGCTATACCGTGGAACGGTGCTGCCAGTTTTGGCCATGCATGTCTCCGGCCGTCCTCGCATTGAACGCCGATATGTTTATCATGTTGTAATTATATCGGCCTCACCCCCAAATCCCTTATATTGGACTCAGCCCACAAAGCCCAAATAAATTCTGAAATTGTCAATTTCTATTCATGAATAAATCAAGTTTAGTGGGTGGCACGCATTTCTTTTTAGATCCGTTTTTTTAAAACAAAATATCTCCAGAAACGTATTTCGAAATTACAAACCGTTTTCATATTTAGAATCCTCGCGTTGAGATCTACAAAACTAGATCCCATGTTGATAGGTTTCAAGAAAAAAATATTTCGAACTTTGTACACCCTGTTGTTTATACTTTATATTTTCGGTAGCGCGCGTGTGTGTACATCATGTACACCATGTAGCACCAATCGGCTTCGCCTCGCTATTTTTGTACGGCTCGGGTTCGCCTCGATAACCATTTATAAAGATCTTGAAGGGTTACATAGGTCGTTGTGCGCATTGGTCGAAGCGTGCATTGGTCGTAGTGCATGCCACGGTTCGGCGTTGCCTCGTAATACCGCTCGGCTTCGCCTCGAACAAAACGCCTACGATGTTCATCTAAAAAGTACGCACGTGTTCTATCTAAATAAGTAGTTACTAAAAGTATACAAACATAGTTTCTAAAAGTATACATGTTGTATGTGAAAGTATAAAAAATTGCTACTGAAAAGTATACAAACGTTATTCTGAAAGTATACATTTTATATGTGAAAGTATAAAAAAATGTTACTAAAAGTATAAAAAAATGTTCTGAAAAGTATACACAAGGTGTACCTGGGTGTAGATCTGCCTGGGTGTACACATCTGCCTGGGCGTACAACCGCCTGGGTGTACGCCGGCCCTTCACTTGGTGTACACCCATCTGAGTGTACATCCGCCTGCAACTGGGTGTACAACCGTCTGGGCGACACCCGTGGTGCACGTGTGTATACGTCAGCACATGCACTTGGGACGTACTTCGTTCACTGCACCTGGGCGTACATCCGTGTTTGAATCTGAGTGTACAAAAAATAAATTCTCGAAACCTATCAACATGGGATCTAGTTTCGAAAATCTCGATGCGAGGATCTCAAATATGAAAACGGTTTGTAATTTTGAAATAAGGTTCAGGAGATATTTCATTTTGAAAAACGATATCACGAAATAAATGCGTTCACACCCCACCTCCCGTCCGTGCGTGCCAAAGGGAAAATCCCCCCCAAAACTCTATGGTGGTGACACTTGTCACACATGCGGACACCCTGTGGAGGCTAGGAGGAAGGAGAGCGCGACAAGTGTCGCGTCCACAGCGCGCGCGACACGGGGTGACCTTCCGGAAGGGAGACCTTTATCTAGTGATATTAAAGTTTAGTCCCACATTGCTAGCTTGGAGAAAATGCCACCACCACCTTATAAGGTGAGCCATTCTAACTCATCCATGAGTTGATGAGACAAGAGGAGAGGTGCGCCACACGCACGCTCCTCTGTCTACACCCTCTCCGACGCCGGGTTTACGGGAATGAGCCGAGAGCGTTCAATTTTCCGGTTGGGAAAATTTAATGAGTCATTAATTTGGTAGTTAACGGACACGTTAATTCCTAAACCGTTTCGCTTCCTTTGGATCGTGGAACCGAGACAACTCGGACATGGAGTCACTCCCACGTCTCTCCCAGCCCGCAGTATAAATACACGTTTACGCCAACCCTAGCTGCCACTTCGTATTATGGTTTCACACCGTTTTAAACAACTGCATGCGCTGCCAAACAAGTCTTCTCCATCCCTCCTTCTGATGTGCACCCCGAGAAGGGACAACAGGTCTCCAAAACACCGCCTTTTGTGATTCTGTACGAGAGAGGGGCAATCACGTTTTTTGTGAGCACACTTGCACGACTACCGACGGCGACTACTTCCCCAACAACGACAACTTTTCAGATCTCGGGAACCTCTTCATCGATGACATGGCTGACAACGTGGACAACACCGTAGCCCGTACCGCTGCCGCTGCACCGTGCGTATATCCCTCTCATTTGTACGAGATTTTACTGCAACTCCTCTGTCTAGTTCGTGCCGTAGATTGGATCTGTTTGTCTACGGTATTAGATATCTGCATGCTTGATTATTTGTTGCTATCATTATTTACTTGATAATATTTTGGATTAAATCATATGCTAAATTGCTAATATTTTCAACAATGCAAAAACCCAAATATAGACAATTTCCTACTTCTGCCTTTATGGCGTCCACAAGGCCACACCCTTTCAAGGGTGTGGACTACAACGCGCACAAGAGCAATTCTATGTTTTCAAACCATGCATTGCTATGCGGCCACCAAGGGCAAGCCTGAGGCGACCCGACTCCTGCACAACATGAAGCTTTTGAGAGAATCGACACTATGTTTAAAAGTCATCTTCTCGGTATTATTGATGATTTTATTGTGGATCCCTATATGTCGTTTGACAATGGCAAGGATATGGGGGCTGCGCTTGAGGCCGAGTTTGGGGCCTCGGATGCTGGCAGCGAGTTGTACGTCATGGAGAAATTCTATGACTACAAGATGACTGATGAGCGTTCTGTTATTCAACAGGCTCATGAGATACAGCCGCTAGCTAAAAACCTTGAGCACTTTAAGTGTATGTTATCAGACAAATTTGTGGCCAGAGGCATTATTGCCAAGCTTTCATCTTCATGTATCACCTTTGCTACTTTTCTAAAACACAAGAGACATGAGTTTTCCGTTTCGTACCTAATTATTGGATCTCTTTATGTGGAAGAAAAGGCGAGAGGAAATGATACACATGCTCGTGTTGCCGAGGTAGGTTCTGCTGCCCATTTGGTACAGAAGAAAAACTACCCGTCCAACAAGGCTAAATATAACAAAAATAAATCCGAGGGTAAAAGAAAACCCGATGGAAAGTTTAAGCCGTCACACGCTACCAACTTCAAGAAGAGGAACTGGTCCTATCACGTTGCGGTGAACTGACTCATTGAGCTCCAAGATTCCCTAAACGATATGAGCTGCACGGGCAAGACCTCTAATGTTGTCATGGATGACACTGAGATGAAGGATACTGGATACGATATAGTTTCTACTATTTTTTCAGTTTGTTATTCACCTGAATGGTTAATTGACACATGTGCCAATGTACATGTTTGTGTTGATGCTTCCATGTTCTCTTCTTATCAGGTCACAGGGACTTCTCCCATGCTGATGAGGAGCGGTTCACATGCTATTATCCGTGGTGTTGGTACGGTCGATTTGAAATTTACTTCAGGGAACGTCGTGCGACTGAAGAACGTTCAACATGTGCCCTCCATCAATAAGAATCTCATCAGCGGTTCACGTCTGTGTCAAGATGGCTTTAAGTTGATTTTCGAGTCCAATAAAGTTGCAATTTCCATGTATGGACAATTTTTTGGCAAAGACTATGAGTGCGGAGGCTTGTTCCGCCTATACTTTTCAGATATTTGCACCAGAGTTATTAATCATGTTTGCCACACTAATGATTCCAATGTTTGGCATTCACAACTTTGTCATATTAATTTTGGATGCATGACGCGATTAGCAGATATGAGTTTAATTTAGAAATTTAGTACTGTCAAAGGTTTCAAATGTCAAGTGTGTGTTCAAGTTAAGCAACCTCGCAAGTCCCATAAGACCGTGGAAGTAAGAGACTTGGCACTGCTAGAGCTTATGCATTCTGATTTTTGTGAGACGAATGGCGTGTTGACAAAAGGTGGAAAGAAATATTTCATGACACTTATTAATGACTCCACTAGATACTCTTATGTGTATCTTCTCAAATCTAAAGCTGAATGTTTAACTTACTTCAAGAACTATAAGTCCGAAGCAAAAAAACAACTTGATCGTAAAATCAAACGGCTTAAGTCTGATCGTGGTGGAGAGTATTTTTCCAACGAGTTTTATTCGTTTTGTGCAGAACATGATAGTATTCATGAGAGGACGCCTCCCTACTCACCTCAGTCAAATGGGGTGGCTCAAAGAAAGAACCAAATTCTATCTGATTTGGCTAACGTCATGTTAGATAGTTCGTGTCTCTCCAAGGCATGGTAGGGGTGGCGCTAATGACTGTGTGTCATGTCCTAAACCGAGTTCCCACAAAGAATACCATTACTCCATTTGAGGAATGGGAAAGGAAAGTTTTGAAACTCTCATACCTACCTACTTGGCGTTGTTTGGCCAAAGTCAATATACCAATTCCCAAGAAGCGCCAACTTGGACAAAAAAACCATGTTCTTTTGGGCTATGCTTTTAATATCATTGGTTACAAATTCTTGGTAAAATTATGTAGTCGAATTCCCAAGAAGCGCCAACTCCGACATGCATGTTGGTAAAATTATGTAGTCGAATGATGCGATTTTCTTTGAGAACATATTTCCTATGAAGGATATGCCTATCTCATCGAATCAGCAGATACCGACTCCATCTAGTAAGGAATTAGCTGAGATTCCTGAACCCACCATTCCGATAGAACACTTCGAGAATCATGTAGGGATGACAATAAAGTTCCCGTAAGGAGTAAGAGACACAAGAATGCAAAGTCATTTGGTAATAATTTCATTGTTTACCTCGTGGATGACACGCCCAGAAGTATTTCAGAAGCGTATGCATCTCTTGATGCTGACTACTGGAAGGAGGTTGTCCGCCGCGAGATGGATTCCATCCTGGCTAACGGAACCTAGGAGATTACTGATCGTCCTTATGGGTGTTAACCTGTAGAATATAAATGGCTGTTTAAGAAAAAGTTTAGGACTGATGGTACAATTGAAAAGTACAAGGCAAAGTTTGTGGCCAATGGTTATACCCAGAAAGAAGGTGAAGACTTATTTGATACTTACTAACCTATGGCTAGATTGACCACTATTCGAGTGCCACTATCATTGGCTCCCTCGCACGGTCTTCTCGTTCATCGAATGGACATTAAGCCGACTTTTCTTAAGGCAGAGTTGGACAAGGAAATCTATATGGAGAAGCCATATGGTTTAGTAGTACCCGGTCAGGAAGGCAAGATGTGAAAGTTATTGAAGTCGTTATACAGCCGCAAGCAATCTCCTAAACAATGGATGAGAAGTTCAAAAGGACTTTGACTGCTAAAGAATTTATTGCAAATGAAGCTGATAAGTGTGTATACTGTCTCCATGGTGGGGGCGAGGGAGTTATTCTGTATCTGTATGTCGACGACATATTGATCTTTGGGACCAATCTTGATTTAATCAAGGAAGTTAAGCATTTCTTATCTTGTTGCTTTGAGATGAAGGATCTAGGAGTAGTGGATTATATCTTGAATATCAAGCTAATGAGAGATGATAATGGTGGGATTACACTGCTTTAGACTCACTATGTGGAAAAGGTATTGAGTTGCTTCGGGTATAGTGACTACAAACCTTCTCCAACTCCATATGATGCTAGTGTGTTGCTTCGAAAGAATCAACGGATTGCTAGAGATCAACTGAGGCTATCTCAGATTATAGGCTCGCTTATGTACTTGGCGAGTGCCACGAGGCCTGACAACTATTTTGCTGTTAGCAAATTGAGTCGGTTTGTTTCCAATCTAGGAGATGATCATTGGCATGCGCTTGAGAGAGTTATGCGCTATTTAAAAGGCACTGCAAGCTATGGAATTCACTATACTGGAAACCTGAGGGTTCTGGAAGGCTATATTGATTCTAATTGGATATTTGATGCTGATGAGATTAAGGCCACTACTGGTTATATTTTTACACTTGGTGGCGACGCTGTTTCCTGGAACTCTTGCAAGCAGACCATCTTAACGAGTCAACTATGGAAGCAGAACTCGCAGCATTAGAGACAACCACTGTTGAAGCAGCAAGGCTTCATGAGCTCTTGATGGACTTTCCTGTGGTTGAAAAACCAATACCGCAATCTATTGAACTGTGATAATCAAACTGAACAGTTCTAAGGATAATATGAAGTCATCAAGGCATGTAAAAGAGGAGATTGAAATCTGTCAGAAAATTGAAAAACTCCGGAGTTATCGCATTGGATTATATCCAAACACCTATAAACTTGGCAGATCCCTCCTCGAAGGGTTTATCACGTAATGTGATAGATAATGCATTGCGAGAGATGGGTTTGAGAACCTGATGACCCACAAGTATAGGGGATCACAACAGTCTTCGAGGGAAGTAAAACCCAAATTTATTGATTCGACACAAGGGGAGCCAAAGAATATTTATATTCCTTACAAACTGAGTTTTCAATTCAGCTGCACCTGAAAGTAGACTTGCCAACAGTTTTGTAGCAGCAACTATAGTAAAATAACAGCAAGAATAAAATAGTAACAACTGTAGCAATCACGGAAAACAGTAGGATGGGAGTATCGTAGGCATATAGTGAATGGATGAACGGGCGTTGCATGGATAACATAGGTCATGTAATAATAATAACGTGGGCATTTCAGATAATAATAATAAAGAATCCAAGTTCTAGGTTAACCATAGGCATGCGTTCCAATATAGTCGTACGTGCTCGCAATGAGAAACTTGCACAACATCTTTTTTCCTACCAGCCCGTGGCAGCGGGGCCTCTAGGGAAACTACTAGTAATCAAGGTGCTCCTTTTAATAAAGGACCGGAGCAAAGCATTAACACTCCATGAACACATGTGATCCTCACATCACAGGCATCCCCTCAGGTTGTCCCAATTTCCGTCACTTTGGGGCCTTGGGTTCCGAACAACAATATGTGTAAACAACTTGCATGTATGATCAAGAAACATAATTATACTCATGAAACAATAATATGTTCAGACCTGAAATCATGGCACTCGGGCCCTAGGGACAAGCATTAAGCATAAGAAGTTGCAACAACGGTAGAAAACACTAACAACGGATACTAGGCACTATGCCCTAACAATCTGGCATTATTACATGATCAATCTCATCCAATCCCTTCCATCCCTCTCAGCCTACAACGGGTTTTACTCACACATGGAAGGGGGAATCATTGATGGTTGATGGAGAAGGAGTGGCGGTGTCGATGGCGATGATCTCCTTCGAATCCCGTCCCGGAAGGGTGCCAGAACATGAACTTCTGATCCCCGAATTGAGTTTCGGGGTGGCGGTGGCGCTATGTTGTGTTTTTGTGGAATATGGAGAACCCCCTCACGTTTTAGGTTTACGGGGCATATGTAGTAGAAAGGGGAGCCCGAGGGGGTGCCTGTTGGCCCCACACCACCAGGCGACGCGACTAAGAGGGGGGGGCGCCCAGGGGTGGTCTGGCCCCCTCCAGGTGTCCTTCTGGCTCCCGGGGTCTTCTGGTGATATAAGCTCAATGGGGTCTTTCTGGGCATTTTCCCGAAAGTTGATTTTTCTGCATAAACGAGACACCAAAGTAATTCTGCTGAAAACAACATTAGTCTGTGTTAGTGGTATCCAAAACTCACAAGTTTAGAGTCAAACCATAAGAAAAGTGTTCGGAAAAGGAGATACGTTTTGGATGTATCAACCCCCAAGCTTAGCTTATTGCTTGTCGTCAAGCAATTCTGTGACAACTGAGTGCGATAAAAGACTTTTACGAACACATTTGTTCCATATGTTGTAAATATACTCACTATATGATCAAGTGCTTAGGCAATTCATAATAATATGTATGCAAGATAAAAGTCACCTAGCGGTTATGCAAACTATGAAGAGATACCAACAAACTAATAATAAACAACACGAAGTATATCAATCTGCAAGATTGCAATGCTCATAATGGAGTATGATAAATTTTACTTGCTTGCCCTTAATAATGGAGCAAAACATAAATGCTAGGGAACCTCTGAAGTTCAAATAAAGACTAGAAATAAAGATGTTAAAGATACAAGCATCAAAGTTATACCACAATTAACCGTGTTCTGGGACAAGCACATTACACTAATAATAACAACCATGCTCTCAAGAAGGTGCATAAAGTGAGAAGGTGAAGACTCAACATAAAAGTAAAAGAAAGACTCTTCGCAGAAGGAAGCAAGGATTAACTCATGTGCTAGAGCTTTTTATTTTATTAAACAGAGGTATTGAAAACATTTTTGAGAAAGGTGTATGCTTATGTCAACGAATGGTAAACAGAAAATACAGTACGTCACAAGCCAACTAGACTTCACAAGAGCGGATCCTATTGAAGGACGCAACTGGTGTAGAAGGTCATCCCTCTTTCTCTTTTGTTTACACAATTATGCTTTGACCGATAAATCAGGGGCAAAAATAGTGAAGAGAATTTGTTGTATTAATTTGGGGTTGGGAACCCCGCTGCCAGCTCTTCTATCAATTGGATAAGTGGATGAAGCCACTAGTCCAGAGTGTGAAATCCAATCAACAAGTGAGATAAAGATTCTGTATTTACGTCCTCATGAGCTAAAACAGGGGCACACAACAGGAATAATTTTTCGAAGGTTTTAAAGGTAGCACATGAGAAATTTACTTGGAGTGGCGGTTAAATACCACATATATAGGTAGGTATGGTGGACACATTTGACAAACTTTGGTTTTTGGGAGTTGGATGCACGAGTAGAGCTCATACTCAGTACAGGTGAAGGCTAGCAATGGATGGGGAGCGAAAATCAAGAGAGCAAGAACTGTCATAATCATGCTTGCGACAAAATAAAATTAACAGGGGCATAAAAGTGATACAAATAATCTGAGCCAAAATAAATCATCGAGGCTTAATTGACCTTTTGTTTTCAGTCTTATGCATGCGTGAGCATGTGCCAAGTCGATTCAAGCGAAACAATCAAAGGGAGATACCACAATGTCATACCCTTCTATGAATAAAACAATGCAAGCAAACATTTACACGGCATGCTATCTTATATTAATAAATTGGAACTAAACACGAGAGAGAATGAACTACTAAGCATCAATTAAATAACATACACCTTACACGAAAAAACTAAGCGTGTTCACATGGAGGAGTATATGAACAAAAATGAAACAAATAGAGTTCATACCATCCTCTTACCACAACTTGAGTTGTCATAAATCATCACTACTGCTCTTCACTGGTGTGGATTGAATAATATAGAAGGATAACTGATGCATGTAAAATGCATAGATGAATTTTGCATATTTTCACATGGTTTTCTATTACATATTGCATCATATAAGGGTATAATTCAATGTTTTATAGTATTTTGGGGTTAAATTATAAAGTCCCCCAACTTTTATGGAATTAACCCTGCCTGTCAGAAACCCCGTTTTCTATATTTTTGACGTTTCAGGGGGCAAACTTCCGCGAAATCACCTGAAAATCTGCGGGGGTCATTTTCTTGGAAGGAGAAAACTTGCGGGCGAAGGATCCACGAGAATTGGGCAAGGAGGCCCAAAAAAGGACCCTCCACGCGGCCAGATTCCTTGGCCGCGTGAGAGGCCCCCTTTTGGCCCCTGTGGCCCCAATTCCTTCCATCTTCGACTTACCGACTCCGTCTTGACCTAAAACTGACTATAAAAAGGGTCCCCCGTACCCTTACGGAGGGGAGCTCCACCGAAACACCGAAACAGAGACCAGAAGTTCCAGATTGGAGGGGGAAAACTCCGGCGGGGCGCCGCCGGTGTGATCTCCTACCCCTCCAACGTCATCACCATCGACATCTCCATGAAGAGGGAGTAGTCCACCCCAGGGCTATGGGTTTGTGGAAGTAGCACTTGTATCTCTGTCTCTATGTGCTTCACTAATTAGATCCGTATGAGCTGCCTCACATGATTACGGGCACCGTTGTAATTCCTATGTGGTGGATCTTTTCTATGAGTTATTGAATCTGAGATTGCAATTGTTTCTCTTGAGTTATTTGAGTAGATGTATCTTATGTACCCCGTTCTTATTTGCTAGCTTTGATCAATCTAGTTCTTGAGAGCGTGTGTGGGGTGATGGGTGCATTAGTTGGAGTAACGGGGGGTGGCTAGTGCTGTGAAAGTGACAGAAGTTCAGCGATCCACTTAGGTTTTGTTAAACCTTTCTTAGTTAACTCACTAGGGATAAAAAGGAGTACCTTGTTACCGGGGATTTGAAGTGACACTAATCAATCTCCATGACTATATCTAGCAAGTTCTTACTTCAACTTCATGTCACATTGCTTAAAGCTATACTCTGGTTTTTCCTTAATTATCGAGGTGTTATGATTTATTTCGCATCTTGGTGGAGTATAAGAGGGATCAATATGACCGTATAGATCTCTATGCTAGGACGTGATGCCCATATGAAAGTACTCAATGTTAAACATGTTATTGTAATCTCACATGTAATTCTTTATGTCCACCGTCTACCACTTTACTTGAGAGAATGCAAGTGTGAAACCATGAACCCCGGTCCTATTTTAATTATAAGAAAACACTCTAGTTACTTTGCTGCAATTTACTTTACTTGCAGTTTACTTTACTTGCATCTCCAATTCGAATTTACATTATCTCCATCACCACTTGCATCACAAAAATACAAAAACAATCCATTGCATATTTATTTTCTCATTTGCATTTAGTAGTAGATTTAATTATTGCACATTTACTTTCAGTTTTGCATTGAAATTTAGAAGTCTCACACCTCGTGCTTGACAACCACTTGGTGAGGTTGAGGGCACAAAATTCTCTACTTGTTTATAGGATCCTGGAGGAAGCTTGGAAGACAACTGCTGAAATACTGGCTCCCCAAGAGTTCGATATAAACCCTCGAGTCACCCTCGTGGGGAAGAAGGCTTGCCACTAGCTACACACTCTTCACTTGGAGTCTCAACCTAGCCATCAAGCGTTTTTCTGGCGCCGTTGCCGGGGAGCCATAGGTGAAGGAGTTGTCCAATGGAGCTCACAAGAAGTCTTCATCACCAACAAGGTGTGCAAACACCTAAGCTTGGGGAGGTTGCACCTACGTGAGTACCGTCCTTTCTATCTTCACCTTCTTTCAAGTAGATTGTTTTATTTCTCTTGTTTTTGTTTTTGTTTTGTTTTTGTTCTTGTTTTTGTTTTGTCTTGCATATTTTATTTTAGTTTGCATTTTAGTTTTGCATTTAGTAATCTATTTTATTTTAGTATTTCGAATTTGCCTAGTACTTTACTTTTCAGTTTTGCATAAAAAATTAAAAACTACATAAAAACTGTTAAAATGGGTGATAGAACTAAATTAAGTGACTACACAAATACACCCAATGACCAATTCATTGCTAGGCCAATTACTACACCTGAAATACAAGCTGAAAGATATGAAGTAAGTCCTAGTTTATTGAATTTAATTACTAGAGAGCAATTTGGTGGTAGTGCTATGGAAGATGCCTCTATGCATCTTCATGATTTCATGGAAATATGTGATATGCAAAAATTAAAAAATGGGGAAAGTAGTGTTTTAAAACTGAAATTATTTCCTTTTTCACTTAGAGCAAATGCTAAAGAATGGTTACTGTCGAGACATCGTAGTAGTTTTCATAGACGGGGGTGCCATGAGACTACGGTAGAGACGTGGGGTAACGGGATAGCGTAGTAACACAGAACACGGGATTTTACCCAGGTTCGGTACGTCGCGACAGTACGGCGTACCTACTCCTGCACTTCTCACTAATTGGGACTAAAGCCCGTTTATCAGGGTTACAATGTGAGGGTGTAGATCTAGCTTCTCGGCGAGGATGAGCTTCTCGGCGAGTTGCGTAGAGCTTGAACTTGTTTTAATCTATCTCCCGTCCGGCTTTATATAATAGCCGGATTAGGGCTTACAGAATAAGAAACCTAGAAGACTACGTTTAACTTGTAACTTGGAAAGCAAGGAATCCGTCTTCTCCTCCAAGCCAGATCACGCGGGCCGTGATCCGGGTTCTTCTAGAATCCGGCTTCTGCGCGTCGGACTACTGGGCCGCCCAATGGACCTAAGCCCATTACCATTTAGGCCACCCTGGCAGTCCGGCTCTTTGTCTACCATCTTCTACACCCCTATTCAGTATATATCCGACAGTAGCCCCCAGGAAGGATCAAAACTCTGATTCTCCGTCTTTCGTCAAATACATTTTGTCCGGGAAATCTTGACTCAGCAGTCTTGATTCTTTCTACTTTCCTTTTGAAGGAGATGGTAACATAAAACTCGGAACCATGAAAATCCGGCTTTTCTTCTCGCGATCCTTTGCGGAAAAGGAACTTCTAACGTCAGCGTCTTAAACATGCTGACGCAAGCGTCGCTTGGTTCCACGCGGGAAACCCCTCAGCGTATCTCTGACAGATTCTCACGGGAAACGAGGAGATAGCCATCATTCCCCTGCCGTTTTATTTCCCGTATTTTCCGGCGAGCGACACGCGTCGAGCATCCAACGGTCGAAAGAGCCGTTGGCACGTATCTAAACGGTTTTCCGGCTATAAATAGCCATCATCGTCCTCATCAGAAACTTTCCTCACTCCCTCACTGCCCACGCCATTGACGCGAACGCGAGCTCGAGAGCAAGTCCTTTGTCCCAGGCGCACTTAGCTTCCAAGCACGCAGAACGCAACGCGCCACCAAAAGATGGCATCCTCGCCGTTCTCGCCCACTCGCGCCGCCATCGACGAGCTCATCGGCGACCTGGATCCACAGCCGGGATCGCAAAAGCACACCGGCGGCGAGCCGGAGAAGACCACGGCTTCCACGGCGGGCGGAGAAAACACTTCCGCCGCCGCGGACATAGCGGCATCGAGTGCCGCGACAACCCCGCCGTTCGCACCTGAAACGACGGAGGAAAAGATCGAGCTCCTCGGCGACGAGCTCGCAGCCGCGGAGGCCGCCGCCGCCGCCGGAGGAGACGAGGAAGCGGAATCTGCAGGCAACTGGAGTGCCTGCAGTATTCCCCCGGCTCTCCTTCCAAACTTGGAAAAGGAGGGCCTGGTGCTTAAGAACAAATGGCGGCTGCCGGAAGAAGAGACCGAACCAGCGCCACGGAATGGCGAAAGGGTACTCCTTACTTCCCACCTTTTGCGAGGTATGGGGCTTCCGCCATCTCCCTTCTTCCTCCAGGTTCTCTCTCACTACAACATCCAGCCCCATAACCTTCCTCCCAATTCCATCCTCTACATGGCCGGCTTCCAGGCTTTGTTTGAGGGCTACTTAGGGCTAGAACCTAGGTTAGATTTCTGGACTTACTGCTTCGGGGTTAAGCGGAACTCTTCGGAGGGCGCACTCCCGACTTGCGGGACCATATCTTTCACTCTTCGGAGATTCCGAGAAGATTGGTTCCCCAAGATAAAAACTTCGGAATCCGTCAAATTTTGGACGGGTTCCTTCTTTTATCACCCCGACGTGCCTTTCCCTAAGGAAGCTGTCGGGGTTCCATCTTTCGTGAACACTGCCGCAGTTCCCCAGGATAACTGGGGAACGGAAGCCGTCCAAGTTCTGCCGCCAGATCTACTAAAGATCAAGCGGCGCGTCGCCAAGCTCACCTCCATGGATCCGCCACTAACCGGCATGGACACGGTTCTATGCTGGCTGATTAGGCGGATCCAGCCACTAGCCAACCACAGCGGCCGTCTCCTGTGCGAATACACGGGAGTCAAGGATCCAATGCGGACATCCGCCAAAGATTGGCCCGCAAAGGAACTTAGGCGGCGCATCAATCAGTTGGTCGCATCGCGCGACCAATACACAGAGAGTCGGCCAATGTACACGGCCGAAAATCCGGTTCCCAAGGTAATTTTTCAGTCATTTGCGTACAGTTCTATTTTTTCTCGGATTTCCTGGCTTCTGATTTTGGTCTTTGCTTGTCCGACAGTTCGCGGATCTTTCAGATTCGGACTTGGTATCCGAGGCTGAGCTGGACGCGCTGCGCACCGCCGCTACCGGTGGACGCAAGCGCAAGAAGATAACTTCCTCGGAAGAAATTATCGATCTTGACGGAATCCCCGTCGCCACCTCCAGGTTATTTCTTCTGGAATTTTCTTTCATGGGAACTTTTTTCATCCATCTTCGGTGTTTTAACTTTTTCCGGGTTTTCTGTTTTTAGCCTGCAGTCCTCCAACCTGAAGCCGAAGAAGCTGAAGAAACACAAGGTTTCTTCCAGCCGAGGCAGCCAACCTTCTCCCGCCGTTGCCCGAAACACGCCACACACAATGGCGGAAGAGCCTACTGCAGCCCCTACCACCAAGCCCCCAGAGCCCAGCCAGCCCGTTGTGTCCGACACGGACACGAGGGAAAGGGCGGCTCCAGAGGTGGGAAAATTTTCTCGGACTTTCGACGAGGAAATTCCCACCTTTGACAAGGATTTCAAAGCTATCAACAACGGCCTGGACGCAGCCGGGAATCTCTTCGCGGAATACGCGAAAGAGTTTAAAGAAAACTTGGCAGGTTTGCAGCGCATGAGCCAGGTATATAACTCTAGCCCCCAAGCATTAAACAAAAATGCATGCTTTTTTGCTTTGATGTTTTTTGTACTCATTCTTCTCCTTGCTATGTTTCAGCAAACCTCCGAAGCCATCAACATGGAAGTTTTCAGGAAACTCACCATCAAGAATAAAGAAGTTAGGAGCCTTCTTTCTATTCTTGAAGAGAGGGAGGCAGAGCTGGAATCATCTAAGCTCGCACTGTCGGAAACGCAAGGTAAGCATTTTCCTTCTGAAATTTTCGATTCAATCATTTGCCTAAGTTTTTTCCGAAAAACTGGCTAACTCGGATTTTTTTCTTGCTTTTCAGCTGCATTAGCCCAGGCTAAACAAGCAGCGGAAGATTCTGGCAATGCCGAAATTCTCCGCAAGGAGAATGTTGAACTTCACAAGAACCTTGTGAAAGCACAACAAGACCTGGAAGCCAGCAACGTGGCGGAGAAGTATATATCCGACAGTTACTTTCACTACCTACAACTAGTATAAAGTCTTGGGATGATTTAAAAGAAGCTTTCATTAAGAAATATTATCCTCCCGTTAAAATTTTGCAAAATAGGAATAATATCCTCTCATTTAGGCAAAATGATAATGAACATGTAGCCATGGCATGGGATAGAATTAAATTAATGCTTAGAAGATGCCCATCACATGGAGTAAATGAATGGACCATACTACACTCTTTTTATAATGGTCTAAACTACATGTCTAGAAATATACTTGATTCTGCTGCTGGAGGTGCCTTTATGAGTAAAACTGTAGGAGAGGCTAAGAGCATATTAGAAAGCATATTGCAAAATTATAGTCAATGGAATACTGAAAGAGCACCCAATCCCACTAAGAAAATAAACTCAATTGAAGAAACCAATGATTTGTCTTCTAAAATGGACACTATTCTTGCCTTTATTAATAAACAAAATATGGAGAATGTGCCTTTGCAGGAGCTACTTGGTAGTAATTCTGAAAGTGTGGATGTTAATTTTGTTAGGAATTATGGTAGCAATGGTTTTGGTAATGCTTAAAATTCTTATAGTAAACCTCCTTATGTGCCAAATAAACCTTTTGTTCCATACCCTAATGCTAATGAAAATAAGTGGAAGACTTCTAGTGAAATTTTTGAATCTAATAAATTGCTTATGGAACAAGTTGCTAGTCACAATGCTATGATACATGAGTTAAATAAGTCTATTGCATCCATTAGTAGTGATATTAAAGGATTGCAACTTCAATCTTCGAATTTGGATAAAGCATTGTCAAAATTAGCTGATAATCAAGCAACTCTATTAAGCATGTCAGCAGGAAAGCCACAAGCACAACATAGTGTAGGAATGAATTCTATTACTATTGCTGCTCCTATTATTGAAAATATTGATCATATTGCTGAGAATACAAGTGAGCATGTCCCTACTAGCTTAGAAGAAACTTTGAATGAAATAGTGAAGTACCCTGAATATTTACTTCCATATATGTCTTATCTTGCTAGCAAAGATGAAATTAGTCCTCATGAATCAAGCATGCTAGCTAAATTAGAGAGTAAAGTAGAGGAAATTATGATGCTTACTGAAATTAAGGATCCATTGCTTGATTTAGAAAAAAGTAGCTTGCAAGAACTTATCGCTACTCTACAAAAATTTGCTAGTGATCCCACTATAAATGTTAATCAACCTGGCTTTGGATCTTATATTGCTAATCATGTCTTGCAAGAAAAAATTGCTAGGTACAAGAATGAGGCCATGATACCTCCTAAGCTTGGGGATGCATGGATCCCCAAGGTGCTAGTTTCAATTGGAAAAGAAATTCACCATGCTATGTTAGATCTAGGTTCTAGTGTATCGGTACTCTCTAAAGAATTATATGAATTGCTAGAACTAGAAAATTTAGAAAAGTTCTCAAGTGAATTTGTCCTTGCTGATAACTCTACTAAACATGCTGTAGGACAAGTAAAAGATGTTATGATTGAATTGCACATGACTTTCGTACCCGTTGATTTCATTATTATGGATATGGCGGATAAATCGCCTAGTCCTATTATTTTGGATAGACCTTTTCTTCGTACTACAGGTGCAATCATAGACTCCAAGGAAGGGAATGTCAAGTTTCAGTTCCCTCACAAGAAAAGCATGGAGCACTTCCCAAGGAAGAGGGGCACACTGAAGAACAAGCTCCCTCATGAGCTTTATACCTCTTGATTATCAAGTAAGTAAAGCCTAGCTATATGTCTATAAAGAAAGCGCTTTACGTGAGGCAACCCGGTTGTTTTTGTTTGGATTTTCCTAGTGTCCTCTTGCTGTCTCAAGAGATTACTCCCTCCGATCCATAAAAAGTGTCGCTCACTTTGTACTAAGCTAGTACTAGCTTAGTACAAAGTGAGCGACACTTTTTATGAATCGGAGGGAGTATTTTTTGTTTGTTTTAATTCTGTAGTTTTCAATAAAGAGTCAAGTCAAACCCATTTGGACTTATAAGTTGCTATCCTAGTGCATGAAATTTCTGTTTCAGCATGAGTCTGCTCACCGTATGATTTTATGTTTTTTATTGTTATGTCAGATTGAGCTAAATTTTTAGTATGTTCTTCAACTTTTCGTCCTCTATAAGCACAAAAATTGGCTTAATTTTTTGACGAGTCTAGCTTAGGGAAAAACGTTCGTTTTGCTGCTTCTGATTTTCTGGACAGATTCTGCCTTCTTTTGTTTTATGCACTCTTTGGGCTTGGGAATCGAATTTCCATGATTCTTTCAAGCAATAGAGTGAACATAAAACATAATGAACCTTATTGTCTATCTACTGGAGCATTTGATTTGGAATTTTGCACAAAAAGCATGTGATTTGTTTGTCCTTGCTAATCTCACCCCACAGAAAAAGAATGGGAGAAACATGTTTTGTGAAGTTTTTTTCACAGGGAATAGAGGAGCTGCGCCTCAAAACATCCAAGAATGGTGAAAGCCATAAGCTTGGGGATGTGATTAACACCCCACTGGAGCTACACTCTTTTGGTTAGCACACGTCTACTTTCTGTTTTTCTAAGCAAAGCATTTATCGTAGAGACTTGAAGCGTCTAGTTTTTGTTTTGATAAGACCACCACCATCATTTTATATGAGATTGAGCTACTGGAGTTTGGGGTTGGAATGTATAGGATGCTATTATTATGACTTGGAATAGGGATTCCATGGTTGATTTGAAGAGCTACATATGTTTGCATGATTTATAGGCTTTTTATGTGTAGAAATTTGCAATAATGTTGTCTTGAGCTATCTCTTATTCATGTCCTTGATGTTAATTGCTGGTTTATTTTGTTTGTCATGAAATGAGTAGTTCTATGGACATATGCATGCATAGTAGCTGATCAACTATCTCCCTCTTGCTAGCCCAAAAATTTAAAAATTCCAACAAGTAAAAACTTGTTTCCAACACTCCTTAGCCAAGTATTTCCAGTGAGTCCACCATATCTTCCCATTAGCTTCATTGCTATTCCGAGTATGTTCACCATGTTATTGTGTTATTTATGTTCTAAATTAATATATTCACTTTATTAATTGTCATGGGTTGAACTTGGGATAGGACTCTCACGAACTTTTGAAGGCACACTTTACTTTTTATGCATCTAATAAACATGACCCAATAATGGGAGCCACAAGTTTTGCGTATGACAAGTGTGTGGTTGGGAGCTAGCTATAAAAGTGTATCACCGGAAAGCTTTCAACATTGCACAAAATTTTTACATTTGGTTGATATCATGTACTTTTGTTTTTGGACTCCTGCCATGCCGAAATGAAATAGAGGAATAGTAAGTTTTGATGAGTAAGTATCTATATGACTAGAGAAACGCATTGGGACGCTAACCCAAGCCATGCTTTATCATGGTGGAAATTTACTTACAGCTTGAGTGACTCTACAACACATCCTATAATAAAATAAGAAGCTATGCATAATAGTGAATGAAAATAAAAAGGATGATGAGTCTACTCCGTTTGTTCATCTTGTCATTGTAACATGGGCTTGTTTCCATGTCATGGGGTAAGAGGTACCTTTTTGCGGTTCTCTATGATGTCATTAATACTTATTATGATTGTACAAAGCTTATTAGGAATCTTAAGTTGAGTAATCATGGAGTAGGTTTTCACACTCACGGGGCATGAGGCTTTCAACCACCTTGTCATTCTCATTACTTCAATACTCACAATTTTAAGATGCTAGTGATAAAGGGGCAATGAGAGTCCTAGATAAATGGATACCACATTTCAATTAGTAATTTTAGTTGAATAATTTAGAGGCTAAATAAGACTTGATCATGTTTTACCTCTACTCAATTTTCTCCAAAGTGTCCACCATATTTTCTATTCTCCATTATGCTATTCTTTGACCAATATAGGATTTTATTTTTCATTTTGTGTATGCATTTGGTCCATAGTGCTTTTATTTCATTATACACTTTGTGAACTTTCATGAAGCATCTTTGCTTGCATATTTGATATCTCTTACAACATGAATTGTATATTGCTACTCATTTCTAGTATTAATCATTTGATTATATGTAGCATGAATAATACTCCTTGATATCCCATGATTGTTTCAATATGCAAAACCCATCTTAGTTTTATCACCTTCATACTCGAGGACGAGCATGGGTTAAGCTTGGGGATGTTGATGCATGTAAAATGCATAGATGAATTTTGCATATTTTCACATGGTTTTCTATTACATATTGCATCATATAAGGGTATAATTCAATGTTTTATAGTATTTTGGGGTTAAATTACAAAGTCCCCCAACTTTTATGGAATTAACCCTGCCTGTCAGAAACCCCGTTTTCTATATTTTTGACGTTTCAGGGGGCAAACTTCCGCGAAATCACCTGAAAATCTGCGGGGGTCATTTTCTTGGAAGGAGAAGACTTGCGGGCGAAGGATCCACGAGAATTGGGCAAGGAGGCCCAAAAGAGGACCCTCCATGCGGCCAGATTCCTTGGTCGCGTGAGAGGCCCCTTTTGGCCCCTGTGGCCCCAATTCCTTCCATCTTCGACTTACCAACTCCGTCTTGACCTAAAACTGACTATAAAAAGGGTCCCCCGTACCCTTACGGAGGGGAGCGCCGCCGAAACACCGAAACAGAGACCAGAAGTTCCAGATTGGAGGGGGAAAACTCCGGCGGGGCGCCGCCGGTGTGATCTCCTACCCCTCCAACGTCATCACCATCGACATCTCCATGAAGAGGGAGTAGTCCACCCCAGGGCTATGGGTTTGTGGAAGTAGCACTTGTATCTCTGTCTCTATGTGCTTCACTAATTAGATCCGTATGAGCTGCCTCACATGATTACGGGCACCGTTGTAATTCCTATGTGGTGGATCTTTTCTATGAGTTATTGAATCTCAGATTGCAATTGTTTCTCTTGAGTTATTTGAGTAGATGTATCTTATGTGCCCCGTTCTTATTTGCTAGCTTTTATCAATCTAGTTCTTGAGAGCGTGTGTGGGGTGATGGGTGCATTAGTTGGAGTAACGGGGGGTGGCTAGTGCTGTGAAAGTGACAGAAGTTCAGCGATCCACTTAGGTTTTGTTAAACCTTTCTTAGTCACCTCACTAGGGATAAAAAGGAGTACCTTGTTACCGGGGATTTGAAGTGACACTAATCAATCTCCATGACTAGATCTAGCAAGTTCTTACTTCAACTTCATGTCACATTGCTTAAAGCTATACTCTGGTTTTTCCTTAATTATCGAGGTGTTATGATTTATTTTGCATCTTGGTGGAGTATAAGAGGGATCAATATGACCGTAGAGATATCTATGCTAGGATGTGATGCCCATATGAAAGTACTCAATGTTAAACATGTTATTGTAATCTCACATGTAATTCTTTATGTCCACCGTCTACCACTTTATTTGAGAGAATGCAAGTGTGAAACCATGAACCCCGGTCCTATTTTAATTATAAGAAAACACTCTAGTTACTTTGCTGCAATTTACTTTACATGCACTTTACTTTACTTGCATCCCCAATTCGAATTTACATTATCTCCATCACCACTTGCATCACAAAAATACAAAAACAATCCATTGCATATTTATTTTCTCATTTGCATTTAGTAGTACATTTAATTATTGCACATTTACTTTCAGTTTTGCATTGCAATTTAGAAGTCTCACACCTTGTGCTTGACAACCACTCGGTGAGGTTGAGGGCACAAAATTCTCTACTTGTTTGCAGGATCCTGGAGGAAGCTTGGAAGACAACTGCTGAAATACTGGCTCCCCAAGAGTTCGATATAAACCCTCGAGTCACCCTCGTGGGGAAGAAGACTTGCCACTATCTACACACTCTGCACTTGGAGTCTCAACCTAGCCATCAATAACCAAGCTCCAACGGAGACACGGAAGTCTAGTAAACTCTGCAACAAACTTTACAAAACCAAAGAAGAACAACAAGTATTTTTGGGTTTTTGAATTTAAAACAACAACATAAGAAACAAGCAAACAAAGCAAAATGTTTTTGGATTTTTGAATATCAAATTGAAACGAGAAAGTAAATCAAACCAACAAAAGGAACGAAAGAAGCAAATAAAGAGAAACAACAGAAATATTTTTGGTCTTTTTATGTTTTGGAAAGCAAGAACAAAACAACAAAAACAAAAGAAACGAAAGAAGCGATAGAAAATGAAAAACAAACAAAAATATGGATATACAAGGAACCGACAGAAAATGATATATAAATGAGTGTGTGATATCGGTATACCTCCCTCCAAGCTTAGGCTTTTGGCCTAAGTGGAGATCATCCCCATGGGGACCATGAGGTGGCGCCCCCGTAGTATTCCGAGGAGGAGCCTTCCTCGTGATATGTGCTCGAGGACGCCCCGGCGTACTGCATGGTGTAGTCATCGGAAGGAGCATCTCGCCTCTCCTGCTCCATGTAGAATCCCGTCAAGATCAGATGTTCATCTATTTCTTCCTTGGGTGGCGACCATGGTGCCCTGTCAACTTTGAACATACAGGCTGTAGCAAAATAACTTCCTTCACATCTCCGTCAATAAATAAAACTCTATATACTAAATGATCAGCAGTAGATCTAGCAGTAATAAAATGATGGTCCTTCATGGCAGCAAGATTAAGTCTATTACGGAGCAATCAATTCATCATTAGGAGCAACAGGAATGCTTAGAGCAGTTGCTATGCGCGTAGCAATAATGCCCCCAAAAATGGGTCCTCTAGCAGCTAGGCGGTGAGCAATGAGAGATCCAAGGTTATCCTTCTTGCTATGGTTAAGTGCAGCATCAATAAAAGCAAGGTGATAGCTAGAAATGTTGCTAGTGTTTTCCCTACCAAGGATACTAGTAGCAAGATAATAAGTGAAATCTCCGAGGGCAGGAAGTTGGATGTTTCTTATCTTCCCGCGCTATGATGAGCGGCTATCATCATTGGTGATTCCTCGATAGATCTCCATGATATCAGAGGGTCTCTCCTGGATCTAGCACGCTGTCCCGGAAGCGTTGATACCTATAGTGTTACAAAGAGTATCCAAGGGAAAAGAAAAAGAACTACCATATATCTTAAAAGCAACAGTATGACCATATTGTGAGTTATGAAACTTAAAGCTCTCCGCAATTTTTTTGTAAGAGTAACATATTGGGGACTTTCATCCTCCATGTAGTTGGTTAAACCAACCCTTTCAATCATCTAGACCTGCACTCCTGAAAAATGTATAACATGGAAAGCTAGAAGGATTGGAAATTCCGTCACCTCCCGCATCATCGATGTCCGGTGCAATAAGGTCTTCGTTGATGGCCTCACTAAGGTGGATGAACGTGAAGGACTTGTTCTTCTAGGAGCATCACTCCTGAGTATTTCTCCAATGTTATGGCTGTCCATTTCTGAAATTAATCAACAATCATCACAAAAATTGGTTTCAAGCAACTATAAGGTGGAAACTACTATAGAGACTTATAGGAGAGATAAACATGCATCACAACTAAATTATTTCGACTTAAATCAAGCATGCACACTCACATAAGCTGTCACCTACAACACGAAAATACTCAAGAAATACTGTACCAAATCAAATTCTACTTGGATCATCGGAGGAGTCACATACCGGAGAGCAAATACACCAAATTTCAGCACAAATGATGGGCTGAGCAAGGAGATCGAAAATTCTCGTGGAAGAACAGCAAGAACACGTGTTATAGGAATTTTTTTGAGTTTGGGAGGTGAAAGAGGAATCTTTGGCAGGTGACAGAGTAAGTGGAGGACCGGGGGGCCCCACAACATACCAACGCGCCACCAGGGGGTAGGGCACGCCTGCCCATGTTGTGCCTGACTGGTGGGTCCCCCTGGGGTCTCCCAGGTGGCTTTCTGCCTCATTTTAACATAAAGTTTATTATAATTTTTATGAAAATTTTCGAGAAACTTTATTTTCGAGGTTTTTTCAGAATTTTATAATTAATTATAAACCTGGAAAACAATTATGGAAGGGTGGAAAACAAAACCAAAACCATAACTACAGAGGTTCTAAAACATTCTAATGTGTAAATACCCAGTGAAAACAAAGGTGGAAGTGGTGAAAACAAAGTTATGGGTGGTGAGAACAAACATAACATGGCGACAACAAAAGAAATCACCGTGAAAACTAAAGTATGCATGGTGAAAACATGATTGGACTAAAGTGGCAAGGTGATAACAGAAGTAAACATGGTGAAAAAAATAGGGGAAGGTGAAATCATAGTAAAAACATTGTCCTCTTCATTCAAAATCAGAAACTTATTTACACAAGAATAAATAAAAACAGAAAAGTACAAAATCTAGTTATGCACAGCAAAATTATTTTACAGTTCTAGAAATTACACCAAGATAGTATTAGCTAGAGCTAAGCATACACAAGGTCATCCAATTGTATTCTCATAAAAAATCATCACCAAATAATCTACAAAAATCCTAGAAGTGCTCTCTAGTCATTTACCAAGATGCATGGCATTTTATCTAGGAAGCTTATTTGCAAGAAAGTCTAAGTGCTACTGGTAGGTATCACTTAGGGCTATCCAAAACAGTTCAGTTTGCATTTTTAGCATTCTTATTTTTAAAGTTATGCCAATAATGGTTAAACAAATAGGTTCTGCCAAAATATAAACTACTCCAAACATAAAAGTCAAAAAGTGGATTTACCACTTGGACATGGTTAAGAATATTTTACGGTACCTCCATGATTTTTGGTTTTTCCAGATCTATCATGTTCCTATTTTTCCAAGGACTGAAGCTAGGGTTCTGTTTCTGCCTATTTTCCAAAGGGATTAAAACACAGCGAAAAATGCGGCGCGGGCCAGATTCAACTACGGTCGAATCGGCCCAGGGCTCGCACACGCGCTGCACTACGCGGGAGCGCCCGTGTTCAAAGGGCACCGTTGATAAACGGCCCTCGTGCGTCGTCTTCCTCACCCTTCCATCTCTCTCTTCACGAAACAGGCCGAGAACGGCGACGAGGTTTGGCTCACCTAGGGGCGGCGCGAGGCAGTGGCGCGGGGTCGAGGTGGTTGCTGGAGGTCGTGGCCGTGCATGGGAGTGTAGAGGCCCCAATCCAGTGGTCCAGAACCCCTCATTTTCATCCATTCACGATCCCAGGAATTGAGTCGTGAACAACATACAAAGTTGGTACACAAATAACATTATCCATTACACAAATAATAGAGTCGTACAACAATTTTCAGATGACCAAGTCTTAATTATTGCTACGTAGGGTAGGCAAATGTCACACATTCAGCGGAAGCTAGCAAAACACATCGTAGTAGATCCCGAGTCACACCGTAACCTACAGGCTGTTGACCGGGAGCCGGGCCTAATTCGCGTAGTCGTCAACAAAGTACTCCTCCTTGTAATACTCCTCTTGCGGCAGCTCCTCATAGTCTAGCCAAGTAAATAGCCAGGGACGAAGCAAATACGAGTACATTTGAATGTACTCTTCAAGACATCCTTTAGTCACTTACATAATGCAAGTATGCTTATATGATGGAATGGGTAGGCTATACATAGGGTTCACTACCCATGGTGGATATAAGATACATCATGGTTGATTTAACATCTCTATATCTTTGTTGAAGAAGCTACTTCAAAAGAAAATATTATAGTTTTCTTTCTCTTGTAGGTATGACATGTCCAAGAGGTTTTATAAAACTTTTTTTATAAAAGAATATTTTTCTTTACAAAACTTGTTGTAGAACAACTCCAACTTTCCTTCCTCAGTACCTCATAGGTACAAAGTACATCTTCCAGTACCTCATGGGTACAAGGTCCTTTTCCATAAATATCCTTCTGTGAAACCATTGACACAATACTAGCTACATGGCCATTCAACTATCCATATCCGAGGACTCGGGTATTCTGAATAGATTTACTATGTAGAGGTGTACACAATCCACAAGATCCAATCATCTGCCATGAATCAATCATGGACCGTTCACAACAGTACGCGAACGTCAGATAAGTGATCCTAAATATCCACTATGGTCAAGCTAGTAAATGACTATCCCTTCAACTGAGTTTATTCTCCCCAGCACCATGTCACACATCGCCATGACAGGAGACCCAACTGTCGCATCCGGAGGCAAAATTAATCCACACTTTGCATGTCCCGTATCTCCCTCCTGGCGACACTTCGGTTCAGAGAATCACATTCTCTATAGCTTTTGGGATAGAACACATACTAACAAGAACAAGTTTCTAGATAGGCCTCCTGGCGACAAGTTTCTAGCGAAGACTAGGTTATGTGTCTTTTGTAAACCATTGCAAAAAGTTTCCTCTTTGCCTCCTCCAGTGAAGAAGGTCCCGCTTTTCCACCGTGGACTTTTCATAAAGCATTTGTTTACAAAACCACATTTTATAGTGTCCACTTAGGGGCTCAAGATTATTATCTTTGGTGGTATTTATATACCATATGGTGGCTAAAGGCTTGGTAACACCAAGTTTGACTACTGGCAATGTGATAGATAAATATATAGTAATAATAGCCACAACAAAATAGTTTTGGTAATCAACTTTTTTTGTAATACATACAGCAAGCAATTCACAAAGCAAAGCATCAATCAATTTTGCAAAAATAACACTTCACATGCACACACAAAAATAACAATAATAAAAGCTAACACTACTTTGGTGAAGAAATGCTATTTCTCACTCAAATGCAATGGCCACTAGCCTACCTAGGCATTTAGAGGTTAAAATGCCTCTGGTTATACTTTTGGAAAATAATATTCCACCAACCAATTATTACAAAACTATTCATACTAGTGAAAAACAATATAGCGAAAGTAAATAAACAAAGCTACTCATGCCTTTCTATAAATTTAAGTGCAAGCTAACAGAGGTGATAACATCTTATAATCAGCACCAAAATGGTAATGGACTCAACATAACAACATAAAAAACCTAGGTAAGAAACATATCAATACTTTGCTCACATAACTATTTAATAAAAAAAACTAGAAAGCAATACTAGACTATTTCTATTTCTATTTGTTTTCCAAACATGACCAAACTTCCTAACATACTAGTACTGTAAGAAAAAATCATAATAAAAGAGAGAAATACATGTACACATGCTAGAAAACAAGTTTCTATCACACAAATATTTATTCAAAACTAAATACACAAGATTTAATATTAACACAAATGTGATGAATCTAGAAATGCATGCCATAAATAATCTCGAGCTCTACAAATTACACCAAGATAGGATTACATAGATCTAATCATACACAAGCTCATCCAATTGGATCCACATCAAAAATCATTATGAAACACTCTCTATAAATCCTAGAAATGCCTACTAGACATTTACCAAAATGGATGGCATTTTCCATAGACCACTCTCCTTGATACAAGGTAAAGTGCTACTGATAGATCTACTCAATGGATACTCAAAAAAATTTGGTTTGACCAAAATGGACACATATTCTTAAAGTTATGCGCAAAACAAAGTAATAGACAGTCTCTGGCATTTTAAATACTAGAGCAAAAATAATGCACAAAAACTAGATCTACAAGTTGCATGTGGTTTGGAAAATGTTTAGCTACTGCCATGATATTTGGTTAAATTTTATTTCTATTATTTCTATGTTTAACATGCTAAATGTAAAGCCTTTGTTTTCTGTTATTTTTAAAAGGAAAAGAAACACACAGTGCAGGATGGCTTTCAAATGCGCGCGGCCCAACTAGCGCTCACTGCGGCCCATCCACACGCGCGCGCTGCGCGGCAAAATGCCACGTTCAAACAGGGCCGTTGATCCAGAGATCGACGGTCCGTAGTCGTCACCCTCCTCTCTCTCTGTTTCTCCTCACCGGAAACACGACGGCGGCGGGATGGCTCGATTGCTCACCGCGGGAGGTTGCAGGGTAGAAGAGAGGTGTCGAGGACGTCACATGAGCTCGGTGCAGTGGAGGGGTATGGTCGTGGGTGGTCACGGAAACTCCAGTCGTCGGCGCAAAGCAGCTCGGCCGCGCTGGCTCCGGCGACAATGACACAAGTCCTGCAAGCGAACGACCAAACGGAGGGGTCAGGGCGTGTCTACAGCGTACGGAAAATGCAATGGAGGTGAAAGGGATGGGTGGTGATGCTTAGGGTGAGCTCCACCTCTGCATGCTGTCCGCGGTGGCCGGCGGGGAGAAATCTGCCCGCAACGCTCACATTGGACTCGCGGGGTTTTGGGATCGTCTCGGGGTGGTGGAGAGTGGTGAGTGGCGCGGTGTGGCGTGAGGTCTGCGTGCCCGTGGCTTTATAGACACGACGCGGTGGTCGGGGGCATGTACGCGCTTTCGACCTCGACGCGGTGAGCATAGGCGCATGTACCCGGGACACTGTGGTCGTGCCAACGGGTGGCTACCGTGTCTAGGGGGTTTAGGGTGGCGAGGCACTGCTCGGGGTGTCGAGGAGAGGCGAGGTGGAGGCGCGGCGTGGCCACAGTGCTCGCGCACTGTGCGCCCGCGGCCTGTCCCCTCCTCATTTTTCCCCTCTGTTCCCTCTCTTCTCACTCCCTCTCTGGTCCACTCTAATCGACACCAAAACGTGCAAACAAAAGTAGATACTATGGGCTAGGGTTTAGGCAAAGTGGCATTGCTCAAATCGTACAAAATCAAACACAATCAACATCCAAACTTCTGTCTTTTAAACAGGAGGAACATCCAAACTTCTGTCTTTTAAACTTAGCCGAAATTGCTTAGTGCTGAGACAGATAAAATCATCAAAATGTTCCTCCTGTTTTCAAGGCTCAAATTGTTTCCAAATTTTGTTTTCCAAGTTAGAGATTGTTAAACATGATTTGCACTTTCATAAAAATAATTTGAAAACAAATTTGGGATAGTGGAAGGCTTTGAAAACAAAGTGGGAAAATGGCTAGTTTCTGTTTTTCTCTGTTTTATAAAAATCCATTTTTCTGTCTTATTTTTCTTCCACAAAACAAACATGCAATTGATTGTTTTATTATTCCAAAATTCAAACCAAGCCTATATATTTTTAGTCCATATATCAAGGAACACTTTCATGCCAAGAAAACATAAAATGTGAGTCTCTAACATATTGAAAACAAGTGCTAGATATAGATACTTGGCTAGTTTTTCAGAAAGAATTCTAAATAGAAACATAAAAGGAAAACATCCAAATTTTCTTTTGCCATTTTGTTTTTTTAATTCAGAAAAAGTCAAATAAATTTTTTTAGGTTGAAAGCAACATTGGTACACTACTTGGGACAAAAATCATTCAAAACATCATATGGAAAACATCACAGAAACACATGTTATCATTAGAGAAAATTGATATATGTTTTAGAAGAAATTGTTGCTTGCATTGCATAGATGCTCATGGTATCATACATATGTTGGTTTACATTGATGCATTACAAATTTTTTTGTTGGCCCACAAATTTGGCTTCCTTAGCTACATTACAAGTGGTCCAAAAACCGGGGTGTGACAGATCTTCCCCCCTTAAAAGTATATCGCCCCGAAATTCGCAGGTCTAGTCTTCAAGAAAACCAGGGAACTCCTTCCTGATGTAATCTTCACGCTCCCAGGTAGCTTCCTCCTCTGAATGATTCGTCCACTGAATCTTAAGGAACTTGAAAGCATTTCTCCTGGTAGCGCGAACATTTTCCTCAAGTACGCGCAGGGGTATATCACGATAGGTCAGGTCATCATTTAGGTCAATGGTCCTGAAGTCCACGTCTTGGTAAGTGAGATCTTTCTTAGGTACATGCAGACACTTCCGTAGCAAAGACACATGAAAGACATTGTGAAAGGCTGACAATTCCTGTGGCAGTTCTATCTGATAAGATACCTCTCCACGACAGACTAGGATCTTAAATGGGCCAATGTATTAGGGTGCGAGCTTTCCATTTACATGGAAACGTTGCATCCCTTTGAGCGGCGTAACACGCAGGTATACAAATCTCCAATGCTGAAGGAGACGCGCGATGCTTTGTGTCGGCATAGCTCTTCTGGTGTGATTGTGCGACTTTGAGTCTGTCACGGATCAGTTGAACTTGTTCTTCTGCAGCATGTAGAGTGTCAACTCCAAAAACTTGGTTGTCTCCAGTTTCATTCCAGTTCAGTGGGGTACGACATTTACGTCCATACAAGGCTTCAAATGGTTCCATCTGTAAGCTTGACTGATAACTGTTGTTGTGGAAAAACTCTGCAAACGGCAGGCAGTCTTCCCACTTAACCCCATAGGACAACACACAAGCATGGAGTCCGTCCCGGTTGTTTACAACAACCGGGACAAATGGGGGGGGAGGGGGCATCCGTCCCGGTTATTGCCAACAACCGGGACTAATGGGGCATTCATCCCGGTTGTTGGCAATAACCGGGACGGAAGCCCCCCACTTAGAAGTTTTTGGCTACTCCCTGGCACGGGACTTAGCCATTTCGCAAAGGAACGCTCGCGTGGAGGAGATAAAGAGGACGCCGCCAGGCTGCCCCGCGCCACCGTCGTCGCCCGGCCGCCGTCCGCCCCCCGCTCGCCGCCGTCGTCGCCCCGCATGCCATCCCGGCCGCCGCGCACGCGCGTAGAGGTACGTCCTCGCGCCAGCACACTCTCTCCTCTCTCTCCCGCGGCCACGCGACCGTTTCCTCGTCAGAGGCGGCTCTCCGGCGAGGTCCTACGCCCTCTCCCCTCTCTCCCCCTCGAGCACGAGGAGCACCACCGCGCACGGCCACGCACCACCACGCACGGCCACGGCTCTCCGGCGACCAACTCCTAGCGACGCCGCCCTTAAGTGGTTCGCGGAGAACCACACTGTTGGGCGCACAAAGCCCCGTGTGCCAATTCGGCCTCAGACGGGGGATCGATCGCCGCCGGCCATTGCTGACATCACCATGACGTCAGCAGGGCGCTGGCGTGGCACCCGCGTGGCTGCCACCGTGGACGCTGCCCCACGAGTCAGTGGGCAGTTACGCGCGGGTATGACCCCCGCTTGGTGAGAAAAGGTTTTCTGTAAAATGAAAAAAATTGAAAATTTTGAAAACATATTATAACCTTTACTTGTAAATTCAATATAAATTCGAAAAATCCTCCAATTGAGTCCATTCAAATTTCTATGAACTCATATTGGAAAAATCTATCTAATGGAATTAGGTTTACACAAAATTGAACAATTAAGTTTGCAATTATTAATTAATTGTAGAAATGACTATTAAGAAGTTAAAGTTCGTAAATTCATAGCTTTTATTCTGTTAATCGAAATTGAGAAAACTTGGTCTTTAAAAAAATTTCTTAACAAACTCTAGACATCCATATTTTATTTGGACATGTTTGAAATAATTTTATTCGATGTTTTATTAAAATCCTAAATGGGCAGAATTAAAACCAATTTTGAATAATTCATATCTCAAAAAATAATTATCCAAAAATTATGTGTCACATATCAAAATGTTCAGTAAGTCACAATATTTCTGTTTATACCATTTTCCAAGCATGACTAAATAAAATTTAGTACTGGTTGTAAATAATTACAGAAAATAAATAAATATTGGAAAATGAAAACTTTAATTCTGTTTATCAGAAAATGTGAAACAAATATAGAAATGTTCAGAAAAATAAATTCTACATGTTTATGTAATTATATGTGTTATTCTATGTTGTAGAGTTTGTTCACTTTCAAATATGCTTGTTTGCTGAAGTTTGACATAATTCAAATTCTGTAAATCCAATTTAAGCAAACCAAATTTCTTTGGGTTCCTTAGAATGTGTACTAACAGTACCCACTGCCCAAAACTCTATTTTAGTTATTTTGAAGTGTTTTAGATTTTAGATGGCCATTTGGGTACTTAGACATAATTTAAATTCTATAAATAATTACAAAATATTTTCTTAAGCAAAGTTGCTCCATTTGTTAACCTTATACCATAAAGACAAGTACCCCAACCACTTGACCATACTAGAACTATTTACATGAAGACTTGGAGAATTTTCACACATATGTTTCATATCATGTTACCCTTGTCTTAAAAAATATTTTGCATATATGGTTTCATGTGATGTGGCTATTTTGGACCAAGGCTTGGGGAGGAGAGTGACGACGAGGAGCTCTGGCAGACCCGCGCGGCGGAGCGCCGCCTCGAGCGTCACCTCAAGTTAGAGGCCTCCCAGGAGGGGAGGTTGAAGGCGCTGCGAGAGCTCTGCCAGGCCGACCATGCCGGCAAAGCCTGGGCCACCGACGATCCGAGGTGGGCTATTATCTCGGACACGATATCGTGCACCTTCGACGATGAAGAGGAGGTCACCGACGAGTTCGCCGATGAAGATGACGACAAGAAGTAGTGTTCGCCTGTTTTCTGTTTTTAATAAAACTTACCAATGCGCTCCAAACTGCGGTTTCCAGCGCGGCGCGATGGAGATGCTCTAAGAAAAGATTTCCATCCACCTCTTTTGAAAATCACCACTTTCTGCCGATTCAGCCCGATACGGGACAAATGTGAACCACAAGTGCCTCGTAATTTGCTCATGATTATTGTGGAATACAAAATTAAATAATTTAAACCCTACGTCAAATTTTGGACTTAATTATAGTTTGTAGAAATATTTAAATCTATTGAAATTTCAAAATTTGAAAATGTTACAAAATATCAAAAAATTATTTTTAATTGATAGCTTTTAGTTTTACAAAATTTTAGAAATTAGTTTCATGTCATGTGGACTTTTCTTTTAAAAGTTATATTTTTTTAATAAAACAGGAAAAGAAAAAGAGGGAAAAAAAGGAAAAACATGAAATACACCACCAACCGGTACTAAAGGTCCGCCGGCTCGCGCAGTTGGGGTGGGTCCGGGGGACACCTTTGGTACCGTTTGGTGCCACCAACCGGTACTAATACAAACCTTTAGTACCGGTTTGTGCCACCAACCGGTACCAATACCCCTTTGGTACCGGTTGGTGGCACAAACCGGTATTAAAGGGTTGAAACACGCGGGGGTCTTAAGCGTTTTTTCCCGAAAATTTCGCCAAGTCCCCGAAGAACACAGACGCGCCTCCGGGCTCAACCGACGACGACGACGACGAAGTGCTGCCGCGCGCTGTAGTGCTGCCCTGCCTCTCCTCGTCGCGCTCCTCCTTGTCGCCGGAGTTGCTCCTCTGCCTTCGCCTCGTCGTCGCACGCCTCCTCCCTGCTTCCCCTCTCGATCGCCGCGCGTGCCTCCGGCCTCCGTCGACGTCGCGCCTCCACACCTGCTGCGCCGCCACCACCGCGCCACCACCACCGCGTCGCCACCACCGCGCCAC
The DNA here is from genome assembly GCA_028641055.1 of Alopecurus myosuroides. Classification (NCBI taxonomy): domain Eukaryota; kingdom Viridiplantae; phylum Streptophyta; class Magnoliopsida; order Poales; family Poaceae; genus Alopecurus; species Alopecurus myosuroides. The sequence continues at coordinate 14,260,123 of CM054057.1, forward strand.
CACCACCGCGTCGCGCGCCTCCCCTGCCTCTACGCCTCCGCTCCGGCCCGCCTGCTCACATTCAGGAAAGGTGAGCGTTTTTTCTTTGTTTTTTTTCTATTATAAAATAGATAATATTTAGTACTCACAATATTTAGGTATTGGACTTAGAGAAAATATTTAGGTATTAGCTAGACTTAGAGAAAAATACTAAAATACTCACAATATTTAGACTTAGAGAAAAAAATTCGTACAACATAATTTGGACAATATTTAGACTTAGAGAAAAAAATTTGCAATATAATTAGTACTCACAATATTTAGTACTTCGAATATTTAGTACTAGACTTAGAGAAAAAAATATTTAGGTATTAGACTTAGAGAAAAAAATTAGGTATTAGACTTGGAGATTTTTTTTTGCAATATTTAGTACTCACCATATTTAGTACTTAGAATATTTAGTACTTACAACAGCGCAAGTCCTGCAAGCGAACAACCAAACAGAGGGGTCAGGGCGCGTCTACGGCGTACGACGAATGCAATGGAGGTGAAAGGGAGGGGTGGTGATGCTCGGGGTGAGCTCCACTTGTGCGTGCTGTCCGCGGTGGCCGGCGATGAGAAATCTGCCCGCAACACTCACAATGTACTCGCAGAGTTTTGGGATCGTGTCAGGGCGGTGAAGAGTGGTGAGTGGCGCGGTGTGGCGAGAGGGATGCGTGCCCATGGCTTCATAGCCACGACGGGGTGGTCGGGGGCATGCACGCACTTTCGGCCTCGACGCGGTGAGCACGGGCGCATGCTCCCGGGACGCTGTGGTCGTGCCAACGGGTGGCTACCGTGTCTAGGCGGTTTAGGGTGGTGAGGCACTGCTCGGGGTGTCGAGGACAGGCGAGGTGGAGGCGCAGCGTGGCCAAAGTGCTCGCGCACTATGCACCCGCAGCCTGTCCCCTCTTCATTTTTCTCCGTCTGTTCCCTCTCTTCTCACCCCCTCTCTGGTCCACTCTAATCGACGTGCAAATGAGAGTAGATACTATGGTCTAGGGTTTAGGCAAAGTGGCATTGCTCAAATCGTACAAAATCAAACACAATCAACATCCAAACATTTCTATTTTAAAAAGATTCGGAAAATTCAGTTTTGAGTGACTTAGCCAAAATTGCTAAGTGCTGAGACAGATAAAATCATCAAAATGTTCCTTCTGTTTTCAAGGCTCAAATGGTTTCCAAATTTTGTTTTCCAAGTTAGAGATTGTTAAACATGATTTGCAATTTCATAAAAATCTCTGAAAACAAATTTGGGATAGTGGAAGGCTTTGAAAACAAAGTGGGAAAATGGCTAGTTTCTGTGTTTCTCTGTTTTCTAAAAATCCGTTTTTCTTCCACAAAAACAAGCATGCAATTGATTGTTTTCTTATTTTAAAATTCAAACCAAGCCTATAGATTTGTAGTCCATATATCAGAGAACACTTTCATGCCAAGAAAACATAAAATATGAGTCTCTAACATATTCAAAACAAGTGCTAGATATAGATACTTGGCTAGTTTACAGAAACAATTCTAAATAGAAACATCAAAGGAAAACATCCAAATTTTATTTTACCATTTTGTTTTATTGATTCAAACAAAGTCAAATAACATTGTTAGGTTGAAAGAAACATTGATACAACACTTGGGTCAAAAATTATTCAAAACATCATACGGAAAACATCACAGAAAACGGCCGCGGCGGCGAACCTGCAGGCAAACGGCCAGGGCATCGTGTCAGGAGGATGTGCACAGGGTCAGGGAGTGAGACTAGGCCAAAATGGGGGGAGCTCCACCTTCGAGGCGATCTGACACGGCTCCGGCGAGGTTTCCTCCTCGCCTCGCTCACAAAGAGCAAGCGGGGAAGTGTAGGGTGGCTAGGGGCGTGCGATGAGGTGTGAGGGAGTGGATGGCGATATGGGAGAGCGCGACGTGGCTTATAGGCGCGGGGCACGGGTGGTGCTCTACGGCATGGCCACGGGCGTGCTCGGCATGGCTCCTGGCGTCGTGCTAGAGGTTGCATAGGGCTAGGGAGGGTGCGCACTGGTGCTGGGCGGCGAGGTGAGGCTAGGGAGGGTGCGCACCGGTGGTGGGCGGCATGGGCACAGTGGCGCGCACTGTGTGCTCCCTCCCTGTCCCCCTCTTCTCGGCCTCCCTTTTCCCTCTCTCATTCCCCTCTCTCTGCGCAACCAACAGGACATACAAAGCACACAGAGCAAGTGGCAACATAGGGGAGTAGAGTGGACATGTTCTCTCCCCTTAATTCACACAATTTCAAACCAATTAAATCAATCAAAATTCTATCCAAAATCAGTTTCAGAAGATTCAGAAAAATGACTTAGAAGAATTGTTATAATTCGGCCTTGGTGCAAAGTGGTGATTCGGGCGAGGTGCATAAGAAGGAGCCCTTGGTGGTGGTGGTCTTGCATAAGGAGCAGGGCGATTCCTTGGTGCACTAGGTCCTCCTTGAAATTGCATCTTCCCCTTCCTCTTATCAAAGGCATTCTGGCGCTTATGCTCCATCATCATGGCAGCATCTGCAAGGGATTCCAGATCCTGGAATGGTATGACAACAAGTGTACACTGCAGCTCATCATGCAGTCCATTCAGGAACCTCTCTTTCTTCTTTGCTTCAGTGTTGACTTCCTCAGGTGCATACCGGGACAGTAGAGTGAAATCTTCCCAGTACTTTCACACAGTCACCCCTCCTTGTCTCAGCTTCAGAAACTTATCCCGTATGATGCTCATCACACCTTGGAGAATGTGGTATTTTCGGAACCTTGCAACAAGAACTTCCCAATTGGCAAAAGTGGCTTATTAGCCCCACCAAGTCCTTGCCGGTCCAGCAATAAAATGAGTGGCAAACAACACCTTGTAATTCTCCTTCACCGATGCTACTTTCAGGTTGTTAGCAATTGTGTGGAGCCAATCATCAGCATCTAGTGGCTCAATAGTGCTGCGCTCTCAGCACGCAGCACGTGTGGCTTGGCGGTCTTCCATCATTAATGCCAACAGTGCCTCCATCATTTTGCTAAGTGCTGAAACAGACAAAATCATCAAAAAGTTCAGGCATGATTAAAATAGCAATTGAAGTCCAATTGTGAAATTTGAAATTGGATAGTGTTAAGAATGCCATGAACATCCACGAACACATTTATAATATCTTTTTGAAAATGTGTAAGACTATGAAAACAAGGTGGAAAAAGGGCATCTTTCTGTTTTTCTCTGTTTTTAAAATACTCTAGTTTTCTCTCTTATTTTCTTGTCATAAAAACAAGCATGCAACTATATGTTTTCAAACTTCACAAATCAAACTAAGGTTATGGATTTGTAGTCCACACACCAGAGAAAAATTATAAACCAATAAAACATAAAATTGGATATTCTAGCTAATTGAAAAATGAGCTAAAAATAGGTGTTTGGATAGTTTTTCAGGGAAAAACTTTAATATAATTATAAAGAAAAACATCCATAATTGCAAATGCCATTTTGTTTTCTTGGATGAAACAAAGCCAAATAATGTTGTCAAGTTGAAAATAAGCATGATCCAATACTTGGAACAAAAATTCCTCAATATAACATATGGATAACATCAGAGAAAACAATAGTGAGCTTTTAGGAACAATGATATTCAATTTAAAAGAAAATATTGCTTGCATTGCATAGTTAACCATGGTCACATACACATATTGTTCCACACAAATATATTACAAAAGTTTTTGTTGGCTCACATTTTTGTCTCCCATAACTATATTACAATGGTCCAAAAACTGTGGTGTGAAACTAACCTTGTGCCTCGTCACTCACTTGCTGCAATTTCCTATGCGGTCCATTCCGAATATCATGAGCTCCTATTAACATGCAAATAGAGACAACAAAAATAACATCAATCTCAATTTGCAATAAGTTTTTACATGGATACCATTGAAAACTTACTTTTGTGCCATTCATCTGGGTGTTTCTTTTTCTTCATACTAAGGGAAACAAGCGCACTCACAACCTAATTAGCCCAATTTCAGACCACGTGTATACCTAAGATCCAGGAGAAGCTAATAAATGAAAATTGTTATAGAATAACTAAGTTGGGTGAAAGGCGAGGACACTTCCAATGGATCTTATCTAAAGTTGTACCATAACCATTAAAAGTCATTTACATAAGGACTAAATCTAAAATATTTTTCATTTATTATGTTTTCCAATCTAGTAATAGCATTTTCAGACCACGTGTATACCTAAGATCTAGGAGAAGCAAATAAATGAAAATGGTTATAGAATAACTAAGTTGGGTGAAAGGCGAGGACACTTCCAATGGATCTTATCTAAAGTTGTACCATAACCATTAAAAGTCATTTACATAAGGACTAAATCTAAAATATTTTTTCATTTATTATGTTTTCCAATCTAGTAATAGCATTTTAATGTGGCGTAATGTTTGTGCCAAACTTGCGACTAGACCGAAGTATGTGCACAAAGAATTTGTGTGATGAATCGTCAATTTGAATCAGACCTGAACTCTCTGATGGAAAAAATAATTGTTCCACACACGATATTTTGATTCTGCACATATTTGATCATTAGTTGGAACAAGAAGTGGACTCCTAACTGGACAGATCATTTTGCATAAAACTACAGAATCAAGTTATTAACTGAATTTTTCAAATGGGCACATATTTTACGTACAACATATTTCAAATGGGCTTCATTCTTGAATTTCCTAAACGAAACAAGGAAAAACTCTACTACAAAATCCAAGAACAAATCTTGAACGGATGATCAGCTGACGCAGTTTTCGGCAATTGATAATTTGTTGCTATGTGTCCATGGAAGAAACATGCACAGAGAAAAGAAAAGATTGCTGGACTGCAAGAAGTTCACCCAGTGTGTTAGCTAACTGTTATGCAGTTATATATGCTTCACTAAGCATATACTGCTTCTAGGTTGGACGTACTGAATATGCAAAAATTTGTTTCTTATCCACTGCGGACACCTCCAGCAAGCACGAGCCATGGAGGCAGCTCACGGAAGCCGACGGTGGAATGCAGATGTCTAACTGAAAGTAACTGTCTAGCTTGTAAGTGCATACAGGAGTAGAGCATGGACACTACTCCATATTTAAAGCTTTTTTGAGTTCACACTGGTGATTAGCAGATAAAATAATTAAGCATACCGCTATTGTTACTGTATGCACTAGCACTAGCAGTTTGCACGATAGATAATTATCTTGAGGTACTGTATCCTACACACAAATGATCATGCGAATCCAACAATAGTAATATCCTGCACAAGTATGCTATGAAACTACAGAAACTAGTATGCTAGGCTATGGAATGGGCAGCTTGGGATTCAGGCACGCCCACCTAGGCAAGAAGGCTAAGATATTCTAGCCCGGCTAGCTAAGGTAGCCATGTATTATTCCCCTCTATCAAAGCATATCATTACTAATCAAGACCATAACAATACTTGCTTAGGATCCAAAACGAGCAGCCATTAACCCACTCGGCCAGCTGCTGCAGGGGTTTCTCTTGTCGAGGCCGAGCACCCTCAGCTGATTGCCATCACAAGGGGTTTCTCTCGTTACCAGAATATTGGCCCAAAACAGATCTTATACGGGCGAGTTAAAAACTGAAAATGGCCAACCAAATCGCAGGTTTAGCTGCGCGCGTTTGGCCAAGGGCCAACAAGAAATCGCGTTTGGTTTGAAGGGGTTAGCAGAGCATGCATGCAGGTGCAGCGAGCACCTCCGTGGTGGCAGCTCGGCATGGACGTGAAGTACATGCAAGAGAACTAGAAAAGGCACATACATTACAAAACCAAGAAAAACTATTCTCTCCCGTACGTGGAGGATCCAACACCAACTAGGGCTCAGATTTGGTGTTTCTACTCCTACGCGGACCTGGTGTACTCTCGCCGGCCATGGCAGGGACATGTGCCCGGGCCTCGCCAAGATCTGCCACCTTTGCCGGCCGAGGCCGCAGGAACATGGTGAGCAGAAGAGAGGGACGAAGGGTGGTCCTGGCCGGACGCTTGTACCTGAGGGCGGGTGGTGTCGCTGGCCGGAGTTGAGGAATGGGGAGGACGGTAGCTCCAGTCGGTGAAGCGATAAAACTCCAAATCCGCTCTCCACCCACGTATACCTTCCAAGAACACAAGAACATCAAGGTTAGTACTAGCTAGATAGAATAGAGAAGAGAGAGCAGCCGAGGGAGAGAGAGGCTGCACCTTGGCCGGACGGCGGACGCCAAAGGCTCCTGTGGTGGTCGCCTCCTCTTTAGAGTAACACAGGTGGCTGCAGGACTTGAGGAGCATGCCTTGTTATTATAAAGCAGAGCGCTCTCTCTCTTTGAGTTGGAGCATGCCTTGTTTTTACTGCCGTTTCAGCCTTTTACTGCAACATATAGTTGCCATTAAACTCGGTACCTGCCACCTGTTTCAGCTCGGGCGATTAAATTCAGTACCAGCTGCCACCAAACATAGGCTACCGTGCCATAGCCAAAGCCGCCGCTGGAGCAATCAAACCGAACGAAACAGTGCACGCGAGACACTCCATGCTGCCATTCCGTCCAGAGCACTGCACGTCCGCATACTATATATTTTTCTGAGGAAAAAAATCTGGAAAACCCTTTTGCACTATTCGTTGGCGTGGAAACATGCACCTTTGTGAAAAATATGCTTGTCTTGAAAAATGAATGCTCATATACACGATAGTGCAATTTATGAATGGTATTTTTTTTAAATGTGGAATAATCCATGTTTATTATTTTTCTTTTCATATAGGACGCGCTCCACGTAAAAAGATTGTTTTTTTTTTTACATTTTCTTATTTTTTTTGTTTGTTTGCATTCAAACATGTTCAAAGTCGTTGGCTTAACTATTCACAACAATAGCTTGTATCCTTCAATACCATCTATGGATGTTGCATAGAATACTACTCCCTCCGTCTCATATTAAGTGTCTACCATCTATATGTCTGTTAAATGTTAGTTTCAAATTTTTTACTAAAGTGGGAACTAATAGAATAACTGCTATTGCGCAGCGTATAATTAGACCCACACAATCTGCGTTTCTCCCTGGGAGAAATATTTTAGAGGGAGTTGTGGTGTTGCATGAAACTATACATGAGCTCAAAACGAAGAAAATGGATGGGGTTCTATTAAAAATTGACTTCGAAAAGGCCTATGATAAGGTCAGTTGGCCTTTTCTTCGGCAAACATTAAGAATGAAAGGGTTCTCACCGATCTGGTGTGACTGGGTGGCGCGGTTTGTTCAGGAAGGGAGTGTGGGTATCAGAGTAAATGATGACATTGGGCATTTTTTTCAAACTTTAAAAGGATTGAGGCAAGGGGATCCGTTATCCCCTATTCTCTTTAATCTTATAGCTGATATGTTAGCAGTTCTTATTGCTAGAGCTAAGGAGGGGAATGATGTGGGGAGCCTGGTCCCTCATTTGGTTGAGGGGGGGGGGGGGGTTTCCATTTTACAATATGCCGATGACACAATTCTTTTTCTTGAACATGACCTTGATAAAGCGGTTAATATGAAATTAATTTTGTCGAGCATACAGGAGTAGAGCATGGACACTACTCCATATTTAAAGCTTTTTTGAGTTCACACTGGTGATTAGCAGATAAAATAATTAAGCATACCGCTATTGTTACTGAATGCACTAGCACTAGCAGTTTCATCCATTCACGATCCCAGGAATTGAGTCGTGAACAACATACAAAGTTGGTACACAAATAACATTATCCATTACACAAATAATAGAGTCGTACAACAATTTTCAGATGACCAAGTCTTAATTATTGCTACGTAGGGCAGGCAAATGTCACACATTCAGCGGAAGCTAGCAAAACACATCGTAGTAGATCCCGAGTCACACCGTAACCTACAGGCTGTTGACCGGGAGCCGGGCCTAATTAGCGTAGTCGTCAACAAAGTACTCCTCCTTGTAATACTCCTCTTGCGGCAGCTCCTCATAGTCTAGCCAAGTAAATAGCCAGGGACGAAGCAAATATGAGTACATTTGAATGTACTCTTCAAGACATCCTTTAGTCACTTACATAATGCAAGTATGCTTATATGATGGAATGGGTAGGCTATACATAGGGTTCACTACCCATGGTGGATATAAGATACATCATGGTTGATTTAACATCTGTATATCTTTGTTGAAGAAGCTACTTCAAAAGAAAATATTATAGTTTTCTTTCTCTTGTAGGTATGACATGTCCAAGAGGTTTTATAAAACTTTTTTTATAAAAGAATATTTTTCTTTACAAAACTTCTTGTAGAACAACTCGAACTTTCCTTCCTCAGTACCTCATAGGTACAAAGTACATCTTCCAGTACCTCATGGGTACAAGGTCCTTTTCCATAAATATCCTTCTGTGAAACCATTGACACAATACTAGCTACATGGCCATTCAACTATCCATATCCGAGGACTCGGGTATTCTGAATAGATTTACTATGTAGAGGTGTACACAATCCACAAGATCCAATCATCTGCCATGAATCAATCATGGACCGTTCACAACAGTACGCGAACGTCAGATAAGTGATCCTAAATATCCACTATGGTCAAGCTAGTAAATGACTATCCCTTCAACTGAGTTTATTCTCCCCAGCACCATGTCACACATCGCCATGACAGGAGACCCAACTGTCGCATCCGGAGGCAAAATTAATCCCACACTTTGCATGTCCCGTATCTCCCTCCTGGCGACACTTCGGTTCAGAGAATCACATTCTCTATAGCTTTTGGGATAGAACACATACTAACAAGAACAAGTTTCTAGATAGGCCTCTTGACCATTGTGAGGTAGAGTGGAAGTATGTCTTGGTTGTCTAGCGAAGACTAGGTTATGTGTCATTTGTAAACCATTGCAAAAAGTTTCCTCTTTGCCTCCTCCAGTGAAGAAGGTCCCGCTTTTCCACCATGGACTTTTCATAAAGAATTTGTTTACAAAACCACATTTTATAGTGTCCACTTAGGGGCTCAAGATTATTATCTTTGGTGGTATTTATATACCATATGGTGGCTAAAGGCTTGGTAACACCAAGTTTGACTACTGGCAATGTGATAGATAAATATATAGTAATAATAGCCCACAACAAAATAGTTTTGGTAATACAACTTCTTTTGTAATACATAACAAACCAAGCAAATCTACACAAAGCAAAGCATCAATCAATTTTGCAACAAATAACAACTTCACATGCACACACCAAAAATAACCAATAATAAAGCTAACACTACTTTGGGTGAAGAAATGTTATTTCTCACTAAAATGCAATGGCCACTAGCCTACCTAGGGCATTTAGAGGTCAAAATGCCTCTGGTTATCCTTTGAGAAAATAATATATCAACACCAATTATTACAAACTATTCATACTCGAGCACACCCTATAGCAGAAGTAAATAAACAAAGCTACTCATGCATTTCTATAAATTTAAGTGCAAGCTAACAGAGGTGATAAATCTTATAATCAGTACCAAAATGGTAATGGACTCAACATAACAACATAAAAAACCTAGGTAAGAAACATATCAATACTTTGCTCACATAACTATTTAATAAAAAAAACTAGAAAGCAATACTAGACTATTTCTATTTCTATTTGTTTCCAAACATGACCCAAACTTCCTAACATACTAGTACTGTAAGAAAAAATCAAAATAAAGAGAGAAATACATGTACACATGCTAGAAAACAAGTTTCTATCACACAAACATTTATTCAAAACTAAATACACAAGTTTTAATATTAACAGAAATGTGATGAATCTAGAAATGCATGCCATAAATAATCTCGAGCTCTACAAATTACACCAAGATAGAATTACATAGATCTAATCATACACAAGCTCATCCAATTGGATCCACATCAAAAATCATTATGAAAAACTCTCTATAAATCCTAGAAATGCCTACTAGACATTTACCCAAATGGATGGCATTTCATAGACCACTCTCCTTGATACAAGTAAAGTGCTACTGATAGATCTACTCAATGGATACTCAAAAAAAATTTGGTTTGACCAAAATGGACACATATCTTAAAGTTATGCGCAAAAACAAAGTAATAGACAGTCTCTGGCATTTTAATACTAGAGCAAAAATAATGCACAAAAACTAGATCTACAAGTTGCATGTGGTTTGGAAAATGTTTAGCTACTGCCATGATATTTGGTTAAATTTTATTTCTATTATTTCTTGTTTAACATGCTAAATGTAAAGCCTTTGTTTCTGTTATTTTTAAAAGGAAAAGAAACACACAGTGCAGGCTGGCTTTCAAATGCGCGCGGCCCAACTAGCGCTCACTGCGGCCCATCCACACGCGCGCGCTGCGCTGCGCGGCAAAATGCCACGTTCAAACAGGGCCGTTGATCCAGAGATCGACGGTCCGTAGTCGTCACCCTCCTCTCTCTCTGTTTCTCCTCACCGGAAACACGACGGCGGCGGGATGGCTCGATTGCTCACCGCGGGAGGTTGCAGGGTAGAAGAGAGGTGTCGAGGACGTCACATGAGCTCGGTGCAGTGGAGGGGTATGGTCGTGGGTGGTCACGGAAACTCCAGTCGTCGGCGCAAAGCAGCTCGGCCGCGCTGGCTCCGGCGACAATAACGCAAGTCCTGCAAGCGAACGACCAAACGGAGGGGTCAGGGCTTGTCTACAGCGTACGGAAAATGCAATGGAGGTGAAAGGGAGGGGTGGTGATGCTTAGGGTGAGCTCCACCTCTGCATGCTGTCCGCGGTGGCCGGCGGGGAGAAATCTGCCCGCAACGCTCACATTGGACTCGCGGGGTTTTGGGATCGTCTCGGGGTGGTGGAGAGTGGTGAGTGGCGCGGTGTGGCGTGAGGTCTGCGTGCCCGTGGCTTTATAGACACGACGCGGTGGTCGGGGGCATGTACGCGCTTTCGGCCTCGACGCGGTGAGCATAGGCGCATGTACCCCGGGACGCTGTGGTCGTGCCAACGGGTGGCTACCGTGTCTAGGGGGTTTAGGGTGGCGAGGCACTGCTCGGGGTGTCGAGGAGAGGCGAGGTGGAGGCGCGGCGTGGCCACAGTGCTCGCGCACTGTGCGCCCGCGGCCTGTCCCCTCCTCATTTTTCCCCCTCTGTTCCCTCTCTTCTCACTCCCTCTATGGTCCACTCTAATCGACACCGAAACGTGCAAACAAAAGTAGATACTATGGGCTAGGGTTTAGGCAAAGTGGCATTGCTCAAATCGTACAAAATCAAACACAATCAACATCCAAACTTCTGTCTTTTAAACATATTCAGAAAATTCAGTTTTTAGTGACTTAGCCGAAATTGCTAAGTGCTGAGACAGATAAAATCATCAAAATGTTCCTCCTGTTTTCAAGGCTCAAATTGTTTCCAAATTTTGTTTTCCAAGTTAGAGATTGTTAAACATGATTTGCACTTTCATAAAAATAATTTGAAAACAAATTTGGGATAGTGGAAGGCTTTGAAAACAAAGTGGGAAAATGGCTAGTTTCTGTTTTTCTCTGTTTTATAAAAATCCATTTTTCTGTCTTATTTTTCTTCCACAAAACAAACATGCAATTGATTGTTTTATTATTCCAAAATTCAAACCAAGCCTATATATTTTTAGTCCATATATCAAGGAACACTTTCATGCCAAGAAAACATAAAATGTGAGTCTCTAACATATTGAAAACAAGTGCTAGATATAGATACTTGGCTAGTTTTTCAGAAAGAATTCTAAATAGAAACATAAAAGGAAAACATCCAAATTTTCTTTTGCCATTTTGTCTTTTTAATTCAAAAAAAGTCAAATAAATTTTTTTAGGTTGAAAGCAACATTGGTACACTACTTGGGACAAAAATCATTCAAAACATCATATGGAAAACATCACAGAAACACATGTTATCATTAGAGAAAATTGATATATGTTTTAGAAGAAATTGTTGCTTGCATTGCATAGATGCTCATGGTATCATACATATGTTGGTTTACATTGATGCATTACAAATTTTTTTGTTGGCCCACAAATTTGGCTTCCTTAGCTACATTACAAGTGGTCCAAAAACCGGGGTGTGACAGATCTTCCCCCCTTAAAAGTATATCGCCCCGAAATTCGCAGGTCTAGTCTTCAAGAAAACCAGGGAACTCCTTCCTGATGTAATCTTCACGCTCCCAGGTAGCTTCCTCCTCTGAATGATTCGTCCACTGAATCTTAAGGAACTTGAAAGCATTTCTCCTGGTAGCACGAACATTTTCCTCAAGTACGCGCAGGGGTATATCACGATAGGTCAGGTCATCATTTAGGTCAATGGTCCTGAAGTCCACGTCTTGGTAAGTGAGATCTTTCTTAGGTACATGCAGACACTTCCGTAGCAAAGACACATGAAAGACATTGTGAAAGGCTGACAATTCCTGTGGCAGTTCTATCTGATAAGATACCTCTCCACGACAGACTAGGATCTTAAATGGGCCAATGTATTAGGGTGCGAGCTTTCCATTTACATGGAAACGTTGCATCCCTTTGAGCGGCATAACACGCAGGTATACAAATCTCCAATGCTGAAGGAGACGCGCGATGCTTTGTGTCGGCATAGCTCTTCTGGTGTGATTGTGCGACTTTGAGTCTGTCACGGATCAGTTGAACTTGTTCTTCTGCAGCATGTAGAGTGTCAACTCCAAAAACTTGACTGTCTCCAGTTTCATTCCAGTTCAGTGGGGTACGACATTTACGTCCATACAAGGCTTCAAATGGTTCCATCTGTAAGCTTGACTGATAACTGTTGTTGTGGAAAAACTCTGCAAACGGCAGGCAGTCTTCCCACTTAACCCCATAGGACAACACACAAGCATGGAGTCCGTCCCGGTTGTTTACAACAACCGGGACAAATGGGGGGGAGGGGGGCATCCGTCCCGGTTATTGCCAACAACCGGGACTAATGGGGCATTCATCCCGGTTGTTGGCAATAACCGGGACGGAAGCCCCCCACTTAGAAGTTTTTGGCTACTCCCTGGCACGGGACTTAGCCATTTCGCAAAGGAACGCTCGCGTGGAGGAGATAAAGAGGACGCCGCCAGGCTGCCCCGCGCCACCGTCGTCGCCCGGCCGCCGTCCGTCCCCCGCTCGCCGCCGTCGTCGCCCCGCATGCCATCCCGGCCGCCGCGCGCGCGCGTAGAGGTATGTCCTCGCGCCAGCACACTCTCTCCTCTCTCTCCCGCGGCCACGCGACCGTTTCCTCGTCAGAGGCGGCTCTCCGGCGAGGTCCTACGCCCTCTCCCCTCTCTCCCCCTCGAGCACGAGGAGCACCACCGCGCACGGCCACGCACCACCACGCATGGCCACGGCTCTCCGGCGACCAACTCCTAGCGACGCCGCCCTTAAGTGGTTCGCGGAGAACCACACTGTTGGGCGCACAAAGCCCCGTGTGCCAATTCGGCCTCAGACGGGGGATCGATCGCCGCCGGCCATTGCTGACATCACCATGACGTCAGCAGGGCGCTGGCGTGGCACCCGCGTGGCTGCCACCGTGGACGCTGCCCCACGAGTCAGTGGGCAGTTACGCGCGGGTATGACCCCCGCTTGGTGAGAAAAGGTTTTCTGTAAAATGAAAAAAATTGAAAATTTTGAAAACATATTATAACCTTTACTTGTAAATTCAATATAAATTCGAAAAATCCTCCAATTGAGTCCATTCAAATTTCTATGAACTCATATTGGAAAAATCTATCTAATGGAATTAGGTTTACACAAAATTGAACAATTAAGTTTGCAATTATTAATTAATTATAGAAATGACTATTAAGAAGTTAAAGTTCGTAAATTCATAGCTTTTATTCTGTTAATCGAAATTGAGAAAACTTGGTCTTTAAAAAATTTTGTTAACAAACTCTAGACATCCATATTTTATTTGGACATGTTTGAAATAATTTTATTCGATGTTTTATTAAAATCCTAAATGGGAAGAATTAAAACCAATTTTGAATAATTCATATCTCAAAAAATAATTATCCAAAAATTATGTGTCACATATCAAAATGTTCAGTAAGTCACAATATTTCTGTTTATACCATTTTCCAAGCATGACTAAATAAAATTTAGTACTGGTTGTAAATAATTACAGAAAATAAATAAATATTGGAAAATGAAAACTTTAATTCTATTTATCAGAAAATGTGAAACAAATATAGAAATGTTCAGAAAAATAAATTCTACATGTTTATGTAATTATATGTGTTATTCTATGTTGTAGAGTTTGTTCACTTTCAAATATGCTTGTTTGCTGAAGTTTGACATAATTCAAATTCTGTAAATCCAATTTAAGCAAACCAAATTTCTTTGGGTTCCTTAGAATATGTACTAACAGTACCCACTGCCCAAAACTCTATTTTAGTTATTTTGAAGTGTTTTAGATTTTAGATGGCCATTTGGGTACTTAGACATAATTTAAATTCTATAAATAATTACAAAATATTTTCTTAAGCAAAGTTGCTCCATTTGTTAACCTTATACCATAAAGACAAGTACCCCAACCACTTGACCATACTAGAACTATTTACATGAAGACTTAGAGAATTTTCACATATATGTTTCATATCATGTTACCCTTGTCTTAAAAAATATTTTGCATATATGGTTTCATGTGATGTGGCTATTTTGGACCAAGGCTTGGGGAGGAGAGTGACGACGAGGAGCTCTGGCAGACCCGCGCGGCGGAGCGCCGCCTCGAGCGTCACCTCAAGTTAGAGGCCTCCTGGGAGGGGAGGTTAAAGGCGCTGCGAGAGCTCTGCCAGGCCGACCATGCCGGCAAAGCCTGGGCCACCGACGATCCGAGGTGGGCTATTATCTCGGACACGATATCGTGCACCTTCGACGATGAAGAGGAGGTCACCAACGAGTTCGCCGATGAAGATGACGACAAGGAGTAGTGTTCGCCTGTTTTCTGTTTTTAATAAAACTTACCAATGCGCTCCAAACTGCGGTTTCCAGCACGGCGCGATGGAGATGCTCTAAGAAAAGATTTCCATCCACCTCTTTTGAAAATCACCACTTTCTGCCGATTCAGCCCGATACGGGACAAATGTGAACCACAAGTGCCTCGTAATTTGCTCATGATTATTGTGGAATACAAAATTAAATAATTTAAACCCTACGTCAAATTTTGGACTTAATTATAGTTTGTAGAAATATTTAAATCCATTGAAATTTCAAAATTTGAAAATGTTACAAAATATCAAAAAATTATTTTTAATTGATAGCTTTTAGTTTTACAAAATTTTAGAAATTAGTTTCATGTCATGTGGACTTTTCTTTTAAAAGTTATATTTTTTTAATAAAACAGGAAAAGAAAAAGAGGGAAAAAAAGGAAAAAAACGAAATACACCACCAACCGGTACTAAAGGTCCGCCGGCTCGCGCGCAGTTGGGGTGGGTCCGGGGGACACCTTTGGTACCGTTTGGTGCCACCAACCGGTACTAATACAAACCTTTAGTACCGGTTTGTGCCACCAACCGGTAACAATACCCCTTTGGTACCGGTTGGTGGCACAAACCGGTATTAAAGGGTTGAAACACGCGGGGGTCTTAAGCGTTTTTTCCCGAAAATTTCGCCAAGTCCCCGAAGAACACAGACGCGCCTCCGGGCTCAACCGACGACGACGACGACGAAGTGCTGCCGCGCGCTGTAGTGCTGCCCTGCCTCTCCTCGTCGCGCTCCTCCTTGTCGCCGGAGTTGCTCCTCTGCCTTCGCCTCGTCGTCGCACGCCTCCTCCCTGCTTCCCCTCTCGATCGCCGCGCGTGCCTCCGGCCTCCGTCGACGTCGCGCCTCCACACCTGCTGCGCCGCCACCACCGCGCCACCACCACCGCGTCGCCACCACCGTGCCACCACCACCGCGTCGCGCGCCTCCCCTGCCTCTACGCCTCCGCTTCGACCCGCCTGCGCACATTGAGGAAAGGTGAGCGTTTTTTCTTTGTTTTTTTTTCTATTATAAAATAGATAGTATTTAGTACTCACAATATTTAGGTATTGGACTTAGAGAAAATATTTAGGTATTAGCTAGACTTAGAGAAAAATACTAAAAGTACTCACAATATTTAGACTTAGAGAAAAAAATTAGTACAACATAATTTGGACAATATTTAGACTTAGAGAAAAAAATTTGCAATATAATTAGTACTCACAATATTTAGTACTTCGAATATTTAGTACTAGACTTAGAGAAAAAATATTTAGGTATTAGACTTAGAGAAAAAAATTAGGTATTAGACTTGGAGATTTTTTTTTGCAATATTTAGTACTCACCATATTTAGTACTTAGAATATTTAGTACTTACAACAGCGCAAGTCCTGCAAGCGAACAACCAAACAGAGGGGTCAGGGCGCGTCTACAGCGTACGACGAATGCAATGGAGGTGAAAGGGAGGGGTGGTGATGCTCGGGGTGAGCTCCACTTGTGCGTGCTGTCCGCGGTGGCCGGCGATGAGAAATCTGCCCGCAACACTCACAATGTACTCGCAGAGTTTTGGGATCGTGTCAGGGCGGTGAAGAGTGGTGAGTGGCGCGGTGTGGCGAGAGGGATGCGTGCCCATGGCTTCATAGCCACGACGGGGTGGTCGGGGGCATGCACGCACTTTCGGCCTCGACGCGGTGAGCACGGGCGCGTGCTCCCGGGATGCTGTGGTCGTGCCAACGGGTGGCTACCGTGTCTAGGCGGTTTAGGGTGGTGAGGCACTGCTCGGGGTGTCGAGGACATGCGAGGTGGAGGCGCAGCGTGGCCAAAGTGCTCGCGCACTATGCACCCGCAGCCTGTCCCCTCTTCAATTTTCTCCGTCTGTTCCCTCTCTTCTCACCCCCTCTCTGGTCCACTCTAATCGACATGCAAATGAGAGTAGATACTATGGTCTAGGGTTTAGGCAAAGTGGCATTGATCAAATCGTACAAAATCAAACACAATCAACATCCAAACATTTCTATTTTAAACAGATTCGGAAAATTCAGTTTTGAGTGACTTAGCCAAAATTGCTAAGTGCTGAGTCAAAATGTTCCTTCTGTTTTCAAGGCACAAATGGTTTCCAAATTTTGTTTTCCAAGTTAGAGATTGTTAAACATGATTTGCAATTTCATAAAAATCTTTGAAAACAAATTTGGGATAGTGGAAGGCTTTGAAAACAAAGTGGGAAAATGGCTAGTTTCTGTGTTTCTCTGTTTTCTAAAAATCCGTTTTTCTTTCACAAAAACAAGCATGCAATTGATTGTTTTCTTATTTTAAAATTCAAAACAAGCCTATAGATTTGTAGTCCATATATCAGAGAACACTTTCATGCCAAGAAAACATAAAATATGAGTCTCTAACATATTCAAAACAAGTGCTAGATATAGATACTTGGCTAGTTTACAGAAACAATTCTAAATAGAAACATCAAAGGAAAACATCCAAATTTTATTTTACCATTTTGTTTTCTTGATTCAAACAAAGTCAAATAACATTGTTAGGTTGAAAGAAACATTGATACAACACTTGGGACAAAAATTATTCAAAACATCATACGGAAAACATCACAGAAAACACCGCGGCGGCGAACCTGCAGGCAAACGGCCAGGGCATCGTGTCAGGAGGATGTGCACAGGGCCAGGGAGTGAGACTAGGCCAAAATGGCGAGCTAAAAGTGGCCGGGGGGAGCTCCACCTTCGAGGCGATCTGAC
Source organism: Alopecurus myosuroides (assembly GCA_028641055.1). Taxonomy (NCBI): domain Eukaryota; kingdom Viridiplantae; phylum Streptophyta; class Magnoliopsida; order Poales; family Poaceae; genus Alopecurus; species Alopecurus myosuroides. The sequence continues at coordinate 14,277,813 of CM054057.1, forward strand.
ACGGCTCCGGCGAGGTTTCCTCCTCGCCTCGCTCACAAAGAGCAAGCGGGGAAGTGTAGGGTGTCTAGGGGCGTGCGATGAGGTGTGAGGGAGTGGATGGCGATATGGGAGAGCGCGACGTGGCTTATAGGCGCGGGGCACGGGTGGTGCTCTACGGCATGGCCACGGGCGTGCTCGGCATGGCTCCTGGCGTCGTGCTAGAGGTTGCATAGGGCTAGGGAGGGTGCGCACTGGTGCTGGGCGGCGAGGTGAGGCTAGGGAGGGTGCGCACCGGTGGTGGGCGGCATGGGCACAGTGGCGTGCACTGTGTGCTCCCTCCCTGTCCCCCTCTTCTCGGCCTCCCTTTTCTCTCTCTCATTCCCCTCTCTCTACGCAACCAACAGGACATACAAAGCACACAGAGCAAGTGGCAACATAGGGGAGTAGAGTGGACATGTTCTCTCCCCTTAATTCACACAATTTCAAACCAATTAAATCAATCAAAATTCTATCCAAAATCAGTTTCAGAAGATTCAGAAAAATGACTTAGAAGAATTGTTAAAATTCGGCCTTGGTGCAAAGTGGTGATTCGGGCGAGGTGCATAAGAAGGAGCCCTTGGTGGTGGTGGTCTTGCATAAGGAGCAGGGCGATTCCTTGGTGCACTAGGTCCTCCTTGAAATTGCATCTTCCCCTTCCTCTTATCAAAGGCATTCTGGCGCTTATGCTCCATCATCATGGCAGCATCTGCAAGGGATTCCAGATCCTGGAATGGTATGACAACAAGTGTACACTGCAGCTCATCATGCAGTCCATTCAGGAACCTCTCTTTCTTCTTTGCTTCAGTGTTGACTTCCTCAGGTGCATACCGGGACAGTAGAGTGAAATCTTCCCAGTACTTTCACACAGTCACCCCTCCTTGTCTCAGCTTCAGAAACTTATCCCGTATGATGCTCATCACACCTTGGAGAATGTGGTATTTTCGGAACCTTGCAACAAGAACTTCCCAATTGGCAAAAGTGGCTTATTAGCCCCACCAAGTCCTTGCCGGTCCAGCAATAAAATGAGTGGCAAACAACACCTTGTAATTCTCCTTCACCGATGCTACTTTCAGGTTGTTAGCAATTGTGTGGAGCCAATCATCAGCATCTAGTGGCTCAATAGTGCTGCGCTCTCAGCACGCAGCACGTGTGGCTTGGCGGTCTTCCATCATTAATGCCAACAGTGCCTCCATCATTTTGCTAAGTGCTGAAACAGACAAAATCATCAAAAAGTTCAGGCATGATTAAAATAGCAATTGAAGTCCAATTGTGAAATTTGAAATTGGATAGTGTTAAGAATGCCATGAACATCCACGAACACATTTATAATATCTTTTTGAAAATGTGTAAGACTATGAAAACAAGGTGGAAAAAGGGCATCTTTCTGTTTTTCTCTGTTTTTAAAATACTCTAGTTTTCTCTCTTATTTTCTTGTCATAAAAACAAGCATGCAACTATATGTTTTCAAACTTCACAAATCAAACTAAGGTTATGGATTTGTAGTCCACACACCAGAGAAAAATTATAAACCAATAAAACATAAAATTGGATATTCTAGCTAATTGAAAAATGAGCTAAAAATAGGTGTTTGGATAGTTTTTCAGGGAAAAACTTTAATATAATTATAAAGAAAAACATCCATAATTGCAAATGCCATTTTGTTTTCTTGGATGAAACAAAGCCAAATAATGTTGTCAAGTTGAAAATAAGCATGATCCAATACTTGGAACAAAAATTCCTCAATATAACATATGGATAACATCAGAGAAAACAATAGTGAGCTTTTAGGAACAATGATATTCAATTTAAAAGAAAACATTGCTTGCATTGCATAGTTAACCATGGTCACATACACATATTGTTCCACACAAATATATTACAAAAGTTTTTGTGGGCTCACATTTTTGTCTCCCATAACTATATTACAATGGTCCAAAAACTGTGGTGTGAAACTAACCTTGTGCCTCGTCACTCACTTGCTGCAATTTCCTATGCGGTCCATTCCGAATATCATGAGCTCCTATTAACATGCAAATAGAGACAACAAAAATAACATCAATCTCAATTTGCAATAAGTTTTTACATGGATACCATTGAAAACTTACTTTTGTGCCATTCATCTGGGTGTTTCTTTTTCTTCATACTAAGGGAAACAAGCGCACTCACAACCTAATTAGCCCAATTTCAGACCACGTGTATACCTAAGATCCAGGAGAAGCTAATAAATGAAAATTGTTATAGAATAACTAAGTTGGGTGAAAGGCGAGGACACTTCCAATGGATCTTATCTAAAGTTGTACCATAACCATTAAAAGTCATTTACATAAGGACTAAATCTAAAATATTTTTCATTTATTATGTTTTCCAATCTAGTAATAGCATTTTCAGACCACGTGTATACCTAAGATCTAGGAGAAGCAAATAAATGAAAATGGTTATAGAATAACTAAGTTGGGTGAAAGGCGAGGACACTTCCAATGGATCTTATCTAAAGTTGTACCATAACCATTAAAAGTCATTTACATAAGGACTAAATCTAAAATATTTTTTCATTTATTATGTTTTCCAATCTAGTAATAGCATTTTAATGTGGCGTAATGTTTGTTCCAAACTTGCGACTAGACCGAAGTATGTGCACAAAGAATTTGTGTGATGAATCGTCAATTTGAATCAGACCTGAACTCTCTGATGGAAAAAATAATTGTTCCACACACGATATTTTGATTCTGCACATATTTGATCATTAGTTGGAACAAGAAGTGGACTCCTAACTGGACAGATCATTTTGCATAAAACTACAGAATCAAGTTATTAACTGAATTTTTCAAATGGGCACATATTTTACGTACAACATATTTCAAATGGGCTTCATTCTTGAATTTCCTAAACGAAACAAGGAAAAACTCTACTACAAAATCCAAGAACAAATCTTGAACGGATGATCAGCTGACGCAGTTTTCGGCAATTGATAATTTGTTGCTATGTGTCCATGGAAGAAACATGCACAGAGAAAAGAAAAGATTGCTGGACTGCAAGAAGTTCACCCAGTGTGTTAGCTAACTGTTATGCAGTTATATATGCTTCACTAAGCATATACTGCTTCTAGGTTGGACATACTGAATATGCAAAAATTTGTTTCTTATCCACTGCGGACACCTCCAGCAAGCACGAGCCATGGAGGCAGCTCACGGAAGCCGACGGTGGAATGCAGATGTCTAACTGAAAGTAACTGTCTAGCTTGTAAGTGCATACAGGAGTAGAGCATGGACACTACTCCATATTTAAAGCTTTTTTGAGTTCACACTGGTGATTAGCAGATAAAATAATTAAGCATACCGCTATTGTTACTGTATGCACTAGCACTAGCAGTTTGCACGATAGATAATTATCTTGAGGTACTGTATCCTACACACAAATGATCATGCGAATCCAACAATAGTAATATCCTGCACAAGTATGCTATGAAACTACAGAAACTAGTATGCTAGGCTATGGAATGGGCAGCTTGGGATTCAGGCACGCCCACCTAGGCAAGAAGGCTAAGATATTCTAGCCCGGCTAGCTAAGGTAGCCATGTATTATTCCCCTCTATCAAAGCATATCATTACTAATCAAGACCATAACAATACTTGCTTAGGATCCAAAACGAGCAGCCATTAACCCACTCGGCCAGCTGCTGCAGGGGTTTCTCTTGTCGAGGCCGAGCACCCTCAGCTGATTGCCATCACAAGGGGTTTCTCTCGTTACCAGAATATTGGCCCAAAACAGATCTTATACGGGCGAGTTAAAAACTGAAAATGGCCAACCAAATCGCAGGTTTAGCTGCGCGCGTTTGGCCAAGGGCCAACAAGAAATCGCGTTTGGTTTGAAGGGGTTAGCAGAGCATGCATGCAGGTGCAGCGAGCACCTCCGTGGTGGCAGCTCGGCATGGACGTGAAGTACATGCAAGAGAACTAGAAAAGGCACATACATTACAAAACCAAGAAAAACTATTCTCTCCCGTACGTGGAGGATCCAACACCAACTAGGGCTCAGATTTGGTGTTTCTACTCCTACGCGGACCTGGTGTACTCTCGCCGGCCATGGCAGGGACATGTGCCCGGGCCTCGCCAAGATCTGCCACCTTTGCCGGCCGAGGCCGCAGGAACATGGTGAGCAGAAGAGAGGGACGAAGGGTGGTCCTGGCCGGACGCTTGTACCTGAGGGCGGGTGGTGTCGCTGGCCGGAGTTGAGGAATGGGGAGGACGGTAGCTCCAGTCGGTGAAGCGATAAAACTCCAAATCCGCTCTCCACCCACGTATACCTTCCAAGAACACAAGAACATCAAGGTTAGTACTAGCTAGATATATAGAATAGAGAAGAGAGAGCAGCCGAGGGAGAGAGAGGCTGCACCTTGGCCGGACGGCGGACGCCAAAGGCTCCTGTGGTGGTCGCCTCCTCTTTAGAGTAACACAGGTGGCTGCAGGACTTGAGGAGCATGCCTTGTTATTATAAAGCAGAGCGCTCTCTCTCTTTGAGTTGGAGCATGCCTTGTTTTTACTGCCGTTTCAGCCTTTTACTGCAAGATATAGTTGCCATTAAACTCGGTACCTGCCACCTGTTTCAGCTCGGGCGATTAAATTCAGTACCAGCTGCCACCAAACATAGGCTACCGTGCCATAGCCAAAGCTGCCGCTGGAGCAATCAAACCGAACGAAACAGTGCACGCGAGACACTCCATGCTGCCATTCCGTCCAGAGCACTGCACGTCCGCATACTATATATTTTTCTGAGGAAAAAAATCTGGAAAACCCTTTTGCACTATTCGTTGGCGTGGAAACATGCACCTTTGTGAAAAATATGCTTGTCTTGAAAAATGAATGCTCATATACACGATAGTGCAATTTATGAATGGTATTTTTTTTAAATGTGGAATAATCCATGTTTATTATTTTTCTTTTCATATAGGACGCGCTCCACGTAAAAAGATTGTTTTTTTTTTTTTACATTTTCTTATTTTTTTTGTTTGTTTGCATTCAAACATGTTCAAAGTCGTTGGCTTAACTATTCACAACAATAGCTTGTATCCTTCAATACCATCTATGGATGTTGCATAGAATACTACTCCCTCCGTCTCATATTAAGTGTCTACCATCTATATGTCTGTTAAATGTTAGTTTCAAATTTTTTACTAAAGTGGGAACTAATAGAATAACTGCTATTGCGCAGCGTATAATTAGACCCACACAATCTGCGTTTCTCCCTGGGAGAAATATTTTAGAGGGAGTTGTGGTGTTGCATGAAACTATACATGAGCTCAAAACGAAGAAAATGGATGGGGTTCTATTAAAAATTGACTTCGAAAAGGCCTATGATAAGGTCAGTTGGCCTTTTCTTCGGCAAACATTAAGAATGAAAGGGTTCTCACCGATCTGGTGTGACTGGGTGGCGCGGTTTGTTCAGGAAGGGAGTGTGGGTATCAGAGTAAATGATGACATTGGGCATTTTTTTCAAACTTTAAAAGGATTGAGGCAAGGGGATCCGTTATCCCCTATTCTCTTTAATCTTATAGCTGATATGTTAGCAGTTCTTATTGCTAGAGCTAAGGAGGGGAATGATGTGGGGAGCCTGGTCCCTCATTTGGTTGAGGGGGGGGGGGGGGGGTTTCCATTTTACAATATGCCGATGACACAATTCTTTTTCTTGAACATGACCTTGATAAAGCGGTTAATATGAAATTAATTTTGTCGAGCATACAGGAGTAGAGCATGGACACTACTCCATATTTAAAGCTTTTTTGAGTTCACACTGGTGATTAGCAGATAAAATAATTAAGCATACCGCTATTGTTACTGAATGCACTAGCACTAGCAGTTTCATCCATTCACGATCCCAGGAATTGAGTCGTGAACAACATACAAAGTTGGTACACAAATAACATTATCCATTACACAAATAATAGAGTCGTACAACAATTTTCAGATGACCAAGTCTTAATTATTGCTACGTAGGGCAGGCAAATGTCACACATTCAGCGGAAGCTAGCAAAACACATCGTAGTAGATCCCGAGTCACACCGTAACCTACAGGCTGTTGACCGGGAGCCGGGCCTAATTAGCGTAGTCGTCAACAAAGTACTCCTCCTTGTAATACTCCTCTTGCGGCAGCTCCTCATAGTCTAGCCAAGTAAATAGCCAGGGACGAAGCAAATATGAGTACATTTGAATGTACTCTTCAAGACATCCTTTAGTCACTTACATAATGCAAGTATGCTTATATGATGGAATGGGTAGGCTATACATAGGGTTCACTACCCATGGTGGATATAAGATACATCATGGTTGATTTAACATCTCTATATCTTTGTTGAAGAAGCTACTTCAAAAGAAAATATTATAGTTTTCTTTCTCTTGTAGGTATGACATGTCCAAGAGGTTTTATAAAACTTTTTTTATAAAAGAATATTTTTCTTTACAAAACTTCTTGTAGAACAACTCGAACTTTCCTTCCTCAGTACCTCATAGGTACAAAGTACATCTTCCAGTACCTCATGGGTACAAGGTCCTTTTCCATAAATATCCTTCTGTGAAACCATTGACACAATACTAGCTACATGGCCATTCAACTATCCATATCCGAGGACTCGGGTATTCTGAATAGATTTACTATGTAGAGGTGTACACAATCCACAAGATCCAATCATCTGCCATGAATCAATCATGGACCGTTCACAACAGTACGCGAACGTCATATAAGTGATCCTAAATATCCACTATGGTCAAGCTAGTAAATGACTATCCCTTCAACTGAGTTTATTCTCCCCAGCACCATGTCACACATCGCCATGACAGGAGACCCAACTGTCGCATCCGGAGGCAAAATTAATCCCACACTTTGCATGTCCCGTATCTCCCTCCTGGCGACACTTCGGTTCAGAGAATCACATTCTCTATAGCTTTTGGGATAGAACACATACTAACAAGAACAAGTTTCTAGATAGGCCTCTTGACCATTGTGAGGTAGAGTGGAAGTATGTCTTGGTTGTCTAGCGAAGACTAGGTTATGTGTCTTTTGTAAACCATTGCAAAAAGTTTCCTCTTTGCCTCCTCCAGTGAAGAAGGTCCCGCTTTTCCACCATGGACTTTTCATAAAGAATTTGTTTACAAAACCACATTTTATAGTGTCCACTTAGGGGCTCAAGATTATTATCTTTGGTGGTATTTATATACCATATGGTGGCTAAAGGCTTGGTAACACCAAGTTTGACTACTGGGCAATGTGATAGATAATATATAGTAATAATAGCCACAACAAAATAGTTTTTGGTAATCAACCTTTTTTTGTAATACATACAGCAAGCAATTCACAAAGCAAAGCATCAATCAATTTTGCAAAAATAACACTTCACATTGCACACACAAAAATAAACAATAATAAAAGCTAACACTACTTTGGTGAAGAAATGTTATTTCTCCCTAAAATGCAATGGCCACTAGCCTACCACCTAGGCATTTAGAGGTCAAAATTCCTCTGGTTATTACTTTTGGAAAATAATATTCCACCAACCAATATTACAAAACTATTCTACTAGTGAAAAACAATATAGCGAAAGTAAATAAACAAAGCTACTCATGCCTTTCTATAATTTAAGTGCAAGCTAACAGAGGTGATAAAATCTTATAATCAGTACCAAAATGGTAATGGACTCAACATAACAACATAAAAAACCTAGGTAAGAAACAATCAATACTTTGCTCACATAACTATTTAAAGCAATACTAGACTATTTCTATTTCTATTTGTTTCCAAACATGACCAAAACTTCCTAACATACTTAGTACAGTAAGAAAAAAATCAAAATAAAAGAGAGAAATACATGTAAACATGCTAGAAAAACAAGTTTCTATCACACAAACATTTATTCAAAACTAAAATACACAAGTTTTAATATTAACAGAAATGTGATGAATCTAGAAATGCATGCCATAAATAATCTCGAGCTCTACAAATTACACCCAAGATAGAATTACATAGATCTAATCATACACAAGCCTCATCCAATTGGATCCACATCAAAATCATTATGAAACACTCTCTATAAATCCTAGAAATGCCTACTAGACATTTACCAAAATGGATGGCATTTTTCCATAGACCACTCTCCTTGATACAAGGTAAAGTGCTACTGATAGATCTACTCAATGGATACCTCAAAAAAAATTTGGTTTTGACCAAAAATGGACACATATTCTTAAAGTTATGCGCAAAAAAGACAGTCTCTGGCATTTTAAATACTAGAGCAAAAATAATGCACAAAAACTAGATCTACAAGTTGCATGTGGTTTGGAAATGTTTAGCTACTGCCATGATATTTGGTTAAATTTTATTTCTATTATTTCTATGTTTAACATGCTAAATGTAAAGCCTTTGTTTTCTGTTATTTTTAAAAGGAAAAGAAACACCACAAGTGCAGGCTGGCTTTCAAAATGCTGCGCGGCCCCCAACTAGCGCTCACTGCGGCCCCATCCACACGCGCGCGCTGTGCTGCGCGGCAAAATGCCACGTTCAAACAGGGGCTGTTGATCCAGAGATCGACGGTCCGTAGTCGTCACCCTCCTCTCTCTCTGTTTCTCCTCACCGGAAACACGACGGCGGCGGGATGGCTCGATTGCTCACCGCGGGAGGTTGCAGGTAGAAGAGAGGTGTCGAGGACGTCACATGAGCTCGGTGCTGTGGCAGGGGTATGGTCGTGGGTGGTCACGGAAACTCCCAGTCGTCGGCGCAAAGCAGCTCGGCCGCGCTGGCTCCGGCGACAATAACGCAAGTCCTGCAAGCGACGACCAAACGGAGGGGTCAGGGCTTGTCTACAGCGTACGGAAAATGCAATGGAGGTGAAAGGGAGGGGTGGTGATGCTTAGGGTGAGCTCCACCTCTGCATGCTGTCCGCGGTGGCCGGCGGGGAGAAATCTGCCCGCAACGCTCACATTGGACTCGCGGGGTTTTGGGATCGTCTCGGGTGGTGGAGAGTGGTGAGTGGCGCGGTGTGGCGTGAGGTCTGCGTGCCCGTGGCTTTATAGACACGACGCGGTGGTCGGGGGCATGTACGCGCTTTCGGCCTCGACGCGGTGGAGCATAGGCGCATGTACCCGGGACGCTGTGGTCGTGCCAACGGGTGGCTACCGTGTCTAGGGGGTTTAGGGTGGCGAGGCACTGCTCGGGGTGTCGAGGAGAGGCGAGGTGGAGGCGCGGCGTGGCCACAGTGCTCGCGCACTGTGCGCCCGCGGCCTGTCCCCTCCTCATTTTTCCCCCTCTGTTCCCTCTCTTCTCACTCCCTCTATGGTCCACTCTAATCGACACCGAAACGTGCAAACAAAAGTAGATACTATGGGCTAGGGTTTAGGCAAAGTGGCATTGCTCAAATCGTACAAAATCAAACACAATCAACATCCAAACTTCTGTCTTTTAAACATATTCAGAAAATTCAGTTTTTAGTGACTTAGCCAAAATTGCTAAGTGCTGAGACAGATAAAATCATCAAAATGTTCCTCCTGTTTTCAAGGCTCAAATTGTTTCCAAATTTTGTTTTCCAAGTTAGAGATTGTTAAACATGATTTGCACTTTCATAAAAATAATTTGAAAACAAATTTGGGATAGTGGAAGGCTTTGAAAACAAAGTGGGAAAATGGCTAGTTTCTGTTTTTCTCTGTTTTATAAAAATCCATTTTTCTGTCTTATTTTTCTTCCACAAAACAAACATGCAATTGATTGTTTTATTATTCCAAAATTCAAACCAAGCCTATATATTTTTAGTCCATATATCAAGGAACACTTTCATGCCAAGAAAACATAAAATGTGAGTCTCTAACATATTGAAAACAAGTGCTAGATATAGATACTTGGCTAGTTTTTCAGAAAGAATTCTAAATAGAAACATAAAAGGAAAACATCCAAATTTTGTTTTGCCATTTTGTCTTTTTAATTCAAAAAAGTCAAATAATTTTTTTTAGGTTGAAAGCAACATTGGTACACTACTTGGGACAAAAATCATTCAAAACATCATATGGAAAACATCACAGAAACACATGTTATCATTAGAGAAAATTGATATATGTTTTAGAAGAAATTGTTGCTTGCATTGCATAGATGCTCATGGTATCATACATATGTTGGTTTACATTGATGCATTACAAATTTTTTTGTTGGCCCACAAATTTGGCTTCCTTAGCTACATTACAAGTGGTCCAAAAACCGGGGGTGTGACAGATCTTCCCCCCTTAAAAGTATATCGCCCCGAAATTCGCAGGTCTAGTCTTCAAGAAAACCAGGGAACTCCTTCCTGATGTAATCTTCACGCTCCCAGGTAGCTTCCTCCTCTGAATGATTCGTCCACTGAATCTTAAGGAACTTGAAAGCATTTCTCCTGGTAGCACGAACATTTTCCTCAAGTACGCGCAGGGGTATATCACGATAGGTCAGGTCATCATTTAGGTCAATGGTCCTGAAGTCCACGTCTTGGTAAGTGAGATCTTTCTTAGGTACATGCAGACACTTCCGTAGCAAAGACACATGAAAGACATTGTGAAAGGCTGACAATTCCTGTGGCAGTTCTATCTGATAAGATACCTCTCCACGACAGACTAGGATCTTAAATGGGCCAATGTATTAGGGTGCGAGCTTTCCATTTACATGGAAACGTTGCATCCCTTTGAGCGGCATAACACGCAGGTATACAAATCTCCAATGCTGAAGGAGACGCGCGATGCTTTGTGTCGGCATAGCTCTTCTGGTGTGATTGTGCGACTTTGGGTCTGTCACGGATCAGTTGAACTTGTTCTTCTGCAGCATGTAGAGTGTCAACTCCAAAAACTTGACTGTCTCCAGTTTCATTCCAGTTCAGTGGGGTACGACATTTACGTCCATACAAGGCTTCAAATGGTTCCATCTGTAAGCTTGACTGATAACTGTTGTTGTGGAAAAACTCTGCAAACGGCAGGCAGTCTTCCCACTTAACCCCATAGGACAACACACAAGCATGGAGTCCGTCCCGGTTGTTTACAACAACCGGGACAAATGGGGGGGGAGGGGGGCATCCGTCCCGGTTATTGCCAACAACCGGGACTAATGGGGCATTCATCCCGGTTCTTGGCAATAACCGGGACGGAAGCCCCCCACTTAGAAGTTTTTGGCTACTCCCTGGCACGGGACTTAGCCATTTCGCAAAGGAACGCTCGCGTGGAGGAGATAAAGAGGACGCCGCCAGGCTGCCCCGCGCCACCGTCGTCGCCCGGCCGCCGTCCGTCCCCCGCTCGCCGCCGTCGTCGCCCCGCATGCCATCCCGGCCGCCGCGCGCGCGCGTAGAGGTATGTCCTCGCGCCAGCACACTCTCTCCTCTCTCTCCCGCGGCCACGCGACCGTTTCCTCGTCAGAGGCGGCTCTCCGGCGAGGTCCTACGCCCTCTCCCCTCTCTCCCCCTCGAGCACGAGGAGCACCACCGCGCACGGCCACGCACCACCACGCATGGCCACGGCTCTCCGGCGACCAACTCCTAGCGACGCCGCCCTTAAGTGGTTCGCGGAGAACCACACTGTTGGGCGCACAAAGCCCCGTGTGCCAATTCGGCCTCAGACGGGGGATCGATCGCCGCCGGCCATTGCTGACATCACCATGACGTCAGCAGGGCGCTGGCGTGGCACCCGCGTGGCTGCCACCGTGGACGCTGCCCCACGAGTCAGTGGGCAGTTACGCGCGGGTATGACCCCCGCTTGGTGAGAAAAGGTTTTCTGTAAAATGAAAAAAATTGAAAATTTTGAAAACATATTATAACCTTTACTTGTAAATTCAATATAAATTCGAAAAATCCTCCAATTGAGTCCATTCAAATTTCTATGAACTCATATTGAAAAAATCTATCTAATGGAATTAGGTTTACACAAAATTGAACAATTAAGTTTGCAATTATTAATTAATTATAGAAATGACTATTAAGAAGTTAAAGTTCGTAAATTCATAGCTTTTATTCTGTTAATCGAAATTGAGAAAACTTGGTCTTTAAAAAAATTTCTTAACAAACTCTAGACATCCATATTTTATTTGGACATGTTTGAAATAATTTTATTCGATGTTTTATTAAAATCCTAAATGGGAAGAATTAAAACCAATTTTGAATAATTCATATCTCAAAAAATAATTATCCAAAAATTATGTGTCACATATCAAAATGTTCAGTAAGTCACAATATTTCTGTTTATACCATTTTCCAAGCATGACTAAATAAAATTTAGTACTGGTTGTAAATAATTACAGAAAATAAATAAATATTGGAAAATGAAAACTTTAATTCTATTTATCAGAAAATGTGAAACAAATATAGAAATGTTCAGAAAAATAAATTCTACATGTTTATGTAATTATATGTGTTATTCTATGTTGTAGAGTTTGTTCACTTTCAAATATGCTTGTTTGCTGAAGTTTGACATAATTCAAATTCTGTAAATCCAATTTAAGCAAACCAAATTTCTTTGGGTTCCTTAGAATATGTACTAACAGTACCCACTGCCCAAAACTCTATTTTAGTTATTTTGAAGTGTTTTAGATTTTAGATGGCCATTTGGGTACTTAGACATAATTTAAATTCTATAAATAATTACAAAATATTTTCTTAAGCAAAGTTGCTCCATTTGTTAACCTTATACCATAAAGACAAGTACCCCAACCACTTGACCATACTAGAACTATTTACATGAAGACTTGGAGAATTTTCACATATATGTTTCATATCATGTTACCCTTGTCTTAAAAAATATTTTGCATATATGGTTTCATGTGATGTGGCTATTTTGGACCAAGGCTTGGGGAGGAGAGTGACGACGAGGAGCTCTGGCAGACCCGCGCGGCGGAGCGCCGCCTCGAGCGTCACCTCAAGTTAGAGGCCTCCCGGGAGGGGAGGTTAAAGGCGCTGCGAGAGCTCTGCCAGGCCGACCATGCCGGCAAAGCCTGGGCCACCGACGATCCGAGGTGGGCTATTATCTCGGACACGATATCGTGCACCTTCGACGATGAAGAGGAGGTCACCAACGAGTTCGCCGATGAAGATGACGACAAGGAGTAGTGTTCGCCTGTTTTCTGTTTTTAATAAAACTTACCAATGCGCTCCAAACTGCGGTTTCCAGCACGGCGCGATGGAGATGCTCTAAGAAAAGATTTCCATCCACCTCTTTTGAAAATCACCACTTTCTGCCGATTCAGCCCGATACGGGACAAATGTGAACCACAAGTGCCTCGTAATTTGCTCATGATTATTGTGGAATACAAAATTAAATAATTTAAACCCTACGTCAAATTTTGGACTTAATTATAGTTTGTAGAAATATTTAAATCCATTGAAATTTCAAAATTTGAAAATGTTACAAAATATCAAAAAATTATTTTTAATTGATAGCTTTTAGTTTTACAAAATTTTAGAAATTAGTTTCATGTCATGTGGACTTTTCTTTTAAAAGTTATATTTTTTTAATAAAACAGGAAAAGAAAAAGAGGGAAAAAAAGGAAAAAAACGAAATACACCACCAACCGGTACTAAAGGTCCGCCGGCTCGCGCGCAGTTGGGGTGGGTCCGGGGGACACCTTTGGTACCGTTTGGTGCCACCAACCGGTACTAATACAAACCTTTAGTACCGGTTTGTGCCACCAACCGGTAACAATACCCCTTTGGTACCGGTTGGTGGCACAAACCGGTATTAAAGGGTTGAAACACGCGGGGGTCTTAAGCGTTTTTTCCCGAAAATTTCGCCAAGTCCCCGAAGAACACAGACGCGCCTCCGGGCTCAACCGACGACGACGACGACGAAGTGCTGCCGCGCGCTGTAGTGCTGCCCTGCCTCTCCTCGTCGCGCTCCTCCTTGTCGCCGGAGTTGCTCCTCTGCCTTCGCCTCGTCGTCGCACGCCTCCTCCCTGCTTCCCCTCTCGATCGCCGCGCGTGCCTCCGGCCTCCGTCGACGTCGCGCCTCCACACCTGCTGCGCCGCCACCACCGCGCCACCACCACCGCGTCGCCACCACCGTGCCACCACCACCGCGTCGTGCGCCTCCCCTGCCTCTACGCCTCCGCTTCGACCCGCCTGCGCACATTGAGGAAAGGTGAGCGTTTTTTCTTTGTTTTTTTTTCTATTATAAAATAGATAGTATTTAGTACTCACAATATTTAGGTATTGGACTTAGAGAAAATATTTAGGTATTAGCTAGACTTAGAGAAAAATACTAAAATTACTCACAATATTTAGACTTAGAGAAAAAAATTAGTACAACATAATTTGGACAATATTTAGACTTAGAGAAAAAAATTTGCAATATAATTAGTACTCACAATATTTAGTACTTCGAATATTTAGTACTAGACTTAGAGAAAAAATATTTAGGTATTAGACTTAGAGAAAAAAATTAGGTATTAGACTTGGAGATTTTTTTTTGCAATATTTAGTACTCACCATATTTAGTACTTAGAATATTTAGTACTTACAACAGCGCAAGTCCTGCAAGCGAACAACCAAACAGAGGGGTCAGGGCGCGTCTACGGCGTACGACGAATGCAATGGAGGTGAAAGGGAGGGGTGGTGATGCTCGGGGTGAGCTCCACTTGTGCGTGCTGTCCGCGGTGGCCGGCGATGAGAAATCTGCCCGCAACACTCACAATGTACTCGCAGAGTTTTGGGATCGTGTCAGGGCGGTGAAGAGTGGTGAGTGGCGCGGTGTGGCGAGAGGGATGCGTGCCCATGGCTTCATAGCCACGACGGGGTGGTCGGGGGCATGCACGCACTTTCGGCCTCGACGCGGTGAGCACGGGCGCGTGCTCCCGGGATGCTGTGGTCGTGCCAACGGGTGGCTACCGTGTCTAGGCGGTTTAGGGTGGTGAGGCACTGCTCGGGGTGTCGAGGACATGCGAGGTGGAGGCGCAGCGTGGCCAAAGTGCTCGCGCACTATGCACCCGCAGCCTGTCCCCTCTTCAATTTTCTCCGTCTGTTCCCTCTCTTCTCACCCCCTCTCTGGTCCACTCTAATCGACATGCAAATGAGAGTAGATACTATGGTCTAGGGTTTAGGCAAAGTGGCATTGATCAAATCGTACAAAATCAAACACAATCAACATCCAAACATTTCTATTTTAAACAGATTCGGAAAATTCAGTTTTGAGTGACTTAGCCAAAATTGCTAAGTGCTGAGACAGATAAAATCATCAAAATGTTCCTTCTGTTTTCAAGGCACAAATGGTTTCCAAATTTTGTTTTCCAAGTTAGAGATTGTTAAACATGATTTGCAATTTCATAAAAATCTTTGAAAACAAATTTGGGATAGTGGAAGGCTTTGAAAACAAAGTGGGAAAATGGCTAGTTTCTGTGTTTCTCTGTTTTCTAAAAATCCGTTTTTCTTTCACAAAAACAAGCATGCAATTGATTGTTTTCTTATTTTAAAATTCAAACCAAGCCTATAGATTTGTAGTCCATATATCAGAGAACACTTTCATGCCAAGAAAACATAAAATATGAGTCTCTAACATATTCAAAACAAGTGCTAGATATAGATACTTGGCTAGTTTACAGAAACAATTCTAAATAGAAACATCAAAGGAAAACATCCAAATTTTATTTTACCATTTTGTTTTCTTGATTCAAACAAAGTCAAATAACATTGTTAGGTTGAAAGAAACATTGATACAACACTTGGGACAAAAATTATTCAAAACATCATACGGAAAACATCACAGAAAACGGCCGCGGCGGCGAACCTGCAGGCAAACGGCCAGGGCATCGTGTCAGGAGGATGTGCACAGGGCCAGGGAGTGAGACTAGGCCAAAATGGCGAGCTAAAAGTGGCCGGGGGGAGCTCCACCTTCGAGGCGATCTGACACGGCTCCGGCGAGGTTTCCTCCTCGCCTCGCTCACAAAGAGCAAGCGGGGAAGTGTAGGGTGGCTAGGGGCGTGCGATGAGGTGTGAGGGAGTGGATGGCGATATGGGAGAGCGCGACGTGGCTTATAGGCGCGGGGCACGGGTGGTGCTCTACGGCATGGCCACGGGCGTGCTCGGCATGGCTCCTGGCGTCGTGCTAGAGGTTGCATAGGGCTAGGGAGGGTGCGCACTGGTGCTGGGCGGCGAGGTGAGGCTAGGGAGGGTGCGCACCGGTGGTGGGTGGCATGGGCACAGTGGCGCGCACTGTGTGCTCCCTCCCTGTCCCCCTCTTCTCGGCCTCCCTTTTCTCTCTCTCATTCCCCTCTCTCTACGCAACCAACAGGACATACAAAGCACACAGAGCAAGTGGCAACATAGGGGAGTAGAGTGGACATGTTCTCTCCCCTTAATTCACACAATTTCAAACCAATTAAATCAATCAAAATTCTATCCAAAATCAGTTTCAGAAGATTCAGAAAAATGACTTAGAAGAATTGTTAAAATTCGGCCTTGGTGCAAAGTGGTGATTCGGGCGAGGTGCATAAGAAGGAGCCCTTGGTGGTGGTGGTCTTGCATAAGGAGCAGGGCGATTCCTTGGTGCACTAGGTCCTCCTTGAAATTGCATCTTCCCCTTCCTCTTATCAAAGGCATTCTGGCGCTTATGCTCCATCATCATGGCAGCATCTGCAAGGGATTCCAGATCCTGGAATGGTATGACAACAAGTGTACACTGCAGCTCATCATGCAGTCCATTCAGGAACCTCTCTTTCTTCTTTGCTTCAGTGTTGACTTCCTCAGGTGCATACCGGGACAGTAGAGTGAAATCTTCCCAGTACTTTCACACAGTCACCCCTCCTTGTCTCAGCTTCAGAAACTTATCCCGTATGATGCTCATCACACCTTGGAGAATGTGGTATTTTCGGAACCTTGCAACAAGAACTTCCCAATTGGCAAAAGTGGCTTATTAGCCCCACCAAGTCCTTGCCGGTCCAGCAATAAAATGAGTGGCAAACAACACCTTGTAATTCTCCTTCACCGATGCTACTTTCAGGTTGTTAGCAATTGTGTGGAGCCAATCATCAGCATCTAGTGGCTCAATAGTGCTGCGCTCTCAGCACGCAGCACGTGTGGCTTGGCGGTCTTCCATCATTAATGCCAACAGTGCCTCCATCATTTTGCTAAGTGCTGAAACAGACAAAATCATCAAAAAGTTCAGGCATGATTAAAATAGCAATTGAAGTCCAATTGTGAAATTTGAAATTGGATAGTGTTAAGAATGCCATGAACATCCACGAACACATTTATAATATCTTTTTGAAAATGTGTAAGACTATGAAAACAAGGTGGAAAAAGGGCATCTTTCTGTTTTTCTCTGTTTTTAAAATACTCTAGTTTTCTCTCTTATTTTCTTGTCATAAAAACAAGCATGCAACTATATGTTTTCAAACTTCACAAATCAAACTAAGGTTATGGATTTGTAGTCCACACACCAGAGAAAAATTATAAACCAATAAAACATAAAATTGGATATTCTAGCTAATTGAAAAATGAGCTAAAAATAGGTGTTTGGATAGTTTTTCAGGGAAAAACTTTAATATAATTATAAAGAAAAACATCCATAATTGCAAATTCCATTTTGTTTTCTTGGATGAAACAAGGCCAAATAATGTTGTCAAGTTGAAAATAAGCATGATCCAATACTTGGAACAAAAATTCCTCAATATAACATATGGATAACATCAGAGAAAACAATAGTGAGCTTTTAGGAACAATGATATTCAATTTAAAAGAAAACATTGCTTGCATTGCATAGTTAACCATGGTCACATACACATATTGTTCCACACAAATATATTACAAAAGTTTTTGTTGGATCACATTTTTGTCTCCCATAACTATATTACAATGGTCCAAAAACTGTGGTGTGAAACTAACCTTGTGCCTCGTCACTCACTTGCTGCAATTTCCTATGCGGTCCATTCCGAATATCATGAGCTCCTATTAACATGCAAATAGAGACAACAAAAATAACATCAATCTCAATTTGCAATAAGTTTTTACATGGATACCATTGAAAACTTACTTTTGTGCCATTCATCTGGGTGTTTCTTTTTCTTCATACAAAGGGAAACAAGCGCACTCACAACCTAATTAGCCCAATTTCAGACCACGTGTATACCTAAGATCCAGGAGAAGCTAATAAATGAAAATTGTTATAGAATAACTAAGTTGGGTGAAAGGCGAGGACACTTCCAATGGATCTTATCTAAAGTTGTACCATAACCATTAAAAGTCATTTACATAAGGACTAAATCTAAAATATTTTTCATTTATTATGTTTTCCAATCTAGTAATAGCATTTTCAGACCACGTGTATACCTAAGATCTAGGAGAAGCAAATAAATGAAAATGGTTATAGAATAACTAAGTTGGGTGAAAGGCGAGGACACTTCCAATGGATCTTATCTAAAGTTGTACCATAACCATTAAAAGTCATTTACATAAGGACTAAATCTAAAATATTTTTTTCATTTATTATGTTTTCCAATCTAGTAATAGCATTTTAATGTGGCGTAATGTTTGTGCCAAACTTGCGACTAGACCGAAGTATGTGCACAAAGAATTTGTGTGATGAATCGTCAATTTGAATCAGACCTGAACTCTCTGATGGAAAAAATAATTGTTCCACACACGATATTTTGATTCTGCACATATTTGATCATTAGTTGGAACAAGAAGTGGACTCCTAACTGGACAGATCATTTTGCATAAAACTACAGAATCAAGTTATTAACTGAATTTTTCAAATGGGCACATATTTTACGTACAACATATTTCAAATGGGCTTCATTCTTGAATTTCCTAAACGAAACAAGGAAAAACTCTACTACAAAATCCAAGAACAAATCTTGAACGGATGATCAGCTGACGCAGTTTTCGGCAATTGATAATTTGTTGCTATGTGTCCATGGAAGAAACATGCACAGAGAAAAGAAAAGATTGCTGGACTGCAAGAAGTTCACCCAGTGTGTTAGCTAACTGTTATGCAGTTATATATGCTTCACTAAGCATATACTGCTTCTAGGTTGGACGTACTGAATATGCAAAAATTTGTTTCTTATCCACTGCGGACACCTCCAGCAAGCACGAGCCATGGAGGCAGCTCACGGAAGCCGACGGTGGAATGCAGATGTCTAACTGAAAGTAACTGTCTAGCTTGTAAGTGCATACAGGAGTAGAGCATGGACACTACTCCATATTTAAAGCTTTTTTGAGTTCACACTGGTGATTAGCAGATAAAATAATTAAGCATACCGCTATTGTTACTGTATGCACTAGCACTAGCAGTTTGCACGATAGATAATTATCTTGAGGTACTGTATCCTACACACAAATGATCATGCGAATCCAACAATAGTAATATCCTGCACAAGTATGCTATGAAACTACAGAAACTAGTATGCTAGGCTATGGAATGGGCAGCTTGGGATTCAGGCACGCCCACCTAGGCAAGAAGGCTAAGATATTCTAGCCCGGCTAGCTAAGGTAGCCATGTATTATTCCCCTCTATCAAAGCATATCATTACTAATCAAGACCATAACAATACTTGCTTAGGATCCAAAACGAGCAGCCATTAACCCACTCGGCCAGCTGCTGCAGGGGTTTCTCTTGTCGAGGCCGAGCACCCTCAGCTGATTGCCATCACAAGGGGTTTCTCTCGTTACCAGAATATTGGCCCAAAACAGATCTTATACGGGCGAGTTAAAAACTGAAAATGGCCAACCAAATCGCAGGTTTAGCTGCGCGCGTTTGGCCAAGGGCCAACAAGAAATCGCGTTTGGTTTGAAGGGGTTAGCAGAGCATGCATGCAGGTGCAGCGAGCACCTCCGTGGTGGCAGCTCGGCATGGACGTGAAGTACATGCAAGAGAACTAGAAAAGGCACATACATTACAAAACCAAGAAAAACTATTCTCTCCCGTACGTGGAGGATCCAACACCAACTAGGGCTCAGATTTGGTGTTTCTACTCCTACGCGGACCTGGTGTACTCTCGCCGGCCATGGCAGGGACATGTGCCCGGGCCTCGCCAAGATCTGCCACCTTTGCCGGCCGAGGCCGCAGGAACATGGTGAGCAGAAGAGAGGGACGAAGGGTGGTCCTGGCCGGACGCTTGTACCTGAGGGCGGGTGGTGTCGCTGGCCGGAGTTGAGGAATGGGGAGGACGGTAGCTCCAGTCGGTGAAGCGATAAAACTCCAAATCCGCTCTCCACCCACGTATACCTTCCAAGAACACAAGAACATCAAGGTTAGTACTAGCTAGATAGAATAGAGAAGAGAGAGCAGCCGAGGGAGAGAGAGGCTGCACCTTGGCCGGACGGCGGACGCCAAAGGCTCCTGTGGTGGTCGCCTCCTCTTTAGAGTAACACAGGTGGCTGCAGGACTTGAGGAGCATGCCTTGTTATTATAAAGCAGAGCGCTCTCTCTCTTTGAGTTGGAGCATGCCTTGTTTTTACTGCCACTAGTGGAAACAACCCCTCTCGTCCAGGGGGCCGGGGGGCAGCTGTCCCGGTTGCAACCAAATCCGGGACAAATGCCATGCATTGGTCCCGGTTCGTGCGCCCGGGGCAACAGGAATCGCCTGGGCGCATTGGTCCCGGTTCGTGGGGGCATATCCGTCCCGGCTCGTGCCACGGACCGGGACCAATGCCTAGCCACAGGCCACGTGGCACGCGCATGACCTGTTGTCCCGGTTCAGTCCACGAACCGGGACCAATGCCCCCTTCCCCTATATATATACTGCCCCAGCCCCCCCCTCCTTCCATCTTTTTTTTTGCTTGGAGGTGTGAGAGAGTGTGGTGTTGCTGTTTTTTTTTTACTATGCACACGAGGTGTTCGACGAAATTCCCGAGACGCACACAAGCTCACTGAAAATGGTTTCTTCGACCGAGGTTAACAAATTATCTTTTTCATCTGTAACTGATACATAAAAAAGTATTATTTGTCGATGTACTGTGGTTATCTCTGTATTAATATGTATTTTGATAAACTTAATTATATGATGCAGATGGATGCACGGCAGCGATGGATGTACGGTGACCGACGCACCTCCGAGTATATGGCAGGCCTGAATGCATTTCTTGCTGTAGCTCAGGCGAACAAAGATAATGGCTTCATGTGTTGCCCATGTGTTGATTGTCGGAACGTCAGAGAACATTCTTCCGAAAGAATCCTTCACGGCCATCTACTTCGGAGAGGTTTCATGCCCAGCTATAATTGCTGGACCAAGCATGGAGAAAGAGGGGTTGTGATGGAAGACGATGAAGAAGAAGAAGAAGATCCTTTGTTCCCTGAATACGACGATACTGCAATGGAAGAGAATGCAGAAGAAGGAGGTGATCAAGAACAGGCATCAGAAGAGCCCGATGATGATCTTGGCCGAGTTATTGCTGATGCAAGGGAAGACTGTGAAAATAGATTGGAGAGGTTGAAACTGGACAACATGTTACAGGATCACAAAAAATTGTTATACCCAAATTGCGCAGATGGTAGCACAAAGCTCGGTACCACACTGGAGTTGCTGAAATGGAAGGCACAAAACGGTGTGACTGACAAGGCATTTGAGACTTTACTTCAACTAATGAAGCCAAAACTTCCAAAGGATAACGAATTGCCTGA
The DNA here is from genome assembly GCA_028641055.1 of Alopecurus myosuroides. Classification (NCBI taxonomy): domain Eukaryota; kingdom Viridiplantae; phylum Streptophyta; class Magnoliopsida; order Poales; family Poaceae; genus Alopecurus; species Alopecurus myosuroides. Next base: position 14,299,424 of record CM054057.1, read on the forward strand.
GAGTACGTACGAAGCAAAGAAAGCTCTCTGCCCTCTAGGATTAGATGTGCAGAAGATACATGCATGCATTAATGACTGCATTCTCTTCCGCGGTGAGAAGTACGAGAATTTGGATGAATGTCCGATATGCACTGCACTGCGGTATAAGATCAGAGCAGATGATCCTGGTGATGTTGACGGCGAGCCTCCCCGTAAGAGGGTTCCTGCTAAGGTGATGTGGTATGCTCCTATAATACCACGGCTGAAACGTCTGTTTAGAAACAAAGAGCATGCTAGGTTGTTGCGATGGCACAAAGAAGACCGTAAGAAAGATGGAAAGTTGAGGCACCCCGCCGATGGATCGCAGTGGAGAAAGATCGAGAGAGACTTTCCAGACTTTGCAGGAGAGGCGAGAAACTTATGGTTTGGTCTAAGTACAGATGGCTTTAATCCTTTTGGGGAGCAGAGCTCCAGTCATAGCACTTGGCCTGTAACTCTATGTATGTACAACCTTCCTCCTTGGTTGTGCATGAAGCGCAAGTTCATTATGATGCCAGTTCTCATCCAAGGCCCGAGGCAACCTGGCAACGACATTGATGTGTATCTAAGGCCATTAGTGGAAGAACTCTTAGAACTGTGGGGCAAACCAGGTGTACGTGTGTGGGATGAGAACGAACAAAAGCCATTTGACCTACGGGCGTTGCTTTTCGTGACCATCAATGATTGGCCAGCTCTTAGTAACATTTCCGGTCATACAAACAAGGGATACAATGCATGCACACACTGTTTAGATAAGACTGACAGTGTTTTTTTGGATAAATGTAAAAAGGTTGTATACCTGGGGCATCGTAGATTTCTTCCGATCAAGCATCCCTTAAGGAAAAAAGGAGGAAAGCATTTCAGAGGTGAGGCAGATAACCGAAAGAAGCCTGAGCTCCGTAGTGGTAATGATATATTCGATATGGTCAAGGACCTAGAAGTAATCTTTGGTAAGGCTGCTGGCAGCCAACCAGTTCCGTACGGCCCTGATAAGAGGGCACCCATGTGGAAGAAGAAATCTATATTTTGGGAGCTACCCTATTGGAAAGTTTTAGATGTCCGATCTTCGATCGACGTGATGCACGTGACAAAGAATCTATGTGTCAATCTGCTATGCTTCCTGGGCGTGTATGGGAAGTCAAAAGATACGCCTGAAGCACGGGAGGACCAGCAACGTATGAAAGACCCAAGCAACAAGCACACAGATACAGGGCGCCATTCCTTAAGCAGCTACGCTCTTACTAAAGCAGAGAAGGAAATATTCTTTGAAGTCCTTTACAGTATCAAGGTTCCGTCTGGCTTCTCGTCGAATATAAAGGGGATAATAAACATGGCAGAGAAAAAATTCCAAAACCTGAAGTCTCATGACTGCCACGTGATTATGACGCAATTGCTTCCGATTGCATTGAGGGGGCTTCTACCGGAAAATGTTCGAGTACCCATTGTGAAGCTATGTGCATTCATGAACGCAATATCTCAGAAGGTAATCGATCCAGAAAGTCTGAAAAGATTACAGAGGGATGTGGTCCAGTGTCTTGTTAGTTTTGAGTTGGTGTTCCCACCATCCTTCTTCAACATTATGACTCATCTCCTGGTTCACCTATGTGAAGAGATTCATATTCTTGGTCCGGTATTTCTACACAATATGTTCCCCTTTGAGAGGTTCATGGGAGTCTTGAAGAAATATGTTCATAACCGTGCTAGGCCAGAAGGAAGCATCTCGAAGGGCTATGGAACAGAGGAGGTCATTGGGTTCTGTGTTGACTTTATTCCTGACCTTAAGACAATTGGTGTTCCTGAATCGCGGCATGAGGGGAGACTGAGGGGAAAAGGAACGCTGGGAAAGAAAACAATGATACCTAGGGACGGGCATTCTTTGACCAAAGCACACTACACAGTTCTACAAAATTCTATGTTCATGGCTACGTATGTCGAGGAACACAAGAATATTGTACGGTCTGCAAACCCGGGGAAGGATGACTCATGGATTAAACGCGAACACATGGAGACTTTCGGAAGTTGGTTGCAAACACGTCTTATAAATGACACCACTGTTGAAGATCAGCTATACATGTTGGCAGGGTCACCATCTTCGACTATTGGGAGTTTTCAAGGGTACGAGATAAATGGAAATACATTTTACACGAGCTCCCAAGATAAGGAAGAGCACCAACCAAAACAGTGGTGTCCGCTTTGATACAACAAACGAGAATGGAAAAACTGACACATACTATGGTTACATAGAGGAGATATGGGAACTTGACTATGGACCTTCTTTTAAGTCCCTTTGTTCAAGTGCAAATGGGTCAACCTGAATGGAGAAGGGGTAAAGGTAGACCCCGCTTTATGGAATGACAACAGTGGAATCTCAACTGTATTGGTTACAATGACGAACCATTCGTTCTAGCCAATGATGTGGCTCAGGTCTTCTATGTGAAGGACATGTCTTCCAGACCGAGATGAAAAGAAAAAATAAGGGAACAAATTTCATCATACGATGAGCCGAAGCGTCACATAGTTCTCTCAGGGGAAAAGAAACATTGTGGGAATCGAGGACACGACAGACATGTCAGAAGATTATAATAAGTTTGTTGAAATTCCACCCTTCACAGTGAAATCTGACCCTACCATCCCGTTAAATAATGAAGATGCTCCCATGGTTACGGCCGAAGCGATCATAAGCAAGGGACACGAAGAAAATTCAGAAGACTAGATAGGGATGTTGTTGGTGATGTGTAATAATAAAACGTGGAATACATGATCATAGTTCTTATTACGTAGTATGAACGAGATTTTGTTAACCAAAATGATATTTATACATATTATGTGATTATGAATGGAGTAGGTGCAAGTTTGACCAATAATTTGTATTGATCGGTGTTGAAGAACATGTTTCCCAATGGTGTTAATGTGGTGTCCTTATTCTCCGGTATGGAGGAGGAGAGATAGCTTTGCACAGGCTTGGCATCCACATGAAGACAGTGATTTCAGTTGTGATAGGTGAAGTTAATAGGAGGATTTTGAGGAGTTGGTGGGATCAGACACAAACTGCACTTTAATTGAGATTGCCGACGTGAAGTCTCTCACTAATGATAGCGTACACGGAATGCAATTCACTCCAAATTGATACTGTGGGTTGCCACTTGTCGGTGTTGAAGAACATGTTTCCCAATGGTGTTAATGTGGTGTCCTTATTCTCCGGTATTGGAGGAGGAGAGATAGCTTATTGCACAGGCTTGGCATCCACATGAAGACAGTGATTTCAGTTGAGATAGGTGAAGTTAATAGGAGGATTTTGAGGAGTTGGTGGGATCAGACACAAACTGGCACTTTAATTGAGATTGCCGACGTGAAGTCTCTCACTAATGATAGCGTACACGGAATGCAATTCATTCCAAATTGATACTGTGGGTTGCCACTTGTCGGTGTTGAAGAACATGTTTCCCAATGTGTTAATGTGGTGTTCTTATTCTCCGGTATTGGAGGAGGAGAGATAGCTTTGCACAGGCTTGGCATCCACATGAAGACAGTGATTTCAGTTGAGATAGGTGAAGTTAATAGGAGGAATTTTGAGGAGTTGGTGGGATCAGACACAAACTGGCACTTAATTGAGATTGCCGACGTGAAGTCTCTCACTAATGATAGCGTACACGGAATGCAATTCATTCCAAATTGATACTGTGGGTTGCCACTTGTCGGTGTTGAAGAACATGTTCCCAATGGTGTTAATGTGGTGTCCTTATTCTCCGGTATTGGAGGAGGAGAGATAGCTTTGCACAGGCTTGGCATCCACATGAAGACAGTGATTTCAGTTGAGATAGGTGAAGTTAATAGGAGGATTTTGAGGGGTTGGTGGGATCAGACACAAACTGGCACTTTAATTGAGATTGCCGAGACAGATATTGCAGGATTATAACTACTTTCGAGATGTAGTATGTGTTGACACACGGTATAGAACAAGTGATTCTGGCAGGCCTCTATTGTTATTCATTGGAGTTAATCACCATAAACAACCCAAAAAAGTTTTGACTGACTGCTTTACATCGATAGGGGATGCAGTTGCTTCTGCTTGGCCAGGGACTGTCCACCGCTCGGATATATATCTGTCAACGTCAGTCCTGGCTGCTTGTTCATCCTCTAGAGTCTGCTCTGCTCTGCTCTACTGCTCGTTGCGGCTCAGGTTGGTAACGGTCCATGTTTGCGTATGCTTTGTGAACTTATGGTTTGATTTGAGAATTTCAAAACTTTGATTTGATAATCTTTTGGCCGTAAGCACCTAGCAATATCTTTTAAACCTTGTTTCTCTCCATATGCTATTTGTACTTCTCATCGGCTGTAATGTTTCTCTACCTGATTCTACTTCTCCTCTGCCTAGTTTACAGATGTTTGCTCTTTTCTGTAGATGTTTCTACACTGTAAAATGGACATGTCCTGCGAAACATGCAGACAAGGCGCTGATCACCACTACTGGGACATGCCCATTTTACAGTGTAGAAACATCTACAGAAAAGAGCAAACATCTGTAAACTAGGCAGAGGAGAAGTAGAATTAGGTAGAGAAACATTAGGGCCGATGAGAAGTACAAATAGCATAGGGAGAGAAACAAGGTTTAAAAGATATTGCTAGGTGCTTCCGGCCAAAAGATTATCAAATCAAAGTTTTGAAATTCTCAAATCAAACCATAAGTTCACAAAGCATACGCAAGCATGGACCGTTACCAACCTGAGCCGCAAGGAGCAGTAGAGCAGAGCAGAGCAGACTGTAGAGGATGGACAAGCAGTCAGGACTGACATCGACTCTAGAGGATGAACAAGCCACCCTACTTCTACTATGAAAATGAGGCCCTAGCTCAAAAAAGTGTATGGGTGGAAATTTCCAGAAATTTGTATGACACAGAGCCGCTTTATAATTTGAATATAAATTTCCGTAATTTATATTCAAATTATATACAAATGAAAAAATAATTAATAGTTTCAATAGTTAGAATAATTATTTAGTTAAACGAAAAATGGATTTAAATTAGTTTTGCAAATTCTAGCATTTTTCATGTTGGAATTTTTGTCAAATTTGGAAGTATATAAAAGTTGTTAATGTGCAAACTTAACACTTTTCAAATTTTGGCGCTAAAAAATTTTGGGCGCGCAGAGGTGCCACCGAAATTCGAAATTTGTTTTTGGTCCCGGGCCGTGGTACCAACCGGGACCAAAGGGCTCTAGTCCCGGTTGGTGGCACGGGCCGGGACTAAAGGCCCAAGTGTATAAAAAAGCGCGGCCCTCTCTCCAGGCCGAGCGGACACTACCCCAGGGGCGGGCACGAGTGGATATGGCTGGGCGAAGCCCTGCCGGCGGCGGGAACGAGTGGACAGATTCGCCGGCGGTTCGCCGGCGGGGATGGACAAGGGGCACAGTAGGTTAGGGGAACACAACTTATATTAAAATAGGGCCAGGGGCCTTGCTTACATAGGGGCGGCGCGGCCACAGGCGGCCGGCCGTACTTGCATTAGGGGCGGCGGCGCGGCCACAGGCGGGCCGGCCGTTTCTTGGGGGGTAGCTAGCTAGGGGCGTTGTCTATAGATAATAGGGGGGGCGGCGGCGACCTAGTCGTCCTCGTCGTCGGAGAGGTTCACATACGGGGGTGCCTGCCACAGGTGGGCAGGCGGCTGGGCCGGGCTCGCCGGGGGGGGCCATCGGGGGCGCGTACGGCGGCGGCGGGGGCAGGTCCTCCTGTGGCAGCGGCGGCGGCGGGGGCAGCTCCTCCTCCTGCTCCGGCGACCCCGGCGCCCAAACGCCGCCGGTCCAGGCCCAGGACATGCCATACTCCAGGCCTGGTGGGAGCGGCTGCGGCTCCGGCATGTCCTCGGACGCCTCCAGCTCGGCGTTCATGGCCTGCCACCAGGGGATGGCAGGCTCGTTAGGGGGTGGCGGCGGCGGTGGCATGGCAGCGGCGTCGGCGGCGGCGGCGGCCACGACACGGTGCCACCTCTTGATCTCGTCGTCGACGAGGGAGCGGCGGGAGCGCTCGCAGGCCTCCTCCAGTTGGGCCCGGAGCTCGGGGTCCGGCTCCCCGGAGAAGTCCTCCGGCTCGTCGACGAGGAGCCATAGCTCCCTCTCCCGGCCGGGCGCTGGCGGCGGGTAGTCGTCCACGTTGGCCTCGAGGGGGGCGGGGATGAAGGAGCGGCGGCGCTGCTCGTGCTCCTGCTCGAGCCAGGCGGCCCAGTAGGGGGAGCTGCGCGCGTAGATCCGCTCCCTGCGGACGGGGGCCGGCAGGAGCTCGCGGCGGCGCTCGATCTCCTCGAGCAGCGCCGCGCCGGTCGGGGCCGGCGGCACTGGGATCCGCTGGGGATTCAGGTGCCAACCGTCCGGGAGGTGCACGTCGTTGTAGAAGACCGGAGTGGCATTGTTCCAGTGCCACTCCGCCTCGTCCACCCGGACGTACCTGCGGAACCGCTTGCCCGGGGGCGCGGCGCGGGGCGGCGGGCGTGCAGCCGGTGGTGGCGCGGGGACGCGCGGCACCCCGCCGAGGCGGACACCTCCCGGGCCGTAGCCGAAGGCCTCCGCCGGTGGGGGCGGGATGCGGCCGGCGCCGCTCGACGAGCCTCCGTCGTCGTTCCTTGGGCGCTTGCCGGAGTTCGAGAACCAGCGGGACATGGTGGCGGCTAGGGTTGCTCTGCCTTGGGCGCGGCCGGGGTGGGTGGGTTGTACGGGCGGCGGGGGTCCTTTATAAAGGACCCGGGGTGGGCTGGCATGCCAACCGGCGGCCTGGACGTGGCGGCGGTTGCAGGCGGCCATGAATGCGGGGAGCCGAGGCGTGGCGCGTGGGGAGTGGGGGCGTGGGAAGCCGAGGCGGGGCGGGAAGACGAGGCGGGGCGGGAAGACGAGGCGGACAGCGGCCCTTTGACCGTCCTTCGGTCTTAGTTTAATGGACCAGGCGAACCAGCCACCAGGCCGCTGGCCAGTGGCCCCTGTTGACTGGCCATACTAACCGTTGACTGTCCATAAATAAAAGACGCGGGCCAGTGGGCCTTTTTGACTAAAAAAATGTGTCAGTGGGCTTAATTAAAGACGTGGGCCTGGAGCGGTTGGGGAAGGGGAGGCCGGTTGGCGATTGCGAGGCAGGAGGAAAAAAAAAACGAACAAAAAAAACCTGCCGCGGCAGGGAAAATGGGCGGACTTTATTCTTTTTTTAAGAAGGCATCCATCCCGGTCCCTAAAACGAACCGGGACGAACTCCCTCGCGGTCCCTGGCCCAGAGTCGCCACGTGGGCCAGCCTTACCATCCCGGGTGCTGGCACAACCGGGACCAATGGGGAGGGCCATTTGTCCCGGCTAGCCCATCCCGGTTGCGCAACCGGGACAAATGGCCCTTACGACCCGGGACAAAAGGCCCTGTTTCCACTAGTGTGCCGTTTCAGCCTTTTACTGCAAGATATAGTTGCCATTAAACTCGGTACCTGCCACCTGTTTCAGCTCGGGCGATTAAATTCAGTACCAGCTGCCACCAAACATAGGCTACCGTGCCATAGCCAAAGCCGCCGCTGGAGCAATCAAACCGAACGAAACAGTGCACGCGAGACACTCCATGCTGCCATTCCGTCCAGAGCACTGCACGTCCGCATACTATATATTTTTCTGAGGAAAAAAATCTGGAAAACCCTTTTGCACTATTCGTTGGCGTGGAAACATGCACCTTTGTGAAAAATATGCTTGTCTTGAAAAATGAATGCTCATATACACGATAGTGCAATTTATGAATGGTATTTTTTTTAAATGTGGAATAATCCATGTTTATTATTTTTCTTTTCATATAGGACGCGCTCCACGTAAAAAGATTGTTTTTTTTTTTACATTTTCTTATTTTTTTTGTTTGTTTGCATTCAAACATGTTCAAAGTCGTTGGCTTAACTATTCACAACAATAGCTTGTATCCTTCAATACCATCTATGGATGTTGCATAGAATACTACTCCCTCCGTCTCATATTAAGTGTCTACCATCTATATGTCTGTTAAATGTAAGTTTCAAATTTTTTACTAAAGTGGGAACTAATAGAATAACTGCTATTGCGCAGCGTATAATTAGACCCACACAATCTGCGTTTCTCCCTGGGAGAAATATTTTAGAGGGAGTTGTGGTGTTGCATGAAACTATACATGAGCTCAAAACGAAGAAAATGGATGGGGTTCTATTAAAAATTGACTTCGAAAAGGCCTATGATAAGGTCAGTTGGCCTTTTCTTCGGCAAACATTAAGAATGAAAGGGTTCTCACCGATCTGGTGTGACTGGGTGGCGCGGTTTGTTCAGGAAGGGAGTGTGGGTATCAGAGTAAATGATGACATTGGGCATTTTTTTCAAACTTTAAAAGGATTGAGGCAAGGGGATCCGTTATCCCCTATTCTCTTTAATCTTATAGCTGATATGTTAGCAGTTCTTATTGCTAGAGCTAAGGAGGGGAATGATGTGGGGAGCCTGGTCCCTCATTTGGTTGAGGGGGGGGGGGGGGGGGGTTCCATTTTACAATATGCCGATGACACAATTCTTTTTCTTGAACATGACCTTGATAAAGCGGTTAATATGAAATTAATTTTGTCGAGCATACAGGAGTAGAGCATGGACACTACTCCATATTTAAAGCTTTTTTGAGTTCACACTGGTGATTAGCAGATAAAATAATTAAGCATACCGCTATTGTTACTGAATGCACTAGCACTAGCAGTTTCATCCATTCACGATCCCAGGAATTGAGTCGTGAACAATATACAAAGTTGGTACACAAATAACATTATCCATTACACAAATAATAGAGTCGTACAACAATTTTCAGATGACCAAGTCTTAATTATTGCTACGTAGGGCAGGCAAATGTCACACATTCAGCGGAAGCTAGCAAAACACATCGTAGTAGATCCCGAGTCACACCGTAACCTACAGGCTGTTGACCGGGAGCCGGGCCTAATTAGCGTAGTCGTCAACAAAGTACTCCTCCTTGTAATACTCCTCTTGCGGCAGCTCCTCATAGTCTAGCCAAGTAAATAGCCAGGGACGAAGCAAATATGAGTACATTTGAATGTACTCTTCAAGACATCCTTTAGTCACTTACATAATGCAAGTATGCTTATATGATGGAATGGGTAGGCTATACATAGGGTTCACTACCCATGGTGGATATAAGATACATCATGGTTGATTTAACATCTCTATATCTTTGTTGAAGAAGCTACTTCAAAAGAAAATATTATAGTTTTCTTTCTCTTGTAGGTATGACATGTCCAAGAGGTTTTATAAAACTTTTTTTATAAAAGAATATTTTTCTTTACAAAACTTCTTGTAGAACAACTCGAACTTTCCTTCCTCAGTACCTCATAGGTACAAAGTACATCTTCCAGTACCTCATGGGTACAAGGTCCTTTTCCATAAATATCCTTCTGTGAAACCATTGACACAATACTAGCTACATGGCCATTCAACTATCCATATCCGAGGACTCGGGTATTCTGAATAGATTTACTATGTAGAGGTGTACACAATCCACAAGATCCAATCATCTGCCATGAATCAATCATGGACCGTTCACAACAGTACGCGAACGTCAGATAAGTGATCCTAAATATCCACTATGGTCAAGCTAGTAAATGACTATCCCTTCAACTGAGTTTATTCTCCCCAGCACCATGTCACACATCGCCATGACAGGAGACCCAACTGTCGCATCCGGAGGCAAAATTAATCCCACACTTTGCATGTCCCGTATCTCCCTCCTGGCGACACTTCGGTTCAGAGAATCACATTCTCTATAGCTTTTGGGATAGAACACATACTAACAAGAACAAGTTTCTAGATAGGCCTCTTGACCATTGTGAGGTAGAGTGGAAGTATGTCTTGGTTGTCTAGCGAAGACTAGGTTATGTGTCATTTGTAAACCATTGCAAAAAGTTTCCTCTTTGCCTCCTCCAGTGAAGAAGGTCCCGCTTTTCCACCATGGACTTTTCATAAAGAATTTGTTTACAAAACCACATTTTATAGTGTCCACTTAGGGGCTCAAGATTATTATCTTTGGTGGTATTTATATACCATATGGTGGCTAAAGGCTTGGTAACACCAAGTTTGACTACTGGCAATGTGATAGATAAATATATAGTAATAATAGCCACAACAAAATAGTTTTGGTAATCAACTTTTTTTGTAATACATACAGCAAGCAATTCACAAAGCAAAGCATCAATCAATTTTGCAAAAATAACACTTCACATGCACACACAAAAATAACAATAATAAAAGCTAACACTACTTTGGTGAAGAAATGTTATTTCTCACTAAAATGCAATGGCCACTAGCCTACCTAGGCATTTAGAGGTCAAAATGCCTCTGGTTATACTTTTGGAAAATAATATTCCACCAACCAATTATTACAAAACTATTCAGACTAGTGAAAAACAATATAGCGAAAGTAAATAAACAAAGCTACTCATGCCTTTCTATAAATTTAAGTGCAAGCTAACAGAGGTGATAAAATCTTATAATCAGTACCAAAATGGTAATGGACTCAACATAACAACATAAAAAACCTAGGTAAGAAACATATCAATACTTTGCTCACATAACTATTTAATAAAAAAAACTAGAAAGCAATACTAGACTATTTCTATTTCTATTTGTTTTCCAAACATGACCAAACTTCCTAACATACTAGTACTGTAAGAAAAAATCAAAATAAAAGAGAGAAATACATGTACACATGCTAGAAAACAAGTTTCTATCACACAAACATTTATTCAAAACTAAATACACAAGTTTTAATATTAACAGAAATGTGATGAATCTAGAAATGCATGCCATAAATAATCTCGAGCTCTACAAATCACACCAAGATAGAATTACATAGATCTAATCATACACAAGCTCATCCAATTGGATCCACATCAAAAATCATTATGAAACACTCTCTATAAATCCTAGAAATGCCTACTAGACATTTACCAAAATGGATGGCATTTTCCATAGACCACTCTCCTTGATACAAGGTAAAGTGCTACTGATAGATCTACTCAATGGATACTCAAAAAAATTTGGTTTGACCAAAATGGACACATATTCTTAAAGTTATGCGCAAAACAAAGTAATAGACAGTCTCTGGCATTTTAAATACTAGAGCAAAAATAATGCACAAAAACTAGATCTACAAGTTGCATGTGGTTTGGAAAATGTTTAGCTACTGCCATGATATTTGGTTAAATTTTATTTCTATTATTTCTATGTTTAACATGCTAAATGTAAAGCCTTTGTTTTCTGTTATTTTTAAAAGGAAAAGAAACACACAGTGCAGGCTGGCTTTCAAATGCGCGCGGCCCAACTAGCGCTCACTGCGGCCCATCCACACGCGCGCGCTGCGCTGCGCGGCAAAATGCCACGTTCAAACAGGGCCGTTGATCCAGAGATCGACGGTCCGTAGTCGTCACCCCCCCTCTCTCTCTGTTTCTCCTCACCGGAAACACGACGGCGGCGGGATGGCTCGATTGCTCACCGCGGGAGGTTGCAGGGTAGAAGAGAGGTGTCGAGGACGTCACATGAGCTCGGTGCAGTGGAGGGGTATGGTCGTGGGTGGTCACGGAAACTCCAGTCGTCGGCGCAAAGCAGCTCGGCCGCGCTGGCTCCGGCGACAATAACGCAAGTCCTGCAAGCGAACGACCAAACGGAGGGGTCACGGCTTGTCTACAGCGTACGGAAAATGCAATGGAGGTGAAAGGGAGGGGTGGTGATGCTTAGGGTGAGCTCCACCTCTGCATGCTGTCCGCGGTGGCCGGCGGGGAGAAATCTGCCCGCAACGCTCACATTGGACTCGCGGGGTTTTGGGATCGTCTCGGGGTGGTGGAGAGTGGTGAGTGGCGCGGTGTGGCGTGAGGTCTGCGTGCCCGTGGCTTTATAGACACGACGCGGTGGTCGGGGGCATGTACGCGCTTTCGGCCTCGACGCGGTGAGCATAGGCGCATGTACCCGGGACGCTGTGGTCGTGCCAACGGGTGGCTACCGTGTCTAGGGGGTTTAGGGTGGCGAGGCACTGCTCGGGGTGTCGAGGAGAGGCGAGGTGGAGGCGCGGCGTGGCCACAGTGCTCGCGCACTGTGCGCCCGCGGCCTGTCCCCTCCTCATTTTTCCCCCTCTGTTCCCTCTCTTCTCACTCCCTCTATGGTCCACTCTAATCGACACCGAAACGTGCAAACAAAAGTAGATACTATGGGCTAGGGTTTAGGCAAAGTGGCATTGCTCAAATCGTACAAAATCAAACACAATCAACATCCAAACTTCTGTCTTTTAAACAGATTCAGAAAATTCAGTTTTTAGTGACTTAGCCGAAATTGCTAAGTGCTGAGACAGATAAAATCATCAAAATGTTCCTCCTGTTTTCAAGGCTCAAATTGTTTCCAAATTTTGTTTTCCAAGTTAGAGATTGTTAAACATGATTTGCACTTTCATAAAAATAATTTGAAAACAAATTTGGGATAGTGGAAGGCTTTGAAAACAAAGTGGGAAAATGGCTAGTTTCTGTTTTTCTCTGTTTTATAAAAATCCATTTTTCTGTCTTATTTTTCTTCCACAAAACAAACATGCAATTGATTGTTTTATTATTCCAAAATTCAAACCAAGCCTATATATTTTTTGTCCATATATCAAGGAACACTTTCATGCCAAGAAAACATAAAATGTGAGTCTCTAACATATTGAAAACAAGTGCTAGATATAGATACTTGGCTAGTTTTTCAGAAAGAATTCTAAATAGAAACATAAAAGGAAAACATCCAAATTTTCTTTTGCCATTTTGTCTTTTTAATTCAAAAAAAGTCAAATAAATTTTTTTAGGTTGAAAGCAACATTGGTACACTACTTGGGACAAAAATCATTCAAAACATCATATGGAAAGCATCACAGAAACACATGTTATCATTAGAGAAAATTGATATATGTTTTAGAAGAAATTGTTGCTTGCATTGCATAGATGCTCATGGTATCATACATATGTTGGTTTACATTGATGCATTACAAATTTTTTTGTTGGCCCACAAATTTGGCTTCCTTAGCTACATTACAAGTGGTCCAAAAACCGGGGTGTGACAGATCTTCCCCCCTTAAAAGTATATCGCCCCGAAATTTGCAGGTCTAGTCTTCAAGAAAACCAGGGAACTCCTTCCTGATGTAATCTTCACGCTCCCAGGTAGCTTCCTCCTCTGAATGATTCGTCCACTGAATCTTAAGGAACTTGAAAGCATTTCTCCTGGTAGCACGAACATTTTCCTCAAGTACGCGCAGGGGTATATCACGATAGGTCAGGTCATCATTTAGGTCAATGGTCCTGAAGTCCACGTCTTGGTAAGTGAGATCTTTCTTAGGTACATGCAGACACTTCCGTAGCAAAGACACATGAAAGACATTGTGAAAGGCTGACAATTCCTGTGGCAGTTCTATCTGATAAGATACCTCTCCACGACAGACTAGGATCTTAAATGGGCCAATGTATTAGGGTGCGAGCTTTCCATTTACATGGAAACGTTGCATCCCTTTGAGCGGCATAACACGCAGGTATACAAATCTCCAATGCTGAAGGAGACGCGCGATGCTTTGTGTCGGCATAGCTCTTCTGGTGTGATTGTGCGACTTTGAGTCTGTCACGGATCAGTTGAACTTGTTCTTCTGCAGCATGTAGAGTGTCAACTCCAAAAACTTGACTGTCTCCAGTTTCATTCCAGTTCAGTGGGGTACGACATTTACGTCCATACAAGGCTTCAAATGGTTCCATCTGTAAGCTTGACTGATAACTGTTGTTGTGGAAAAACTCTGCAAACGGCAGGCAGTCTTCCCACTTAACCCCATAGGACAACACACAAGCATGGAGTCCGTCCCGGTTGTTTACAACAACCGGGACAAATGGGGGGGAGGGGGGCATCCGTCCCGGTTATTGCCAACAACCGGGACTAATGGGGCATTCATCCCGGTTGTTGGCAATAACCGGGACGGAAGCCCCCCACTTAGAAGTTTTTGGCTACTCCCTGGCACGGGACTTAGCCATTTCGCAAAGGAACGCTCGCGTGGAGGAGATAAAGAGGACGCCGCCAGGCTGCCTCGCGCCACCGTCGTCGCCCGGCCGCCGTCCGTCCCCCGCTCGCCGCCGTCGTCGCCCCGCATGCCATCCCGGCCGCCGCGCGCGCGCGTAGAGGTATGTCCTCGCGCCAGCACACTCTCTCCTCTCTCTCTCCCGCGGCCACGCGACCGTTTCCTCGTCAGAGGCGGCTCTCCGGCGAGGTCCTACGCCCTCTCCCCTCTCTCCCCCTCGAGCACGAGGAGCACCACCGCGCACGGCCACGCACCACCACGCATGGCCACGGCTCTCCGGCGACCAACTCCTAGCGACGCCGCCCTTAAGTGGTTCGCGGAGAACCACACTGTTGGGCGCACAAAGCCCCGTGTGCCAATTCGGCCTCAGACGGGGGATCGATCGCCGCCGGCCATTGCTGACATCACCATGACGTCAGCAGGGCGCTGGCGTGGCACCCGCGTGGCTGCCACCGTGGACGCTGCCCCACGAGTCAGTGGGCAGTTACGCGCGGGTATGACCCCCGCTTGGTGAGAAAAGGTTTTCTGTAAAATGAAAAAAATTGAAAATTTTGAAAACATATTATAACCTTTACTTGTAAATTCAATATAAATTCGAAAAATCCTCCAATTGAGTCCATTCAAATTTCTATGAACTCATATTGGAAAAATCTATCTAATGGAATTAGGTTTACACAAAATTGAACAATTAAGTTTGCAATTATTAATTAATTATAGAAATGACTATTAAGAAGTTAAAGTTCGTAAATTCATAGCTTTTATTCTGTTAATCGAAATTGAGAAAACTTGGTCTTTAAAAAATTTTCTTAACAAACTCTAGACATCCATATTTTATTTGGACATGTTTGAAATAATTTTATTCGATGTTTTATTAAAATCCTAAATGGGAAGAATTAAAACCAATTTTGAATAATTCATATCTCAAAAAATAATTATCCAAAAATTATGTGTCACATATCAAAATGTTCAGTAAGTCACAATATTTCTGTTTATACCATTTTCCAAGCATGACTAAATAAAATTTAGTACTGGTTGTAAATAATTACAGAAAATAAATAAATATTGGAAAATGAAAACTTTAATTCTATTTATCAGAAAATGTGAAACAAATATAGAAATGTTCAGAAAAATAAATTCTACATGTTTATGTAATTATATGTGTTATTCTATGTTGTAGAGTTTGTTCACTTTCAAATATGCTTGTTTGCTGAAGTTTGACATAATTCAAATTCTGTAAATCCAATTTAAGCAAACCAAATTTCTTTGGGTTCCTTAGAATGTGTACTAACAGTACCCACTGCCCAAAACTCTATTTTAGTTATTTTGAAGTGTTTTAGATTTTAGATGGCCATTTGGGTACTTAGACATAATTTAAATTCTATAAATAATTACAAAATATTTTCTTAAGCAAAGTTGCTCCATTTGTTAACCTTATACCATAAAGACAAGTACCCCAACCACTTGACCATACTAGAACTATTTACATGAAGACTTGGAGAATTTTCACATATATGTTTCATATCATGTTACCCTTGTCTTAAAAAATATTTTGCATATATGGTTTCATGTGATGTGGCTATTTTGGACCAAGGCTTGGGGAGGAGAGTGACGACGAGGAGCTCTGGCAGACCCGCGCGGCGGAGCGCCGCCTCGAGCGTCACCTCAAGTTAGAGGCCTCCCGGGAGGGGAGGTTAAAGGCGCTGCGAGAGCTCTGCCAGGCCGACCATGCCGGCAAAGCCTGGGCCACCGACGATCCGAGGTGGGCTATTATCTCGGACACGATATCGTGCACCTTCGACGATGAAGAGGAGGTCACCAACGAGTTCGCCGATGAAGATGACGACAAGGAGTAGTGTTCGCCTGTTTTCTGTTTTTAATAAAACTTACCAATGCGCTCCAAACTGCGGTTTCCAGCACGGCGCGATGGAGATGCTCTAAGAAAAGATTTCCATCCACCTCTTTTGAAAATCACCACTTTCTGCCGATTCAGCCCGATACGGGACAAATGTGAACCACAAGTGCCTCGTAATTTGCTCATGATTATTGTGAAATACAAAATTAAATAATTTAAACCCTACGTCAAATTTTGGACTTAATTATAGTTTGTAGAAATATTTAAATCCATTGAAATTTCAAAATTTGAAAATGTTACAAAATATCAAAAAATTATTTTTAATTGATAGCTTTTAGTTTTACAAAATTTTAGAAATTAGTTTCATGTCATGTGGACTTTTCTTTTAAAAGTTATATTTTTTTAATAAAACAGGAAAAGAAAAAGAGGGAAAAAAAGGAAAAAAACGAAATACACCACCAACCGGTACTAAAGGTCCGCCGGCTCGCGCGCAGTTGGGGTGGGTCCGGGGGACACCTTTGGTACCGTTTGGTGCCACCAACCGGTACTAATACAAACCTTTAGTACCGGTTTGTGCCACCAACCGGTAACAATACCCCTTTGGTACCGGTTGGTGGCACAAACCGGTATTAAAGGGTTGAAACACGCGGGGGTCTTAAGCGTTTTTTCCCGAAAATTTCGCCAAGTCCCCGAAGAACACAGACGCGCCTCCGGGCTCAACCGACGACGACGACGACGAAGTGCTGCCGCGCGCTGTAGTGCTGCCCTGCCTCTCCTCGTCGCGCTCCTCCTTGTCGCCGGAGTTGCTCCTCTGCCTTCGCCTCGTCGTCGCACGCCTCCTCCCTGCTTCCCCTCTCGATCGCCGCGCGTGCCTCCGGCCTCCGTCGACGTCGCGCCTCCACACCTGCTGCGCCGCCACCACCGCGCCACCACCACCGCGTCGCCACCACCGCGCCACCACCACCGCGTCGCGCGCCTCCCCTGCCTCTACGCCTCCGCTTCGACCCGCCTGCGCACATTGAGGAAAGGTGAGCGTTTTTTCTTTGTTTTTTTTTCTATTATAAAATAGATAGTATTTAGTACTCACAATATTTAGGTATTGGACTTAGAGAAAATATTTAGGTATTAGCTAGACTTAGAGAAAAATACTAAAAGTACTCACAGTATTTAGACTTAGAGAAAAAAATTAGTACAACATAATTTGGACAATATTTAGACTTAGAGAAAAAAATTTGCAATATAATTAGTACTCACAATATTTAGTACTTCGAATATTTAGTACTAGACTTAGAGAAAAAATATTTAGGTATTAGACTTAGAGAAAAAAATTAGGTATTAGACTTGGAGATTTTTTTTTTTGCAATATTTAGTACTCACCATATTTAGTACTTAGAATAAGTAATATCCAAAAGAGCGTAGAGTTTGAGCTCTCTCCTTTCTTCCATGGTCACCTGATGTATCGATTGGTCGCCACGTGTTTTGAGCCTTCACGTTTCCTATGCCGTGGCCGATCGCTGTTTGTTTGGTAGACACGTTTTAGGACGAACGCACCGCTTTAGTCGTGTCTCACCGTTTCCTCTCGAAGTCTCCGGTCACATCCTCCCGTTTTCTCTCGGGTTCTCCGGATCGCCTTCCTATTTCGGGTTCTTCTTCCTCCTCCAACCTACCGGCACAACTACCGATCTCCCCCCGCACCAACCAGCAGCCTGCCCTGTATTCTTCCCCACGCGAGCCCTCCCGTACCAGAGCTCTTCCATGGCCGGCGGCTTGGCGTGGCCAGGGCCTCCGACGGCGTGGCTGGCACCTACGCGCTCCCGGCCGCCGTCTCGCGCTCTCCAGCTTCGCTTCCCTAGCCCCCCACCTGGACCATGAGCTCTGTCCCGGCCATCTGGTTCGCCGAATGAGGACCAGCAGCGCTGGCGGCCGCCGTCTCGCGCTCTCCAGCTTCGCTTCCCTAGCCCCCCACCTGGACCGTGACCTCTGATCCGGCCATCTGGTTCGCCGCATCAGGACCAACAGCGCTGGCGGCTGCTACGGATCGAGGAGCATGATGTTGCCTCGAAGCCGCCCCAGCCCGTCTCGACACCTTTGGCGGCGGCGACGGCATGCTCTATGAGGGAGGACATCCCTGTCCCACCCAGCGTACATGCAGTACGACTACACCAGCGAGCGCCTCAGCCTGAGACATACCGTGCATTCCCTGGATATTATTAAGGTACCTGGTTTAGCACTTGCAGAAGTTTTAATGCTAACATTGTGCGTTCCCTTGATACATAGCAGTACTATAAAACATTATCTGAATCTGATTTCTGCAGTGATTCTCTTTTTCTTGGGATTTTTATCTCTCATAGTAGTAGGTAATAAGGTGCGGTGCAGATTTTATGCAAAATTCGAATAACTCAAGCCTAATGGTGACACTCATATTCCAATTGAGGAGCCTTAGTCTAATTTTGAGCATCCTTCCTTTAAATGTTAAATGTATAACAAATGCCTTTCTAATTCCTTGTTTAACTAAGGAAGCTTTCACGCAGGTTTCTGGTGGCGATGACATGGTAATTTGCTGCTTGGAGTAGTTAGAGATCTTAAGCTTTTTCGCTAACCCCATGTTTTGACTACATATATATGCCTACGAGAACTTGAAATGGCATTTTTCGGTTCGCCTATGAGCAATCTTCATGTGTGATTAATACATCTCCATATGCACTTCATGTTTTCTATTAGGAGACATTCATGTATTCCCTACAAAACAAAAGAACATGCCAGTACGGCAGTACATGGATTAATTTTCTTGCCTGTTCCATATGAATGTGTCTTCTCTCTAATTGTACTGGATTTTAATTTAATTAAAAATAATTAGACAGTGTCATAAAAAAAAAGTCTCAACACAAGTAAACACTTTGTTGGCCTTCCCCTGAGACTCGAAAGCACCATTTACAACAATATGAGTTCGTACCACAATGTTTGTACCTATTTAAATGTGTGCAGATGGTTTTGTGCCCTATTTCCTTCTCCTGTTTTGTATTAATAATCTAAGAGTTCATACTGTTTGTACCTATTTAGAAAATTCTATTTTTGGATACTCTAATTACATGTAAGAGGTTCACATTTTCACACTCCTCCTATATGGCTGTGAGGCCTTAAGGTTGACTGCACCGTAAGGCCCTTTCATTTTGCCTCATTCAACAAAAAACTCTAGATAATTAAGGTCTCTATTTTTTGTGTTTGTAGTACATGTGAGTTAGTAGTTCTGATGCACGCTCCTCGCTATTTCCATCATTTTGTATGCTTTTTTATAGAAAATTCTCTAAGTTTATAGACACCGGTCTTTTCCTTTGATATTTATTCACCCTTTTTCTGTCTACTGAAATGGAGTTTTTGGTGGCAAGATCGAATGGTTCCAGGATTATGACTCATGCGGATATATCTCAATATGTTTAAAATATCCTCACCGTACTGTGCTATTATGTAGAAAATTTAGTAAAGATTTGCAAAAAAAAAATTAATAAAGATCTCTAGCCCTTACGATCAATATGATTATGAGAACTTTAGACTTTAGATTGTTCTTTGATCTCCTTTTAGTTATCAATGATGCATGTTTTGTTGTTCAATTTCCCCTAGGATCTATTCAGTTGTGCCCTCTTCTTCGCCAAGTTAAATTGTCAGAAGTTAGCAGATGTGAGATAACCTTATAATTCGGCAACCCAAGCTATTTGTGAGCAGGTCATTGCTTTCTACTCTGCCTTTCCATAGAGAACATTATCTAGCCTGTTTTCTTGGTGATGAAAAGGGAGGATTTTAGTGTTTATCATTTTCATTTTCAGGCTATCGTTACAGCTACCACAATAGAATGAAATTAGCTAAGATCCCTTCTTTTGTCGTATGGATCAAGAGTGAACATGGAGAAGAAAAAGTGGTATGTCCATTCAAAAATTGTTATTACTCCCATGATTTTGCTTAGGAATGACATTATACATATATATGCCATGCATTCTAGCAAATGTATTTTATATACTCCATCCTCTCCAAAATAGTTGACTTCCATTTGTCCAAATATGAATGTATTTATAGACT
Source organism: Alopecurus myosuroides (assembly GCA_028641055.1). NCBI lineage: Eukaryota > Viridiplantae > Streptophyta > Magnoliopsida > Poales > Poaceae > Alopecurus > Alopecurus myosuroides. The sequence goes on from CM054057.1 coordinate 14,319,462, forward strand.
AAAACATGTTGAGATACATTTATAATTAGACAAATGGAAATCAAAGTATTTGGGAACAGAGGGAGTAGTAATAATGTAATCGTTTCCCCAATAATATCTTAAACCAAACTAACAGTAGCCGAATATCTTGGTCTGGACTATGTTTCACGGTTTATTATCTCGAAAGATATTTTTCCCCTTCTCCTAATATTTAGTTACAACTTAACAGATCTGCTAAAAATCGCACTTAATGTTTTTTCCTCCACTGGTGCATTGTACTGAATCAATTTGTAGTCATGGGTAGTAGTATCTTCTCATACTTTAAGTTCGGTAATTTTCCCTAGGATCTAGAAACTAACGCAGCTGTACTAGATTTGACATTAGTAGCTATGATTAATGATTTACTATACTCTTGATAATATAGACATTACAGTAAATATACGTGTTGAAGACATATACTTTCTTAGTTAGTGTGTCAGTTCGTCTATAGTCTAATTAATACCATAACACATGGTGTGGCTCATTCTAAATTTGTATTTTCTGGAACAACGATGCCGCCGTTTACCATCAGATGACTCTTTTGTGGAAAGTTATATAAGTAAGTTGACTTGCTAGCGATTGTATAATTTTGCCTAAAAAATAGTCGATATTATACTTATACGTTTGGAAAAGAGGTTTGTACCTATCCAAGATTGCCAAGAAAAGCTCTTAGGAGAAAACAAAAAGAAGCAAGCATCAAGGTACGTGGCAGTAGAGTTCAGATTGTATCATCGGTTCATCTCTCTCTGAGTAGTGATGCACTTTACTAAGTCATTTTCTTGTGTTTTGTAGAGAGCATGTTCGAAGCATAGTGCATACTTGCAGGATATCCACTCCTGGATTGAGAAAAGGTCAAATTCAAGTAAACACTTTGTTGACTTCCCCGTGTGACTCGAAAGCACCATTCCAACATCCCGAGTTTATGTGACAATGTGTCATTGTGAAGCTATCACCGCAATTCATCAAGATGTTTAGATTAGAATCCATTCTTTTAGGAGTCCAGTAGTACTCCATGAGACATCCAAATTGGATGCAGATTTGGGTGGTTTGCAGAGGACTACAAGGACATATATACACCTTTAGTTATAGGTTTTTCTCACATAATGTGTTGATAATAGTTTGATTCCTCTTGTGTTCTAAAGTGTCCACTTTATCTCCTTGCCAAATGCTATATTTTCTATGTACAGTAAAAATAAAATCCAGAACATGGTGCAAAACCAGTCACTTTACTAAGGGGAAAAGCAAACACAGCGCGGCGTGCGCCGCGCTTGCCTTGGCTAGTATTTAGTACTTACAACAGCGCAAGTCCTGCAAGCGAACAACCAAACAGAGGGGTCAGGGCGCGTCTACGGCGTACGACGAATGCAATGGAGGTGAAAGGGAGGGGTGGTGATGCTCGGGGTGAGCTCCACTTGTGCGTGCTGTCCGCGGTGGCCGGCGATGAGAAATCTGCCCGCAACACTCACAATGTACTCGCAGAGTTTTGGGATCGTGTCAGGGCGGTGAAGAGTGGTGAGTGGCGCGGTGTGGCGAGAGGGATGCGTGCCCATGGCTTCATAGCCACGACGGGGTGGTCGGGGGCATGCACGCACTTTCGGCCTCGACGCGGTGAGCACGGGCGCGTGCTCCCGGGATGCTGTGGTCGTGCCAACGGGTGGCTACCGTGTCTAGGCGGTTTAGGGTGGTGAGGCACTGCTCGGGGTGTCGAGGACATGCGAGGTGGAGGCGCAGCGTGGCCAAAGTGCTCGCGCACTATGCACCCGCAGCCTGTCCCCTCTTCAATTTTCTCCGTCTGTTCCCTCTCTTCTCACCCCCTCTCTGGTCCACTCTAATCGACATGCAAATGAGAGTAGATACTATGGTCTAGGGTTTAGGCAAAGTGGCATTGATCAAATCGTACAAAATCAAACACAATCAACATCCAAACATTTCTATTTTAAACAGATTCGGAAAATTCAGTTTTGAGTGACTTAGCCAAAATTGCTAAGTGCTGAGACAGATAAAATCATCAAAATGTTCCTTCTGTTTTCAAGGCTCAAATGGTTTCCAAATTTTGTTTTCCAAGTTAGAGATTGTTAAACATGATTTGCAATTTCATAAAAATCTTTGAAAACAAATTTGGGATAGTGGAAGGCTTTGAAAACAAAGTGGGAAAATGGCTAGTTTCTGTGTTTCTCTGTTTTCTAAAAATCCGTTTTTCTTCCACAAAAACAAGCATGCAATTGATTGTTTTCTTATTTTAAAATTCAAACCAAGCCTATAGATTTGTAGTCCATATATCAGAGAACACTTTCATGCCAAGAAAACATAAAATATGAGTCTCTAACATATTCAAAATAAGTGCTAGATATAGATACTTGGCTAGTTTACAGAAACAATTCTAAATAGAAACATCAAAGGAAAACATCCAAATTTTATTTTACCATTTTGTTTTCTTGATTCAAACAAAGTCAAATAACATTGTTAGGTTGAAAGAAACATTGATACAACACTTGGGACAAAAATTATTCAAAACATCATACGGAAAACATCACAGAAAACGGCCGCGGCGGCGAACCTGCAGGCAAACGGCCAGGGCATCGTGTCAGGAGGATGTGCACAGGGCCAGGGAGTGAGACTAGGCCAAAATGGCGAGCTAAAAGTGGCCGGGGGGAGCTCCACCTTCGAGGCGATCTGACACGGCTCCGGCGAGGTTTCCTCCTCGCCTCGCTCACAAAGAGCAAGCGGGGAAGTGTAGGGTGGCTAGGGGCGTGCGATGAGGTGTGAGGGAGTGGATGGCGATATGGGAGAGCGCGACGTGGCTTATAGGCGCGGGGCACGGGTGGTGCTCTACGGCATGGCCACGGGCGTGCTCGGCATGGCTCCTGGCGTCGTGCTAGAGGTTGCATAGGGCTAGGGAGGGTGCGCACTGGTGCTGGGCGGCGAGGTGAGGCTAGGGAGGGTGCGCACCGGTGGTGGGTGGCATGGGCACAGTGGCGCGCACTGTGTGCTCCCTCCCTGTCCCCCTCTTCTCGGCCTCCCTTTTCTCTCTCTCATTCCCCTCTCTCTACGCAACCAACAGGACATACAAAGCACACAGAGCAAGTGGCAACATAGGGGAGTAGAGTGGACATGTTCTCTCCCCTTAATTCACACAATTTCAAACCAATTAAATCAATCAAAATTCTATCCAAAATCAGTTTCAGAAGATTCAGAAAAATGACTTAGAAGAATTGTTAAAATTCGGCCTTGGTGCAAAGTGGTGATTCGGGCGAGGTGCATAAGAAGGAGCCCTTGGTGGTGGTGGTCTTGCATAAGGAGCAGGGCGATTCCTTGGTGCACTAGGTCCTCCTTGAAATTGCATCTTCCCCTTCCTCTTATCAAAGGCATTCTGGCGCTTATGCTCCATCATCATGGCAGCATCTGCAAGGGATTCCAGATCCTGGAATGGTATGACAACAAGTGTACACTGCAGCTCATCATGCAGTCCATTCAGGAACCTCTCTTTCTTCTTTGCTTCAGTGTTGACTTCCTCAGGTGCATACCGGGACAGTAGAGTGAAATCTTCCCAGTACTTTCACACAGTCACCCCTCCTTGTCTCAGCTTCAGAAACTTATCCCGTATGATGCTCATCACACCTTGGAGAATGTGGTATTTTCGGAACCTTGCAACAAGAACTTCCCAATTGGCAAAAGTGGCTTATTAGCCCCACCAAGTCCTTGCCGGTCCAGCAATAAAATGAGTGGCAAACAACACCTTGTAATTCTCCTTCACCGATGCTACTTTCAGGTTGTTAGCAATTGTGTGGAGCCAATCATCAGCATCTAGTGGCTCAATAGTGCTGCGCTCTCAGCACGCAGCACGTGTGGCTTGGCGGTCTTCCATCATTAATGCCAACAGTGCCTCCATCATTTTGCTAAGTGCTGAAACAGACAAAATCATCAAAAAGTTCAGGCATGATTAAAATAGCAATTGAAGTCCAATTGTGAAATTTGAAATTGGATAGTGTTAAGAATGCCATGAACATCCACGAACACATTTATAATATCTTTTTGAAAATGTGTAAGACTATGAAAACAAGGTGGAAAAAGGGCATCTTTCTGTTTTTCTCTGTTTTTAAAATACTCTAGTTTTCTCTCTTATTTTCTTGTCATAAAAACAAGCATGCAACTATATGTTTTCAAACTTCACAAATCAAACTAAGGTTATGGATTTGTAGTCCACACACCAGAGAAAAATTATAAACCAATAAAACATAAAATTGGATATTCTAGCTAATTGAAAAATGAGCTAAAAATAGGTGTTTGGATAGTTTTTCAGGGAAAAACTTTAATATAATTATAAAGAAAAACATCCATAATTGCAAATGCCATTTTGTTTTCTTGGATGAAACAAAGCCAAATAATGTTGTCAAGTTGAAAATAAGCATGATCCAATACTTGGAACAAAAATTCCTCAATATAACATATGGATAACATCAGAGAAAACAATAGTGAGCTTTTAGGAACAATGATATTCAATTTAAAAGAAAACATTGCTTGCATTGCATAGTTAACCATGGTCACATACACATATTGTTCCACACAAATATATTACAAAAGTTTTTGTTGGCTCACATTTTTGTCTCCCATAACTATATTACAATGGTCCAAAAACTGTGGTGTGAAACTAACCTTGTGCCTCGTCACTCACTTGCTGCAATTTCCTATGCGGTCCATTCCGAATATCATGAGCTCCTATTAACATGCAAATAGAGACAACAAAAATAACATCAATCTCAATTTGCAATAAGTTTTTACATGGATACCATTGAAAACTTACTTTTGTGCCATTCATCTGGGTGTTTCTTTTTCTTCATACAAAGGGAAACAAGCGCACTCACAACCTAATTAGCCCAATTTCAGACCACGTGTATACCTAAGATCCAGGAGAAGCTAATAAATGAAAATTGTTATAGAATAACTAAGTTGGGTGAAAGGCGAGGACACTTCCAATGGATCTTATCTAAAGTTGTACCATAACCATTAAAAGTCATTTACATAAGGACTAAATCTAAAATATTTTTCATTTATTATGTTTTCGAATCTAGTAATAGCATTTTCAGACCACGTGTATACCTAAGATCTAGGAGAAGCAAATAAATGAAAATGGTTATAGAATAACTAAGTTGGGTGAAAGGCGAGGACACTTCCAATGGATCTTATCTAAAGTTGTACCATAACCATTAAAAGTCATTTACATAAGGACTAAATCTAAAATATTTTTTCATTTATTATGTTTTCCAATCTAGTAATAGCATTTTAATGTGGCGTAATGTTTGTGCCAAACTTACGACTAGACCGAAGTATGTGCACAAAGAATTTGTGTGATGAATCGTCAATTTGAATCAGACCTGAACTCTCTGATGGAAAAAATAATTGTTCCACACACGATATTTTGATTCTGCACATATTTGATCATTAGTTGGAACAAGAAGTGGACTCCTAACCGGACAGATCATTTTGCATAAAACTACAGAATCAAGTTATTAACTGAATTTTTCAAATGGGCACATATTTTACGTACAACATATTTCAAATGGGCTTCATTCTTGAATTTCCTAAACGAAACAAGGAAAAACTCTACTACAAAATCCAAGAACAAATCTTGAACGGATGATCAGCTGACGCAGTTTTCGGCAATTGATAATTTGTTGCTATGTGTCCATGGAAGAAACATGCACAGAGAAAAGAAAAGATTGCTGGACTGCAAGAAGTTCACCCAGTGTGTTAGCTAACTGTTATGCAGTTATATATGCTTCACTAAGCATATACTGCTTCTAGGTTGGACGTACTGAATATGCAAAAATTTGTTTCTTATCCACTGCGGACACCTCCAGCAAGCACGAGCCATGGAGGCAGCTCACGGAAGCCGACGGTGGAATGCAGATGTCTAACTGAAAGTAACTGTCTAGCTTGTAAGTGCATACAGGAGTAGAGCATGGACACTACTCCATATTTAAAGCTTTTTTGAGTTCACACTGGTGATTAGCAGATAAAATAATTAAGCATACCGCTATTGTTACTGAATGCACTAGCACTAGCAGTTTCATCCATTCACGATCCCAGGAATTGAGTCGTGAACAACATACAAAGTTGGTACACAAATAACATTATCCATTACACAAATAATAGAGTCGTACAACAATTTTCAGATGACCAAGTCTTAATTATTGCTACGTAGGGCAGGCAAATGTCACACATTCAGCGGAAGCTAGCAAAACACATCGTAGTAGATCCCGAGTCACACCGTAACCTACAGGCTGTTGACCGGGATCCGGGCCTAATTAGCGTAGTCGTCAACAAAGTACTCCTCCTTGTAATACTCCTCTTGCGGCAGCTCCTCATAGTCTAGCCAAGTAAATAGCCAGGGACGAAGCAAATATGAGTACATTTGAATGTACTCTTCAAGACATCCTTTAGTCACTTACATAATGCAAGTATGCTTATATGATGGAATGGGTAGGCTATACATAGGGTTCACTACCCATGGTGGATATAAGATACATCATGGTTGATTTAACATCTCTATATCTTTGTTGAAGAAGCTACTTCAAAAGAAAATATTATAGTTTTCTTTCTCTTGTAGGTATGACATGTCCAAGAGGTTTTATAAAACTTTTTTTATAAAAGAATATTTTTCTTTACAAAACTTCTTGTAGAACAACTCGAACTTTCCTTCCTCAGTACCTCATAGGTACAAAGTACATCTTCCAGTACCTCATGGGTACAAGGTCCTTTTCCATAAATATCCTTCTGTGAAACCATTGACACAATACTAGCTACATGGCCATTCAACTATCCATATCCGAGGACTCGGGTATTCTGAATAGATTTACTATGTAGAGGTGTACACAATCCACAAGATCCAATCATCTGCCATGAATCAATCATGGACCGTTCACAACAGTACGCGAACGTCATATAAGTGATCCTAAATATCCACTATGGTCAAGCTAGTAAATGACTATCCCTTCAACTGAGTTTATTCTCCCCAGCACCATGTCACACATCGCCATGACAGGAGACCCAACTGTCGCATCCGGAGGCAAAATTAATCCCACACTTTGCATGTCCCGTATCTCCCTCCTGGCGACACTTCGGTTCAGAGAATCACATTCTCTATAGCTTTTGGGATAGAACACATACTAACAAGAACAAGTTTCTAGATAGGCCTCTTGACCATTGTGAGGTAGAGTGGAAGTATGTCTTGGTTGTCTAGCGAAGACTAGGTTATGTGTCTTTTGTAAACCATTGCAAAAAGTTTCCTCTTTGCCTCCTCCAGTGAAGAAGGTCCCGCTTTTCCACCATGGACTTTTCATAAAGAATTTGTTTACAAAACCACATTTTATAGTGTCCACTTAGGGGCTCAAGATTATTATCTTTGGTGGTATTTATATACCATATGGTGGCTAAAGGCTTGGTAACACCAAGTTTGACTACTGGCAATGTGATAGATAAATATATAGTAATAATAGCCACAACAAAATAGTTTTGGTAATCAACTTTTTTTGTAATACATACAGCAAGCAATTCACAAAGCAAAGCATCAATCAATTTTGCAAAAATAACACTTCACATGCACACACAAAAATAACAATAATAAAAGCTAACACTACTTTGGTGAAGAAATGTTATTTCTCACTAAAATGCAATGGCCACTAGCCTACCTAGGCATTTAGAGGTCAAAATGCCTCTGGTTATACTTTTGGAAAATAATATTCCACCAACCAATTATTACAAAACTATTCATACTAGTGAAAAACAATATAGCGAAAGTAAATAAACAAAGCTACTCATGCCTTTCTATAAATTTAAGTGCAAGCTAACAGAGGTGATAAAATCTTATAATCAGTACCAAAATGGTAATGGACTCAACATAACAACATAAAAAACCTAGGTAAGAAACATATCAATACTTTGCTCACATAACTATTTAATAAAAAAAACTAGAAAGCAATACTAGACTATTTCTATTTCTATTTGTTTTCCAAACATGACCAAACTTCCTAACATACTAGTACTGTAAGAAAAAATCAAAATAAAAGAGAGAAATACATGTACACATGCTAGAAAACAAGTTTCTATCACACAAACATTTATTCAAAACTAAATACACAAGTTTTAATATTAACAGAAATGTGATGAATCTAGAAATGCATGCCATAAATAATCTCGAGCTCTACAAATTACACCAAGATAGAATTACATAGATCTAATCATACACAAGCTCATCCAATTGGATCCACATCAAAAATCATTATGAAACACTCTCTATAAATCCTAGAAATGCCTACTAGACATTTACCAAAATGGATGGCATTTTCCATAGACCACTCTCCTTGATACAAGGTAAAGTGCTACTGATAGATCTACTCAATGGATACTCAAAAAAATTTGGTTTGACCAAAATGGACACATATTCTTAAAGTTATGCGCAAAACAAAGTAATAGACAGTCTCTGGCATTTTAAATACTAGAGCAAAAATAATGCACAAAAACTAGATCTACAAGTTGCATGTGGTTTGGAAAATGTTTAGCTACTGCCATGATATTTGGTTAAATTTTATTTCTATTATTTCTATGTTTAACATGCTAAATGTAAAGCCTTTGTTTTCTGTTATTTTTAAAAGGAAAAGAAACACACAGTGCAGGCTGGCTTTCAAATGCGCGCGGCCCAACTAGCGCTCACTGCGGCCCATCCACACGCGCGCGCTGCGCTGCGCGGCAAAATGCCACGTTCAAACAGGGCCGTTGATCCAGAGATCGACGGTCCGTAGTCGTCACCCTCCTCTCTCTCTGTTTCTCCTCACCGGAAACACGACGGCGGCGGGATGGCTCGATTGCTCACCGCGGGAGGTTGCAGGGTAGAAGAGAGGTGTCGAGGACGTCACATGAGCTCGGTGCAGTGGAGGGGTATGGTCGTGGGTGGTCACGGAAACTCCAGTCGTCGGCGCAAAGCAGCTCGGCCGCGCTGGCTCCGGCGACAATAACGCAAGTCCTGCAAGCGAACGACCAAACGGAGGGGTCAGGGCTTGTCTACAGCGTACGGAAAATGCAATGGAGGTGAAAGGGAGGGGTGGTGATGCTTAGGGTGAGCTCCACCTCTGCATGCTGTCCGCGGTGGCCGGCGGGGAGAAATCTGCCAGCAACGCTCACATTGGACTCGCGGGGTTTTGGGATCGTCTCGGGGTGGTGGAGAGTGGTGAGTGGCGCGGTGTGGCGTGAGGTCTGCGTGCCCGTGGCTTTATAGACACGACGCGGTGGTCGGGGGCATGTACGCGCTTTCGGCCTCGACGCGGTGAGCATAGGCGCATGTACCCGGGACGCTGTGGTCGTGCCAACGGGTGGCTACCGTGTCTAGGGGGTTTAGGGTGGCGAGGCACTGCTCGGGGTGTCGAGGAGAGGCGAGGTGGAGGCGCGGCGTGGCCACAGTGCTCGCGCACTGTGCGCCCGCGGCCTGTCCCCTCCTCATTTTTCCCCCTCTGTTCCCTCTCTTCTCACTCCCTCTATGGTCCACTCTAATCGACACCGAAACGTGCAAACAAAAGTAGATACTATGGGCTAGGGTTTAGGCAAAGTGGCATTGCTCAAATCGTACAAAATCAAACACAATCAACATCCAAACTTCTGTCTTTTAAACATATTCAGAAAATTCAGTTTTTAGTGACTTAGCCGAAATTGCTAAGTGCTGAGACAGATAAAATCATCAAAATGTTCCTCCTGTTTTCAAGGCTCAAATTGTTTCCAAATTTTGTTTTCCAAGTTAGAGATTGTTAAACATGATTTGCACTTTCATAAAAATAATTTGAAAACAAATTTGGGATAGTGGAAGGCTTTGAAAACAAAGTGGGAAAATGGCTAGTTTCTGTTTTTCTCTGTTTTATAAAAATCCATTTTTCTGTCTTATTTTTCTTCCACAAAACAAACATGCAATTGATTGTTTTATTATTCCAAAATTCAAACCAAGCCTATATATTTTTAGTCCATATATCAAGGAACACTTTCATGCCAAGAAAACATAAAATGTGAGTCTCTAACATATTGAAAACAAGTGCTAGATATAGATACTTGGCTAGTTTTTCAGAAAGAATTCTAAATAGAAACATAAAAGGAAAACATCCAAATTTTGTTTTGCCATTTTGTCTTTTTAATTCAAAAAAAGTCAAATAAATTTTTTTAGGTTGAAAGCAACATTGGTACACTACTTGGGACAAAAATCATTCAAAACATCATATGGAAAACATCACAGAAACACATGTTATCATTAGAGAAAATTGATATATGTTTTAGAAGAAATTGTTGCTTGCATTGCATAGATGCTCATGGTATCATACATATGTTGGTTTACATTGATGCATTACAAATTTTTTTGTTGGCCCACAAATTTGGCTTCCTTAGCTACATTACAAGTGGTCCAAAAACCGGGGTGTGACAGATCTTCCCCCCTTAAAAGTATATCGCCCCGAAATTCGCAGGTCTAGTCTTCAAGAAAACCAGGGAACTCCTTCCTGATGTAATCTTCACGCTCCCAGGTAGCTTCCTCCTCTGAATGATTCGTCCACTGAATCTTAAGGAACTTGAAAGCATTTCTCCTGGTAGCACGAACATTTTCCTCAAGTACGCGCAGGGGTATATCACGATAGGTCAGGTCATCATTTAGGTCAATGGTCCTGAAGTCCACATCTTGGTAAGTGAGATCTTTCTTAGGTACATGCAGACACTTCCGTAGCAAAGACACATGAAAGACATTGTGAAAGGCTGACAATTCCTGTGGCAGTTCTATCTGATAAGATACCTCTCCACGACAGACTAGGATCTTAAATGGGCCAATGTATTAGGGTGCGAGCTTTCCATTTACATGGAAACGTTGCATCCCTTTGAGCGGCATAACACGCAGGTATACAAATCTCCAATGCTGAAGGAGACGCGCGATGCTTTGTGTCGGCATAGCTCTTCTGGTGTGATTGTGCGACTTTGAGTCTGTCACGGATCAGTTGAACTTGTTCTTCTGCAGCATGTAGAGTGTCAACTCCAAAAACTTGACTGTCTCCAGTTTCATTCCAGTTCAGTGGGGTACGACATTTACGTCCATACAAGGCTTCAAATGGTTCCATCTGTAAGCTTGACTGATAACTGTTGTTGTGGAAAAACTCTGCAAACGGCAGGCAGTCTTCCCACTTAACCCCATAGGACAACACACAAGCATGGAGTCCGTCCCGGTTGTTTACAACAACCGGGACAAATGGGGGGGAGGGGGGCATCCGTCCCGGTTATTGCCAACAACCGGGACTAATGGGGCATTCATCCCGGTTCTTGGCAATAACCGGGACGGAAGCCCCCCACTTAGAAGTTTTTGGCTACTCCCTGGCACGGGACTTAGCCATTTCGCAAAGGAACGCTCGCGTGGAGGAGATAAAGAGGACGCCGCCAGGCTGCCCCGCGCCACCGTCGTCGCCCGGCCGCCGTCCGTCCCCCGCTCGCCGCCGTCGTCGCCCCGCATGCCATCCCGGCCGCCGCGCGCGCGCGTAGAGGTATGTCCTCGCGCCAGCACACTCTCTCCTCTCTCTCCCGCGGCCACGCGACCGTTTCCTCGTCAGAGGCGGCTCTCCGGCGAGGTCCTACGCCCTCTCCCCTCTCTCCCCCTCGAGCACGAGGAGCACCACCGCGCACGGCCACGCACCACCACGCATGGCCACGGCTCTCCGGCGACCAACTCCTAGCGACGCCGCCCTTAAGTGGTTCGCGGAGAACCACACTGTTGGGCGCACAAAGCCCCGTGTGCCAATTCGGCCTCAGACGGGGGATCGATCGCCGCCGGCCATTGCTGACGTCACCATGACGTCAGCAGGGCGCTTTATCAACATGACCTTGATAAAGCGGTTAATATGAAATTAATTTTGTCGATCTTTGAACAACTATCTGGGTTGAAAATTAATTTTCATAAGAGCGAGATCTTTTGTTTTGGGGCTGCTGCTGATGTGCAGGATGAGTATCGTCATATCTTTGGATGTGAGGTAGGTCATTTACCGTTTAAATATCTGGGTATCCCAATTCACTATCGTAAGCTGTTGAATAAAGAATGGAAATCTATTGAGGATCGATTTGAACAAAAACTTAGTTCTTGGATCGGTAAGCTGCTATCCTATGGAGATAGGCTGGTCCTCATTAATTCGGTTCTGACTAGTCTACCAATGTTTTTCCTCTCCTTTTTTGAGATACCTGTTGGGGTACGAAAAAAATTGGATTTTTATCGCTCACGGTTCTTTTGGCAAAGTGACCAGAAGAAGCGAAAGTATCGGTTAACTAGGTGGAATATTATTTGCAGACCGAAAGATCAGGGGGGTCTGGGGATTGAAGTGCTTGATATAAAGAACAAGTGTTTACTTAGCAAATGGCTATATAAACTAATGACTGAAGACGGGGTGTGGCAGGAACTTTTACATAACAAGTACATTAAAGGGGTGCCGTTGCCACAAGTGGTGGCAAAACCGCATGACTCACCTTTTTGGAAAGGGCTTATGAGAGTAAAGGGGGATTTCTTCAAGAATATCCAGTACACGTTGGGGGACGGGCATACGGTCCGTTTTTGGGAGGATGTTTGGTTGGGTCATATTCCTTTAGCTAATCAATATCCATCTCTCTATAATATTGTGAGACACAAAAATGTTGTTATCTCGCAAGTGATTGGGGAGCATGTGCTTAATTTAGCTTTTAGGAGAGCGCTAACAGGTGATAAATGGAACACGTGGTTACATTTGGTTGAGCGCTTGATGACAATAACCAGATCAACTGGGCCAGATAGTTTTAAGTGGAAATTAACTGCGTCTGGGGTCTTCACTGTTAAATCTTATTATGAGGATTTAATGAATGGAGGCACAAGATTTTTACGCAAATACATTTGGAAATTAAAAGTACCACTTAAAATAAGAATATTCATGTGGTTCCTTTACCGTAAGGAATTGTTGACTAAAGATAATCTGGCTAAGAGACAATGGACAGGGTGCCCCAAATGCGTTTTCTGTGGGGAGAACGAGACAGTTCAGCACTTGTTCATTTCTTGTGTGTTCACTAAGAAGATTTGGCAATTGATTCACTTTACTTTTAGCATCACACCACCGACTTCGATCAATAATTTGTTCGGGGGATGGTTAGACGGGGTTGATAAAAAAACTAAAGCGAGTATACGCATTGGTGTATGTGCTTTTCTTTGGGCGATTTGGAATTGTCGAAACGATGTTATTTTTAACAAGATGGACATTGGACATTTTTTGCAGGTAGTACACAGGGCCACACATTGGATACATACATGGTCACTCCTCTCCCCCGAAGCCCTGCGTGGACGTTTGGATACCGGATGTGCAACACTGCTGGCGGTCGTGCGGGCTATCTTCAGCCAGGCTGGGTGGCTGCACGCTAGGAGGATACAATATGTGTAGACTCCTGAGCTATTTTTATTTTTATCTACCTGCTGTCTAAACTTTGTAGCAGTTCGGTAGCTTCGTTGCTTTGTAATAACTAGTTAGCGTGCACGTGCAACGCACGATCTTTCATGACAAACCACATAGTGAATCCCCATGATTGACTGTCGGGAGTACACTCCTTAATGTAAGTCTGGACTAACATAATTTTTTTATTTAATAAGACTTTTGCTGCTAAATTTCTATATCGCAAAGAAACGGCAGTGTAAGCACATATACTTCCACATAATATTTGAAAAAAGGCTCACCCACCAATTTACATCAAATATATCGTCGGTTCTTATTTCAAAATCTCATAACAAGTGGAATGACTAAACAATGTAATAACAATTGTTCCCTGAAAAAAACTAACTAACGGTAAGGAACTATAAGCACAATTCCATCATGCTGAATCAACATGATTCTTTCTTACTTCAGGAAATTCATTAAGGTGATGTCTATTCAAGCGAGAACACCAAAAATTGGTGAACTGTGTAAGCAAGAGTCACACAACCAGATGAAGCATTAATAGACAGATCTTATATTCTTATGATTTGCCCGGATGAAGCGGCCAACCAAACTCAAGCAGACAAGATTAAGTGGTTGAGAAAATTCAATAAACCTATTTCTACAACAAGAAAATAAATTAGGTCTTGAACTTCAATAGTAATATGCAACTATTAGTCGATACTTAAAACCGACATCCGATTATCAAAATCCAAATAATACGAAACAAAGCTGATCATATGAGTATATGACCTTCCACCTCAACATGTACTTCCAAGGAAGTCACAACTTTAGTTCTCCCACGCCGCTTCCACTTTGCCTTGGCAAGTGTTAGCCCGGGACATGAAAATTGCGGAAAATTCATGACCTTGCAACATTCTAATTTTGATATATCTCAATACCAAATATGAGAAATTCTATCAAGAAAATAGTTGATGCAGGCAAGAACAGGAATCAGATTTTAGTCATGGAATGCTTCTCACTCAGTAATATACTTCAATTAACAACAAATAAACTGAGTTACATATTTTTCTCGACAATGAAGTTACCATACTCTAAAGGTTGAGTTCACAAACGCTATTATGTGGCCGATATAAATAGTATATATATTATAGACATGAAGAAAATTGTGTTTTAACAATCTGCCACTGTTTTCAAGGTGCATGTCATAGAATATGCAGAAAAAAAGGTGGATCAAACCTGAGGGTATCCACTATCAAGCGATCTTTCATTCTGCCAAATCAAATGTCATAGTGATGTTCCGGTCACAACTAATGTTGTCTTTGTGTTCATACTCAATGTCTGCTTGGTGTCAATGATCCACATAATATAACAGGATATATGAGAAAAACCTGAACATGTAAGCGCATTTCTTTAGCCGATAGCAGGAAACAAAATATTAAATATTGTTAAATAACTCGAGCTAAGGACAGAACATATGCCAACACCTGATGGCCACCTCTTAATACATATAGCAGCCAATTACCATGAGAAAACTTTTAACAAAGAATTTCACATATGCTATACCCGAAGGAAGTTTATAAATCAGCTGACCACCTCAAGAAAGCATCTACGCTTTGATATTCCTGAAAGACTGTGTTCGGATCGCACCAAATGTTAAAACTGATTACTAAGACCAAATGAGAAATGCAGACGGTGGCCAACTTATAAATGCACCATGATGAAAAAATAATAAGCATGTATTTTTTTTCGGGAGCTTGTGCAGAGCGTCATACTAATTGACTACTGAAGAAATCACCACAATCATTCCATGGATCAGGAACACATCTATTGGGTATTAAGATAAGATTCGTAGTGTGATCTGTCCAGTTGGGAATTACATGCGCCTATAGGGGATGTCGTTTGATGGCAACCTGACTGCTTGGCTGTATATGCCCAGTGGCGGCAGGGCACGGCCGTGTGATTAAGGTCCTCCTTGTTGCGGATCCGCGTGGTCGAGCGAGCGCACTGCTACGCCGAGTCTACGACGGCGGCTGTGGCGAAGGCGACGCAGTGGTGAAGGGCGCGCTGCTACGCCGAGTCCACGACGGCGGCTGTGGCGAGGCACGTGTCCAGGCAGGGCGGCGCGGCCGTGAAGGCGGTGGCACAGATCAACGCGACTCGGCCGTGTGGACGGAGGCACGGGACCGTGCAGGAGGCGGTGGGCGAGAGCACGGCCGGTTGCGTGAGGCAATTCCTCCCGAGAAAAGAGGTCCAGGAAAGAGGAAGCTGGCGTGATTCCAGGAATTGTATCACAGCCTCAAGAGATCGTGGGGGACGCGTAGCAATAAAAGTCAAGGCAGACCAGGGCAGAACATTGAATCTGAGGCGTTCAACGGTGTGGCAGACCATCAGGATAATTTGGATTGTTGGATTTGATTAACCGCAACAGATCGGATGGTTCTAACTAACCTGTGTACGCGAAGTTTGGTGGCTTTAGGAGAACTAATGTTTGCTCTTTTAACAGTAGTAGAGATTCAGATTGGCTAATAACCTGAGATATTTGCTTTAATAAAGTAAGCTGTGTGCATCCCCTGGATGCAGAGGCTGGGTTTTCCGTTTAAAAAAAAAGTGTCAAAAAAGGAAAAAATATGAATGTATCTAACACTAAAACATGTCTTGATGCATCCATTTTTATCTACTTTTGTGACACTTAATATGAGACGGAG